>CM069455.1:5275272-5640455 GCA_035610835.1 Ophiura sarsii
AAAGGTTATAAGGTTCCCGACCTTAAATGTGAAACATCGTGGATAGACGGAGGTAGGCGATTACATCCATGGATGAACGTGCGGAGTAAAAAATATACACCATTTTCACTAAATCGTTCGACTCGAGCAGGACTCGAGGCGAGGAGAATTCGATAGATTTCTAGTCCATATAGTCTTAACCGCTCGGCCATACTGAATCGTGTTTTCTAAATAATGAACTAGTGGTGAACTATTGAATAGTCGACGAAATCTTAACCAAATGGAACCGAGTTTCTAAATTGTATTTTAAATCCGAAAACGGCGTCGCTGCATGTTAAAGTTGGTATGAATGTGAAGAGCAATAAATGGATCATGTTGATGATTTAAAGCTTTTAATGAGACAGGAGTTCAAGCCACAGAAAGTCTTTTTTCAGAAAATACCATTTTCAAGCAGACACGTCCCTGCAAACATGACTTTAGCATATAAACATAATTGATTAATGCTTTATTGCTCCCATTAATGAAAATCCCCCTAGTCACATGGCGTTGAACCTCCGTATTTAAATACAAATTAATTTGATGGCATTGTTTGAAGGCTGGCATTTTGGCAGTATTGAATTGCACGAGATTGACATCCTCTTTCCAAGGGAAAACAAAATCGCGTCGTATACAATCCCACTCAACGTTGGCAACTGAAGTTGCTCTGTAGTCATCTCCTTGAGTTGTTTTCCCACTAGACGATTACCTGTAAAAAAGCCGAAGGAGAATATAGCAACCAGAAGTCCACAAATAATGACGATGGCACATTTCATCCCGCTTTTCAAACTTTTAGTCCAAAAGATATTTGATTGACTTATAGCTTTAAGTATCGGAAATACACATTTTTCGTTTGCGCTTTTGGAAATGGTTGCTTTATAAAATACTTTACACATGCTATACTACATTCATATGATACAAATCACAGATAGTCTACAAATCGGGTCACGAGAGCCGTCACATCTGGCTTAGAAATTAACTTGGTGAAGTGTTGAGGTCACTTACAGTGTGTCCCCGATATGTAAAGAATGAACCATAAGCTTACACAGCGTTAGGACGGAATACGTTCAAGGATGGTAGGGTGATTGTAAGGCTTAGCCTAAAATAGTATTGACCCCGATTATGACGTGTTTCTAAGATATAATTTGTATAATGGAGATCTAAAGGAAATATTATCAAGTAGGCCTAATATAATGAATGGAATAATCTACTACTACTAGTACTATCTATACACAGATGTCAGTGGCACAATTATTTAAATATTTCGATGAGCTATACCGTATGTTATAAATAATAATGATAGTTATCACAAATGGTATATTTGATTCAACCATTCTCATGATGCCCATCAAATGGTTTAGAGGATATTTGTTGGCACTTTGGAATTCTGGGCCAGTGATTCGATGACTGCAAACGGGTTTGAAAACGATACGCAGTAGAGTGTTGAAGAATTATTTTCATATAATTCAGATTTCAAGATGAACATTGATAAGGCAAGGAAGAATGACGGGCAAACCACAGATAGTCAAAACCAGAGATAGATTTCTGCCCGGGGTGTTCAGTGATCAAACGGACCTCTCTGGTAAAGTCGGTCGGTCGGACGTTTTTGTTTCCCCCAATGTTAGATGTTGCATGTAGGGAAGGAAATGTGCCGCCCAGTCAGAAATTTGAATTTGAGGGCGGGGATGGCGGCGATCCGTAAACAAGTTCTCAAAATCGTTCTCATTAATAACGCAATTTTCAAATATTTCACAAATTTTACACAATTTTCAAACTTTCTACAAACGGCCATGCGTTTTAAGTTGGGCCGGTCTCGTGTGACGAACTTAGTCTCGTGTGACGAACTTAAAATTGGTGAATATCGTGTGTATTTTCATTTGAATGGCGATAACTTTTCTAAACTAGGCATTACCCCACAAAAGTATACATTTTCTTGACTAAAATTGTCTTAGGAGTTCAAAAATGCACTTAAAATTAACATAGGATGTACCCCTGACAGTTAAAGCTTTCCAAGCATATATAACTTTCTATATCTAGGTAATGTTTACAGTATTTTGCACCGGGCTGGAAAAATGTCATTTCGCGAAGAAAAAAATCTGACCATTTTACCTGCTTGTCATGTGCTTACTGTAACATGTCCTTTAAGATACTAAACATCTCTTAAGTGATCCAATTCAACTTGATAGGGCATAGAAACACATACTAAAGCAATAAATGAACTGGAATTCATGTAAGTAATAGTACCCTGTAGCCTACTAACTGCACAACCTCATTAATACAAACTCGTCGACGTAAACAATTCAAATCATGATTGAAACTTACTATAAGTTCTAGCTGCAACTAAACAGAGATGATGGCATGTTCATTTCATTGTCTAGAGATATAATGTTATTGTACACATAATGTCTTCATGGTTTTCATTTTGAAGTACATAAATATCGCTCTCTTTGCTCTGCTTTCTACTTCGCTGAAGATCAAAGCCACAATATAAAACACACTCTTTATGTGGTACAATGGCCTCCTCTCTGCCTTTTTTGTAAAGCAAGCCTTCCCTGGTTGTTTTCTCATAATTTAAGTAGTGTCTTTTAATAACCTTTGTACTTGCCAAGTACATGTGACCATAATCTGACTGTGTATTTTGTTCCAAGGGAACAACACCATCCGATATGACATGAAGCACGAAATAGGAATATATTGCATCAGATGATGGCTGAATTGCAATGACAATCACAATCAACCCACAGATTTAACAGTTGGTTTCTTTGTATAGGGCTTAACTTTCTGGGGGCTCTAAAGGTGAATAACATTAACCCTGAAGAGTATTGATGTTCAAGAATGTAGGTCAATGTTTAAGGAGAGATGATAACAATCTGTATTAAAGTTATAAGGCATGCACATGTAGCCATGTTTTTACTTCTGATCAATTTGGTTGCTAGTTAAATATATTATTTTAATTGGCTTAATTAGGCTAAGTATAAGGTTTATGTAAGTTCAGATTTTATGCAATAAGCCCTACTCCAAAATAACAGTATTATAGGCCTAACCGTATGTGCTGGTAAAAGACACTGCGCCGGTACATATCCATATTCAGTCATACACATGTATTGTTCTTCAATGCATTGCGGGTCTGTAATTATTAATTAATTCTTTATTAATTAAGGTGATTACCCATTATAAAACATCTAAATTATTCAAATCAGTCTATTTACCAGAGTTTATGTACTTAGATGCAACAATTTCATTCCATAAACATGATTTAACTCAATTGCACTGAACTGTACTGTGTAGATGCCAAATTTGCTGCGCCGGACTCTCCTGCGCCGGACTCTCCTCCACCCCTGACCAAATTTAGTTATGTAGGTGGTATCTTTATACAAGAAATTGAATAGACAATGTCATTTTTGAGGTGCTGATGTCACAACTCCACCTATAAGCAGGCCCATTTCAAAACGCATGGCCAAACAAAGTATTGGTCGGTCGGTCACGTAGAACAGCGTTGCCTATTGGTTATTTCTTTGTAGCCACTCACGAAGTCACGAAAGGTCAAAGCCGACACCCAGGGAGATACGCCAATACGTTTGTATCAAGTGTTTTCATGCTCTATACATAATTTTGTTCTCTTTGCTTAAACATATACAAATCACAATTAAGTTACAATAATACATAAAACATACAGTACACCACCTAGGTAACATGCATAAAGCACATCCTTAAGTATAAAGTTACACACTTTTTACTCTTCACTTAACTTTTCTAATTTTGTCCTTTTATCAATGAAGTGTTGTTACTGCTAGAGATCTGTTTTTCAAGTTTAATGGCATTTAATTTAATATTTAAATGCAAGAAATGAAGGTATTCGATTTTGAAATCTGCTATCATTGATATATTACCTCTATACATAATCATTTATTTATTCTAAATAATTTCATTTTACAACCTTTAAACTTTGATCACTTTGTGTGATTAATCAGACAAGGACACTATTTCACTCTAGGCTGACATTTCTACAGATTAATGGTTATTCAAAACAAACAGTGAATTTTTATGACGAAACTATTAATATTCTCGATGGATGAGATAAAGCTTTTTCGATAATTCATGCCACAGGTAGGAACGTTTCATGATGAAAATTCAAGAATTCAGTTTCGCGCAAAATACCCGGTGATACAAATATTTTATTTTACCACGAAAATATGAAATTGTATAGCATCAGCGTGAGCGACCAGTGTTCTTTCAACTTTAACATGGGCCAATGCGTAAAGAATCGCCAGTTGTAGAGAGTCACTTGAATGTAGAATAAGCCGAGTGCGATTACCTTTATACTCCATCGCGCATGGCTAAACGGATACCGTATCAGGTTAATATATTTGGAAAGTTTGTCCGTTTCTTCAAACTATTTAATTAATGTTACTTGAACCGAGTGTCGATGGCCTGAACCGAATCGGTTGGAACCAATTTTGAATGCAAGCAGTAGCCGTTTGAAAACAATTCCAAAATGTCGTTATTCCATTAATGTCAAAACAAAATGTCATTATTCCATTAATGTCAAAACAAAATGTCATTATTCCATTAATGTCAAAACAAAATGTCATTATTCCATTAATGTCAAAACAAATGTCATTATTCCATTAATGTCAAAACAAAATGTCATTATTCTGTTCTCACCTTCCTTACATTCCAAACGTTGTTCTGTTTTTCTGGAATGGCGTTTTTCAACATGTTCATATCAGTATTTTGGAAAATATATATGTTTTTGCACTCTTTAATGTGACAAAGTTGAGCTGAGGATCGATGTTCGGGACCGAATCGACGGTATCCAATTTAGAACTCACGTCGTAGCCATGTGAAAATAATTCGAAAAATATGTGTTCTGTCACTTCTTCTGCGCTGACGCTGACTTTTCTACAAACGCCATTCGGTATCTGCCACTGCCACGATTTTGGATAAAGGAGGTGATGTTCAGAATGTGATTGGTTATGGCGATACCAGCTTATATGTAAGTAGTTATCATCGGGAAACAACCTACTGAATTCGCGAACTTTTCTGCCGTATATTGTGGACTGGTTAACCGCTACTAAGGCGTCATAACTACCGTATATCGACCAGTCGGTAAATACGCCCACTTCTTCGACATGGCGGTCATTCCAGCCGTCATACTCATTGTCAATGTTAGGTGGGGCCGGAGGCGCTCTCTGTTCATATTCGCGAATCTCAAACTTTATCTCTCTCCTCAGTTTAGATAATCCATCAGAAATCGCCATTATCAACTCTGTTGTACCAACAAAGCTTAAAATTGCCAAAGTTGTTCCTATCTTTAAAAAAGGTGATCGTCAAGATTTGCACAATTATAGGCCCATCTCTGTCCTCCCTGCTTTCTCTAAAATCTTGGAACGTATTATGCACAAAAGACTATTTAGCTATGTTAATCGCTTTCATCTTTTACAGGACTGTCAGTTTGGTTTTCGATCCAATCATTCATCATATATGGCTATACTTGAGGCATACAATAAAATGATTACTGATCTCGATAACAAAAAATTCTCATTAGGTATCTTCTTGGACCTCTCCAAGGCATTTGACACAATAAATCATGATATTCTATTATCGAAACTTAACCACTATGGTGTCCGTGGGAAGGCCTTGGACTGGTTCAGAAGTTACCTAACCAACAGATCTCAATTTACTATCTTCGACCGCCATTTTTCGTCTAATTTAGATTTATCCTGCGGAGTTCCACAAGGCTCGATCTTAGGTCCCCTCCTGTTTATTATTTACATAAATGATATTGTTTTTTCAAGTAATTTCTTTAAATTTGTAATCTTTGCCGATGATACAAACTTACTTGCCTCTCACAGCAACATGACCGATCTTATCAACACTACAAATGCTGAGCTCACCAAAATATCTACCTGGCTAGATGCTAATAAATTATCCCTAAATGTTGATAAAACTACATTTATGCATTTTAAAAACAGGTATGATTCACGAATCATAATTATAATGGCATAACAATAAATAATATTCCAATTGTTAAAGTGTCGAGCACAAAATTTCTAGGTGTTATTCTTGACGAATCACTAAATTGGCAACGTCATAATACTCATATTACAAATGGTCTCAAAATACTCGGGAATCCTTTCCCGCTTAAAACACACATTGTCACCTCACATCTTATTTTCGCTCTATACAAGCCTCGTCCGTCCTCACCTTCATTATTGCAACATCATATGGGCTGATTCTAACAACTGCAACCTTAATTCAATTCATGTGAAACAAAAGAAAATGATTCGTCTTTGTTCAAATTCACATTACTTAGCTCATTCTACCCCTTTGTTTGCAAAATTGAAAACCCTCACTATCTATGACATTCATAGGCTACAGAAGGTTATTTTTATGTATAAATTTGCAAATAACATGTTACCTGATTTATTTTCTCATTACTTTATTTCTCAATAAATCAGAGGTCTTCCACTCCTATGGAACAAGGTTTTCACATCTTTATAGACCCCCACAATTTAGAACTGATCTTGCTAGACATAATATTAGAAGACAGGGACCATTGGAGTGGAATGACATTAATGATGATATTCGACACTGTAAATCAGTCAGAAGTTTTAACAATAGATATAAAAAATATCTACTGTCGTTTTATTCATGAGGTCATAACTAAGGAACTTCATTCCTAATATATGTATAATTATACCGGTACTTATATAAATCCGTATTCTATCGCCTTGATGTCTTACATAATCATTATTCCCAGATGTACATCATAATCGTTACTGATCTGTTATTGTAATTTTGTTCATGCCGTTGGTCAACCTACCATAGTATATTAATTGTATTGTCATTATTATGTATCTCATTTGTGGAAAATAAACTGAACTGAACTGAGGTAACATTGAGAAGTGTACCTTCAACTTCATCATTCCGCCACGTGGTCAATTTTCCATACAAGCTTGATATGTTGACTTTGAGTTGGGAAAAGGAATAAGAGATTGAAGCATTTTGAAACTGGACCCTAAAAATCTAGCCGTGGACACTTTTCGTTGGATTCGACCATATACTAATCGCTCGACTCGAGCAGGACTCGAGGCGGGGAGAATTCGATAGATTTCTAGTCCATTGTGTGTTAATCGCTCGGCCATCTGAAGTGTCTTCTAAATAACGAACTAGTGGTGAACTATTGATTGAATAGTCGACGAAATCTTAACCAAATTGAACCGAGTTTCTAAATTGTATTTTAAATCTGGAAACGGCGTTGCTGCATGCTAAATTTGGTATTATTGTGAAGTGCAATAAATTGACCATGTTGATGATTTAACGCTTTTAATGAGAAAGGAGTTATAGCCACAGCTATTTTTTTCTTCATAAAATAGCATTTTCAAGCACATACATGACTTTAGCATATATAAAAAAGATTAATATTTTATTGCTCCCCTTAGTAAAAATCCCCCTAGTCCCATGGATTTGAACCTCCGTATTTAAATGCAAATGACATTGATGGCATTGTATAAGGCTGACATTTTGGCATATTGAATTGCACGAGATTGACATCCTCTTACCAATGGAAAACAAAACCGCGTCGTATACAATCCCACTCAACGTTGGCAACTGTCTGGCAAAATATGGTAAATGGTACGTTGCTCTGTAGTCATCTCCTTGAGTTGTTTGCCCACTAGACGCTTACCTGTAAAATAGCCGAAGGAGAACATAGAAACCAGAAGTCCACAAACAATGACGATGGCACATTTCATCCCCCGCTTTTCAAACTTTCAGTCCAAAAGACTTATAGCTTTAAGTATCGGAAATACACATTTCGCTTGCGCTTTTGGAAATGGTTACTTTATATACACGGCAGGTATAAAAGACAGAATGCTGAAATGACAGAAACAACAGAAACGACAGAAACAGCTGCAAACCATCAAAATGAGGAGTATCGATGTGGGGAGTTCAGCACTAGTGTAGCTACAACCGAGTACGTAATTCGCAATGCACCGAAACTAATCTTAGTGTTCATCGTGTTGGGTTAATCTGCAATGCAACCACACTTGTGAGGGTTTGGTTAGGGTAGGGTAGGATTTGTTGGGGAACTGGCCCGGGTTGAATGGCCGTTGGTGGGTTAAGTTGGCTATAGCCCCGGGGTGCACTGACATCGAAAGGGTGGCTAGAGGGGCCGCGTGTTAAGTGGTTTAGGGTAGGGGTTAGGCAGTAGTTTTGTGTATTGGGTTGGTTATGGTGGCTAGTTTATGGGTAAGGCTTGGGTAGTAATTTGGGTTAGGGTGGGTAGGGTTCAGGGGTTACCCGGGCTTTGGGTTTAGTTGGTAGGGGTTGAGTAGAAGTTAGGCCGTTGGGTGGATGGGTAAGGGTGGCTAGGGTTTTAGAGTTAATGCTTGGGATGTTGGGTTGGTTAGGGTGGCTTTGTGTTAGGGGTCGGCTTAGGGGCGCACCATTAGATTCTCAAGGTCAAGGGGAGGGCATGTAATTGTTGGAAGGGTGGAATTGTGACCCACTGATGAGTATAAAAATCCCAGCAGACCTAAATCAATATAAAAGAATATATTCAAAATGAAGAAACAAGGACTTTCCCGTCAATGGCGAACAGAAAACAGCCATTTTCCGCGTCTGAAGATATGGTAGACGAGGCTTGGAGCCACGATGTTATGTAACATTGTCTGGACATTTTGTAGGATACCTTAACAGACCACTGGCATGATAGCTCAACTGTTTTATGGGTTCAACCATAATTTGTTGTATTGTTCCATCAGTACATTGAAGGCTATTCAGGGGCGGATTTAGGTGGTGGGGGGGGGGGGGGGGGGGGGGGGGCGTGGAACAGTAAAATCAAGAAACAAGGACTTTCCCGTCAATGGCGAACAGAAAACAGCCATTTTCCGCGTCTGAAGATATGGTAGACGAGGCTTGGAGCCACGATGTTATGTAACATTGTCTGGACATTTTGTAGGATACCTTAAAATACCACTGGCATGATAGCTCAACTGTTTTATGGGTTCAACCATAATTTGTTGTATTGTTCCATCAGTACATTGAAGGCTATTTAGGGGGGGGGGGGGGGGGGGGGGGGTGGAACAGTAAAATCAAGATTTTTACCCACCACAAATTGCAACACGAACACAGTAAGGAAATGTCACAGAACAACATAGCTATTAACAATCGCAAACTCATTTGGTAGATTTGCTAAACCATTTTGGCTAATACTTAAATGATCATTGTTATAAATATGTTTGCGAAATTGAAGGTGTGCTTAAGTTTCAGTTCATTTATTTAAGTTTCCTCTTTTAGATGCAAAGGGAACAACATCATTAAATGATTTATGAATGGTCCCTGCTATTTGATGACAACTTGATTGCTCAATGCCCCCGAGGACTGGGCTGTGGTCACAGTGTTAACGCCAACATACGTGAAGTACCCAAGCATTTTACTGTATAGTATGAATTCATAACAACCATCATTTGATTAGGGAGCACATCAAAACTCGACCGCGTGGCAACCGCCGGTTCCGCCCGGTTGGACCGCATATCATTGTTTAGATCAATAGAAACCGGCAGAAACCGCACGGAACCCCACGGACCGCTAATTCAGATGGGGTGGGTGGTTTGGAGGCTTGGTATCTGCTGATTTGAAAGACTGCCTCCCTCCCCGCAAGCTCATCACTCTACAGTGCATTACTCTGTTACGGTCATTTGGCTAGCCTACATCCCATTTATCCAATCTGTATATTAGACTATGACTTTATGACTTTATGACTATACACTCGCACAGAGATTCCGTACTGTTCTGTCAATTTTGTCTTATTCAATTTCTGTCGTTTCTGTTGTTTCAGCATTTTGTCTTTTATACCGGCCGCTTTATACATGCTATACTACTACATTCATAATTATGATACAAATCAGGTCGCGAGAGCCGTCACATCTGGTTTAGAAATTTAAAGAATGAACCATACTACTACTATGGAAGAACCTAAAGGCCCTGTCACACCATAGCGTATGGCCTGAACGTGGCCTGAACGTATGCCGACGTATTCAAAAAATAGCTCGAAAATTGTCAGAGTCCGAGAACGTCCAAGAACGTCCAACTTCCCAACGAATTGCGTCAACATCGGTGATGGAATGGACGTATCCATAGCGTATTAAACGCATACATAACGTATGACTAACGTATTGATAGCGTATCACTAACTTATAACAAACTTATGACAGCGTATCACCAACGTATTCGTAGCGTATGTCTGCCGTGCTCGACGTATCCTCAGCGTATCCTCGGCGTACAACGAACACGTGACTTATGCCGTTGCAGAAATTGAGTTTCGTACACGCCGGGACAAGTGTTGCCAGTTCAAGTAAACGCAGCCTAGATGATAACTGTTAAAATATCTAGAAGGGTAAATCTATATGTCCAACCTACAACTTAAGACGATTAACGTACCTCTAACGTATGTCAGCGTATGTCTAACGTATGTCAGCGTTTGTAAACGTCTAACGTACCACGAACCTATCGGAAACTTATGCAGAACGTTAGTTAAGCACACTTTGAGTACGTCGAGAAATTTTGAACATGCTCAATATTTTTTCGCGGGCTCGACGTGTTCCAAATGTTCACAACGTATCACAGCGTGCTCTTAACGTATACGACGTATCCCAAACTTACCCCTAACTTATATCAGCGTACACCAACGTACGCCAGCGTATTTTTCGATATTTCGCATACGTTGTTATACGTTCAGGCGATACGCCATGGTGTGACAGGGCTACCGTACAGCTAGCGCGCATTCGGCGTTTTGGGAACTTATGGAGGGTTTGAGTATCTCATCCTCACTTCTTCATGGTCTGTCTTGGCCTTCTTGCTTTTTCCTCCTCCTCGGCCTCGGCCCCTGGTTGCTTGCTTCTTCTTGGGAGGCATGTTAACTGCTTGATGACATCGGCGGGAATGATGTAATGCGAGCTCAGCGCGGTATTTATACGTGCTACAGCGGCATAATAAGCCACGTGTTCGTTGTACGTCGAGGATACGCTGACAATACGTCGAACACGGCAGACATACGCTACGAATACGTTAAGTATACGTTAAGCATACGTTAGTCATACGCTTGCATACGCTCGCATACGCTGTGATACGCTGTCATAAGTATGTTATAAGTTAGTGATACGCTATCAATACGTTAGTCATACGCTATGTATACGTTCAATACGCTATGGATACGCTATGGATACGTGACAGGGCCTTACACGATCGCCCGGCATAAGGTGAATACGTGAGAATACGTCGAAACTCGTTGGAAATACGTCAGGCATACGTTCGACATACGGCACATATACGTTATCAACTCGTTATCACTACGTTGGCTGTACGTTTCCCCCAGCCTACGTTCATCAACATTATACCAACTTACGAGTAACGTACGAGTAACGTACCACTAACGTATGTCAGCGGATGTCAACGTATATTTAACGTACCACAAACTTACTGGGAACATATGCAGAACGAATTAAGCACACGTTGAGTACGTCGAGAAATTTTGAGCATGCTCAATATTTTTTCGTGGTCCAAATTGTCACAGCGTATCACAGCGTGCTCTTAACGTAAACGACGTATCCCCAACGTACCCCTAACTTATATCAGCGTACGCCAACGTACGCCAACGTATTTTTCGATATTTCGCATACGTTGGCATACGTTGAGGCGATACGTTATGGTGTGACAGGGCCTTAACGAAGTGCCATCTCCTGCTTGACCAGTGTTTGTGTTTTCTTTTAGATATTTGCAATCGTACAAAGCAATATAGCTTTAATATCGATGTTAAACTTCACTTTCTTCAATTATACGTTAAGAAATAATAGGTTTTTGCGCAAATACGTGCTGGTAAGCGAATAATCTGAAGAGTGCAGAAAGTTCAGAATGTGTCTAAAGATTTTCCCCGTCTCGATCGATAACAAAATTATCTTGCAAGGCTACACAGAAAACCACTATCAGGTTTATGTCCACGGAGTCCACTTTAAAGTCAGTTATAAAGGCAATTGGAAAGTAATGTGTTTTTACATTAATGTTACTTGAGCCGAGTTTCAATGTCCTGAACTGAATCGACTGGAACCCATTTTGAATTCAAGCTGTAGCCAAATTATAAATATTTTAAACAGGTTCGCCGTCGTGGGTAGAAAAGAGACAATAATAGGAAAACGATCTCGCCCGGGAGTCGAACCCAGATTTTTTTTGACTTTACACCTATCTTTGGCACAATTGAGGTACATTTTGGCTCTAAACAAGCTTATACCAACGAATATTGCATTTAGGTGATTGTTATGAGCGCGTAGCGCGCGAATTTTTTTCATATGTGTACTTTTGACCATCATAATTCCATGGTTCCTCTGGTCAAATGAACCGACAGTGCCAATCTCAACCGACACGATGTCAATATTGGGGGGGGGGGGGGGGGGCGATCGCCCCCCCCCCCCCCCCCCCTTCGCCCCCCTCTGGCTACGCCACTGCACAAGACCTCGCATTGTAAAGCATCTGAAATTCGAACCTAAGCGTTCTCGTTTCCCAGTCTCCTGTAGCCATTTGAAAACAATTCCAAATATGTGTTCTGTTATTATTCTGGACTGACCTTCCTTATATTCAAAACATTGACCGGCCTTTCTGGAATGGCATAATAACGACGTTTGACTAAAATCAGTTTTATGTCCGTGGAGTCCACTTTAAATATGTTCAAGTCAGTATTTTGGAAAATATATAAGTTTTAGCACTCTTTAATGTGACGAACTTGAGCCGAGGCTCGATGCCCTGGACCGAATCGATCGTTTCCAATTTATAACTCAAGCCGTTGCCATGTAACAACAATTGGATATGTATGTGTTCTGTCATTTCTGCGCTGACCTTACTAACTTCCTTGCCGCCATCCGGAATTTGCGGCATCTGCCACGCTATGGGATAACCAAGTTGTGTACATGTGTATAATTTGTTGTCGAACCAACTTATATGTAAGTTGTTATCATCTGGATACAACCTACTGAATTCGCGAATTTTTCTACCGTATATTGTGGACTGGTAAATCGCAGCTAAGGCGTCATAACTACCGTATATTGACCAATCGGTAAATATGCCCACCATTTGGCTATAGTTGAATAAGTTTTTTGGTGGGATCTGAGGCGCTCTCTGTTCATATTCGCGAATCTCAATTTGTATCCCTCGCCTTAGTTTAGATTCAGAAATCGCCATTATTAACTCTTGTATCTGATAAAAATCCGCCTCTTTCGCCAACATATCCAACTCTTTGTAGCCATCGGGAAGGACAAGTTCCGAAGTGCGCAGGAAGTTCAGAACATATCTAAAAGTTTCACCGTCTCGATCGATAACGAAATTCCCTTGCGCGTCTTTTGCTGACGGGAGACGATCACTGAACATATTCCCAAGCATTGAGTTAGGGTAACGAATCAGTGTTGATCTTGAAGTAGTGTAGATATGACCTCCGACGTTAAGACCAATTATTTCGTCCATGTTGGTGATTGAATTATTATGGAAAGGACGGCAAAGTTGCTGTAACACCCGTGTAACACGTGTAAGTACTGTTCTACGTCGTCTGATCGCCCAACATTATCCATTACAAGTCGACTACAAGGCTTTTTATCCAGTTCAGATTCTGTTTGGTTTGACCATGATTTGTCAGGCCAGAGACACGCAGACTTATTGGCTCAATTATAGCCTACACGCGACAATACCCAGGAGAGTGTATACATGTTTGTGTCCTTGTACTGGCATGACTGTTTGCGGTCAATGCAAAGCCAGTGTTTTAAAAATTACAATATACTAGTACACTACTACTAGCAATTTAACGTTTAGAACATTCTGTCTTATCTTTTTAGTAGGTTTATACAATTAATGAACATTTCTTAAAGTCCAAAACTGAGATATCTGGAGACATTAATGTAAAGGGCAAAACATTTAGAATAATATTTCAGTGATTTCAGTTTTTCTCTTTGATATTTTGAAGTTAATTTTAGAGTGAACTTGAGAGTGAAAATTATTCCAAAGTTAAAATGAATTGAATAAAACTGTGGGGTGGGCCTATGGTAAGTTGATGACGTTGAGAATCTTTAGATACATTTGGTGGTTTCCATTCAGAATACAAAAGTCGTGGTGTTAAATCAAGCATAAAATGCCATCAAGATATCTTATTTTATAAAGATGAATGGATCAATTGTTACATTTTAAAGTTACTTGAATATTTAGGATTGAACTTGAGAGTGAAAAATTATCCCCTTCTGTTCCAAACTTTCGAAGTAAGATATATTGACATTATGCGAAAGTGCAACGCTCACACAGAGCGTGTTTCTGCTGGGGAAGAAACCGCTAATAAACTCTAAGTTTGCCCAGCTGAAACAGGCAGAACCCGGCAATAATCGGCAATAATCTTTTTGCAGTGTCCCAGCAGAAACACGCTCTTAGTAACCGCACCACTTTAATACAGTGGCGTAACTAGCGGGGGGGACACTTGCCCCCCCCCCCCCCCCGCTTCCCCCCAAATGAAATCAAGTACGGCTGTAAATGAAATTTACAAACAAAGTACACACCAAATCCCCCCCCCCCCCAATAATGACATCGTACGCACTCTAAATGGGAAATAGCGCCATAACCATGATAACAGTATACTCGCACCCCTTTGAAAATGCGTGATTTAAACATAATCTATGTCGTTTCCCTTCCCCGCACCCCTTTGAAAATGTTTCAATTACACATTCCCAGCATCGCTTCTCTTCGGCAAACTTTTGGGATGTGATTTGTTGACATAAATCAGCAATGTGCAACGCATTCTTATCACCCGCACCCCTTTGAAAATGTTTAAATTACACATCATTCAACATCCCTATTCTTTCTCCCAACTCTTGAGACATGATATTTTGAAATAGGTGAGAATGCAACGCACTCTAAATGGGAAAATAGCGCCATAACAGTACTCGCACCCCTTTGAAAATGCGTGATTTAAACATAATCTATGTCGTTTCCCTTCCCCGCACCCCTTTGAAAATGTTTCAATTACACATTCCCAGCATCGCTTCTCTTTCGCAAACTTTTGAGATGTGATTTTTTGACATAAAGCAGCAATGTGCAACTCATTCGTATCACCCGCACCCCTTTGAAAATGTTTAAATTACACACCATTCAACATCCCTATTCTTTCTCCCAACTCTTGAGACATGATATTTTGAAATAGGCGAGAGTGCAACGCACTCTAAATGGGCATACAGCGCCATAACAGTACTCGCACCCCTTTCAAAATGCCTGATTTAAACATAATCTATGTCGATCACCTTTCCCGCACCCCTTTGAAATGGTTTCAATTACACATTCCCAGCATCGCTTCTCTTTCGCAAACTTTTGAGATGTGATTTTTTGACATACAACAGTAATGTGCAACGCATTCTTATCAACCGCACCCCTTTGAAAATGTTTAAATTACACATCATTCAACATCCCTATTCTTTCTCCCAACTCTTGAGACATGATATTTTGAAATAGGCGAGAGTGCAACGCACTCTAAATGGGAAAATAGCGCCATAACAGTACTCGCACCCCTTTGAAAATGCGTGATTTAAACATAATCTATGTCGTTTCCCTTCCCCGCACTCCTTTGAAAATGTTTCAATTACACCTTCCCAGCATCGCTTCTCTTTCGCAAACTTTTGAGATGTGATTTTTTTGACATACAATAGTAATGTGCAACGCATTCTTATCACCCGCACCCCTTTGAAAATGTTTAAATTACACATCATTCAACATCCCAATTCTTTCCCCCCAACTCTTGAGACATGATGTTTTGAAATAGGCGAGAGTGCAACGCACACTAAATGGGAAATAGCGCCATAACCATGATAATAGTATACTCGCACCCCTTTGAAAATGCGTGATTTAAACATAATCTATGTCGTTTCCCTTCCCCGCACCCCTTTGAAAATGTTTCAATTACACCTTCCCAGCATCGCTTCTCTTTCGCAAACTTTTGAGATGTGATTTGTTGACATAAATCAGCAATGTGCAACTCATTCTTATCACCCGCACCCCTTTGAAAATGTTTAAATTTCACATCATTCAACATCCCTATTCTTTCTCCCAACTCTTGAGACATGATATTTTGAAATAGGTGAGAATGCAACGCACTCTAAATGGGAAAATAGCGCCATAACAGTACTCGCACCCCTTTGAAAATGCGTGATTTAAACATAATCTATGTCGTTTCCCTTCCCCGCACCCCTTTGAAAATGTTTCAATTACACCTTCCCAGCATCGCTTCTCTTTCGCAAACTTTTGAGATGTGATTTTTTGACATAAATCAGCAATGTGCAACGCATTCTTATCACCCGCACCCCTTTGAAAATGTTTAAATTGCACATCATTCAACATCCCTATTCTTTCTCCCAACTCTTGAGACATGATATTTTGAAATAGGTGAGAATGCAACGCACTCTAAATGGGAAAATAGCGCCATAACAGTACTCGCACCCCTTTGAAAATGCGTGATTTAAACATAATCTATGTCGTTTCCCTTCCCCGCACCCTTTGAAAATGTTTCAATTATACATTCCCAGCATCGCTTCTCTTTCGCAAACTTTTGAGATGTGATTTTTTGACATAAATCAGCAATGTGCAACGCATTCTTATCACCCGCACCCCTTTGAAAATGTTTAAGTTACACACCATTCAACATCCCTATTCTTTCTCCCAACTCTTGAGACATGATATTTTGAAATAGGCGAGAGTGCAACGCACTCTAAATGGGAAAATAGCGCCATAACAGTACTCGCACCCCTTTGAAAATGCGTGATTTAAACATAATCTATGTCGTTTCCCTTCCCCGCACCCCTTTGAAAATGTTTCAATTACACATTCCCAGCATCGCTTCTCTTTCGCAAACTTTTGAGATGTGATTTTTTGACATAAAGCAGCAATGTGCAACTCATTCGTATCACCCGCACCCCTTTGAAAATGTTTACATTACACACCATTCAACATCCCTATTCTTTCTCCCAACTCTTGAGACATGATATTTTGAAATAGGCGAGAGTGCAACGCACTCTAAATGGGCATACAGCGCCATAACAGTACTCGCACCCCTTTCAAAATGCCTGATTTAAACATAATCTATGTCGATCACCTTTCCCGCACCCCTTTGAAATGGTTTCAATTACACATTCCCAGCATCGCTTCTCTTTCGCAAACTTTTGAGATGTGATTTTTTGACATACAACAGTAATGTGCAACGCATTCTTATCAACCGCACCCCTTTGAAAATGTTTAAATTACACATCATTCAACATCCCTATTCTTTCTCCCAACTCTTGAGACATGATATTTTGAAATAGGCGAGAGTGCAACGCACTCTAAATGGGAAAATAGCGCCATAACAGTACTCGCACCCCTTTGAAAATGCGTGATTTAAACATAATCTATGTCGTTTCCCTTCCCCGCACCCCTTTGAAAATGTTTCAATTACACCTTCCCAGCATCGCTTCTCTTTCGCAAACTTTTGAGATGTGATTTTTTTGACATACAATAGTAATGTGCAACGCATTCTTATCACCCGCACCCCTTTGAAAATGTTTAAATTACACATCATTCAACATCCCAATTCTTTCCCCCAACTCTTGAGACATGATGTTTTGAAATAGGCGAGAGTGCAACGCACACTAAATGGGAAATAGCGCCATAACCATGATAACAGTATACTCGCACCCCTTTGAAAATGCGTGATTTAAACATAATCTATGTCGTTTCCCTTCCCCGCACCCCTTTGAAAATGTTTCAATTACACCTTCCCAGCATCACTTCTCTTTCGCAAACTTTTGAGATGTGATTTTTTTTGACATAAATCAGCAATGTGCAACTCATTCTTATCACCCGCACCCCTTTGAAAATGTTTAAATTGCACATCATTCAACATCCCTATTCTTTCTCCCAACTCTTGAGACATGATATTTTGAAATAGGTGAGAATGCAACGCACTCTAAATGGGAAAATAGCGCCATAACAGTACTCGCACCCCTTTGAAAATGCGTGATTTAAACATAATCTATGTCGTTTCCCTTCCCCGCACCCCTTTGAAAATGTTTCAATTATACATTCCCAGCATCGCTTCTCTTTCGCAAACTTTTGAGATGTGATTTTTTGACATAAATCAGCAATGTGCAACGCATTCTTATCATCCGCACCCCTTTGAAAATGTTTCAATTACACCTTCCCAGCATCGCTTCTCTTTCGCAACCTTTTGAGATGTGATTTTTTGACATACAATAGTAATGTGCAACGCATTCTTATCACCCGCACCCCTTTGAAAATGTTTAAATTACACATCATTCAACATCCCAATTCTTTCCCCCCAACTCTTGAGACATGATGTTTTGAAATAGGCGAGAGTGCAACGCACACTAAATGGGAAATAGCGCCATAACCATGATAACAGTATACTCGCACCCCTTTGAAAATGCGTGATTTAAACATAATCTATGTCGTTTCCCTTCCCCGCATCCCTTTGAAAATGTTTCAATTACACCTTCCCAGCATCGCTTCTCTTTCGCAAACTTTTGAGATGTGATTTTTTGACATAAATCAGCAATGTGCAACTCATTCTTATCACCCGCACCCCTTTGAAAATGTTTAAATTGCACATCATTCAACATCCCTATTCTTTCTCCCAACTCTTGAGACATGATATTTTGAAATAGGTGAGAATGCAACGCACTCTAAATGGGAAAATAGCGCCATAACAGTACTCGCACCCCTTTGAAAATGCGTGATTTAAACATAATCTATGTCGTTTCCCTTCCCCGCACCCCTTTGGAAATATTTCAATTACACCTTCCCAGCATCGCTTCTCTTTCGCAAACTTTTGAGATGTGATTTTTTGACATAAATCAGCAATGTGCAACGCATTCTTATCACCCGCACCCCTTTGAAAATGTTTAAATTGCACATCATTCAACATCCCTATTCTTTCTCCCAACTCTTGAGATATGATATTTTGAAATAGGTGAGAATGCAACGCACTCTAAATGGGAAAATAGCGCCATAACAGTACTCGCACCCCTTTGAAAATGCGTGATTTAAACATAATCTATGTCGTTTCCCTTCCCCGCACCCCTTTGAAAATGTTTCAATTACACATTCCCAGCATCGCTTCTCTTTCGCAAACTTTTGAGATGTGATTTTTTGACATAAATCAACAATGTGCAACGCATTCTTATCACCCGCACCCCTTTGAAAATGTTTAAGTTACAAACCATTCAACATCCCTATTCTTTCTCCCAACTCTTGAGACATGATATTTTGAAATAGGCGAGAGTGCAACGCACTCTAAATGGGAATATAGCGCCATAACAGTACTCGCACCCCTTTCAAAATGCCTGATTTAAACATAATCTATGTCGATCACCTTTCCCGCACCCCTTTGAAATGTTTTCAATTACACATTCCCAGCATCGCTTCTCTTTCGCAAACTTTTGAGATGTGATTTTTTGACATACAACAGTAATGTGCAACGCATTCTTATCAACCGCACCCCTTTGAAAATGTTTAAATTACACACCATTCAACATCCCTATTCTTTCTCCCAACTCTTGAGACATGACATTTTGAAATAGGCGAGAGTGCAACGCACTCTAAATGGGAAATAGCGCCATAACCATGATAACAGTATTCTCGCACCCCTTTGAAAATGCGTGATTTTAAACATAATCTATGTCGTTTCCCTTCCCCGCACCAACTCGTGTTATGGTACATATGATGGTTTGGAGGTAAATTTACTAAAGTTTAATACCGTAAAGTGAACATTTTCGCGTGTATAATTTTTCGCGATTATTTGCACACTTTGAACAATTTACGAATTTGAGCTTTTGCCCTTTGCCGCCCCCCCCCCCACCCCCCACCACCACCACCACCACCACCACCCCCTGATAATAAGTGACTCTGGCTACGCTTCTGCACTCCAATCTAGAAATTTCTTTTTCCTTAAACTTCTACCTCTACCCTGGATCTTATGTTATGGTTTGAAGGTAAATTTACCCACGTTTAATACTATAGGGGTGAACATTTTTGCGTGTATACATTTTTCGCGCTTGGCACATTTTGAACAATTTCGTTTTTATTTTATTTTTGCGATTTTGAGCTTCCTTACATAGACCTACATACACAATGAATATATTTGCGCGCCTTTATTTGCGTGTTTGCTGAGATTTAGCACGAAAAGCGCAAAAATAAATGTAGCGCGAAAAAGAACACGTTGACACTTTCTGGAATCACAACAAAAACCATGAATAAACACATAACACTGCTCGCCAGAGCTATAATGTAGAACAGTAGTCTATGGTCACTATGCATAGTATACACTCTATCAAGGACAGTTTGCGTGAACTGTCAAACATCATTATATTAATACAGATCGGGTGGCAGGGGCATACAAAACCAGCAGCGAAAAGAGTTAAATCTTAAATACTTAATTGGGCTCATGGTGACTTTTATTTGTGAACCGGTGAGGCGATCCACAGAATCAATGGATGAGAATCAGACAAATTTGCTTGGAAACAACTCCTAATGCCTAGTGGATTGAATGGCGGACAGCAAGTTCAAACCTGATAACTCTTACGTCTGTACGTATGATTGTATCTAGAATCAGGCAAACAGTCGAAATTCCACTTGTAAAGAATATTGGCCAGCCATGCATGCCATGTTAGTTATCGTAGTGCTTTGTTCATAAGGGCGTGACCCCTGCTCAACATACCGCTACCCATGTGGGTAAGGGTATGGTGTATAAGCAACCCCTGGACACTCATTGTTCTATAACAATAGAAGGCAGTACGCTCATGAATATACAATGAATAATCATATCAATGAATATTAAAAAATACACGTCATTTGTAGAGTCGAAAATTGAAAATACCAGACGATGGTGGACACGAACGGCCATAATTTTTAAATCTCCGTTGGTTTCAATGTTATATTGGATGGATTTTGATTATGACCAAAGAAAATTCATCCCATGTTGTAACTAAATTATTATCATCCTAAAACCGCTGGAGCTGGATAACAAATTCAAGTGTCAGTATCGTCAATAAGTTGAAGTTATTATGACATTGAAACTTGCAACAAAGGAGTCTGGTCACTTTGCGCTTATATAATCATTAACATACTGGAAACTAAAAGATGGACAATACCAGTTTTTATGTTTTGTTGTTACAATCTATTTTTAAAGACCTCGAGCAATAGCTTTGGACCCGGGGTTCTCACTATATAGTGGTACTACGTATTAACGTGCCTGCCTTTTGGAGTGCCTTTTCGCGAAATTTGGTATATCGATGGGTGGTAATCAAAAAGGTTTTCATTATGCCCCCTCTTTGATGGTATAGAATGGCCCGTACTTTGTTAGATAGGGTTATTGATTAAAATACACTTTGAACCCAATTTTGGTTAATTATTACACTTTTGAGAACCCAATGTTCTACTTACCTTCTGTTTATTGTTTGTATATAAAAGGGTATATACAAGGGTATACTGATCGGTAGACATTTCACTTTGGTATACCGATCGGGTGTTAATTTTGCATATGATGCAGGTATAGAAAGTCTGGGAGGCACATGCACGTAGTGTTTCTTCTACCAAAATCAAACGTGGGAGGCACATCCACGTATGATTTTGGTAGAACCCCCCCCCCCCCCTCCCGCTTTGGACAGCTGATTTGGGGCGATCCAAAGACTAAATAGTTTTTTTATTGGAAATTGAAATAGCAGTTAAGCTATAACCATTATAGGAATCGGTCATTTGAACCATGGATTGAACATTAAACATGAAGCCAAAATGTTGACTAATTAGTAGTGACGTGGACCTCTTGCATTTACCGTGTAGTTAGTGCTCAACAAGTCAATGATGAATCTCTTCTGAACGGTGTCACATGTAGGCTATAGAATCATTGTACGCACAAGATTCAAGAGTATAAAATAATCGCTGTTATACCTGACATGATGTTTTTTAACATTTTAAACTGGGAGTGAAATGTGTTCGTATAAACATTGACGAAACCGTACGGTATTCAGTGGCGGACGGATCCTAACGTCCCCCCACCGAATGTAACCTATAAAATATTCGTACGTCCGGCATCGTCTGAAAATCGAAAAGGCCCTCTACTGCCCTCTAACCTAGAAGGGGACTTCATTTTTTTTCTACGCATGCGTGCGATTTCTTTGGTTTGTCCATCAAAATCGTTGACAAATTCCTATTGAGTATGTACTGCAATGCAAGTGACAGAACTTCTTGTGATGCGCTAATCAACAGTATATCTGTCCCCCGGGCTCCATAAAAGCCTTAGGAAAAGTTCCCGATGTTCTAGCCGGCCGCGGAGTCATTCTTTGGTATCCCATGGTAAGATCAAGCAGACTGACAATATTGATATTGACGATACACATTATCCAAAAAAGTTTGATGTGATTTGATTTTAATGTTCCCGGACTGAATGATAATAAAAAAAACCTAATAATACCACATGTTATAGCGCTTTACGAAACACCTCACCTGATTGTGACCGCGCGGGAGCACTTCTCTGGCCGGCCCGGCCATGTGAGACGTATATATTTGTTTAAACTGCTTATAATATAACTTGTCATAATTGATGTGGTTTTTTTTATTGACTTTTAAATCGCAATGTTTTTATCAATAGCAGCTGATTGTATTGTTCTCCTATGGCTGTTTTAACAAATTTGTTTGTATTTTTTTAGTGTTCTTTGCATTGTATTAGTATAATCTTTTTATCATGTGTTTTAATGTATGTGTAGTTTTTAAAGATATTGATCATTTGTTTGTAAAGCGCATTGGTGCCGTTGCTTTATGCGCTGTGTGTTATTATAAGGAAAGGAAAAAAAGAAAGAAAAAAAGGGGAAAAAGGAGAAAAAGAGAGGGAGGGAGGGACATAAGAACGTTTGGAGTTTATTGTACGTTGGTTAGGATACATACGCGTATGTACGTTAAGAATCCATCTTTTGGAGGTAACTAATTAACTTCTTTCTGGTATAGGCCTATCTGCCTATTTAAAAAGCCAATATTGATCAGAAATAAAGTGATTGCTTTTCAATAAAATATTGGTCAAAAGTATACCAGATCGCACGAAGGGGGCATATCCCCCACCCTCAGACGCCCCCTGTTGGAGCTTTTAAACCATATAGATACTAAAATCAAGAATATATCAGTATAAAAATGCTCAACTTCTTTCGTGCATTGATAAAAAACAAAATATTTATTGAAAATGAAGCGATGGCTTTTCAATACAATATTGGTCAAAAGTATACACCAGATCGCACCAAATGAGTTTGAAAATTGAATTTTTTTCTACTTCTGAGGGGGGCACATCCCCCCCTCAGACTCCCCCCTGTTGGAGCTTTTAAACCATCTATACTAAAATCAAGAATATATCAGTATAAAAAATGCTCAACTTTTGTTCATTGATAAAAAACAAAATATTTATTGAAAATGAAGCGATGGCTTTTCAATACAATATTCGTCAAAAGTATACACCAGATCGCACCAAATGAGTTTGAAAATTGAAAAATTTTCTACTTCGGAGGGGGGCACATCCCCCCTCAGACTCTACCCTGTCCGAGCATAGCTCGGAGTGCGGTGCTGCGCACCGCATGGATGGTACCAGCTAAATTTATTTTTTTAGGGGCAAAACTTATCATCCCCCCCACACCTAACAAGAAATTTCCGCCCCTGACTGTGATGCGCTATCTACTGACGATAGCGCGGCCACCGCATACACATGTGCTAACTTAGCACACATAATGCCTCATGTGAATGTAGTGTGACATGCGTATAATAATAGCACACATAGAAATGCCTCACGTAACTATCCGATGCGCTATAGCACTGCCACCACGGTTATACATACGCTTATCTACTGAAGTAGTCAAGGGCGTCCCCAGACCCTTTTCATTGGGGGGGGGGGTGTAAAGGTCATCAATTGCCGACAGAGCCATTTGTGCCGACAACATTTTTTTTTGGCTCGCTTCGCTCGCCGGAATTCATACACGCATATTTTAATATGGACTGTATGGTCAGGGGCGTCATTCAGTTTTCAGACATTTGGGGGGGGGGGGGGGGGGGGGGGGGGGGCTGACACAAATTTGAGCGTATCCAGGACTATTTTGATAGGCCATCTTGTTTATCTTAAATATTGACACGTTGAAACTAATACAACGCGCGCAAAAACCTGCAGAAAATATGCAACATTTTCCAACTAAAATGGTCATGGAAAACTATCCTGAGATCGAAGCTTTCTTGAAGCGCGCAAAAATTGGCATTTCTAACACTTAAATAGTCAAGTATGACGTTTTTGACGGTTTGTTATTTATAGTTACACATATCAAGTCCTGATCCAAGTCGTAGGGTTTGAGGGCAGTGGCGTAACTAGAGTTTTTCATTTGGCGGGGCAAGAAGGGCAGTGACTTGAAATGGGGGGAGCTCCTAAGATTTGTTGAGTCATGAGATGCGCGCGTAGCGCGCGAAAATTTTCGACTTTACAGCTATTTTTTGGACGATTGAGCTACATTTTGGCTCTAAACAAGCTTGTACCAAAGAATACTTCATTTTGGGAAGACATATGGGCGCGTAGCGCGCGAAAATTTTTCATCTGTGTACTTTTGACCTTAATTCCATGATTCCTTTCGTCAAATGAACCGACAGTGCCAATCTCAACCGACACGATGTCATTTTTGGGGGATTTAGTGTGTACTTTGTTTGTAAATTTCATTTACAGCCGTACTTGATTTCATTTGGGGGGGGGGGGGGAAAGCGGGGGGCAAGGGTTCCAAGTGGGGCTCCCCCCCCCTGCCCCCCGCTAGTTACGCCACTGTTTGAGGGCCATTATAATGTTAAAACCTGTAGAAAATATGCGCGCAGAGCGCGCAAAATTTTTCAGTTTTTAAACTAAAATGGTCATTGAAAACTGTTTGGAAGCCTTCTGATACTATAAATTAAGCTTAAATAATGAAACATTGAAACTAATACGCGCGAAGCGCGCAACATTTTGCATTTCTAAAACGTAAAGGGTCCAGTATGACGTTTTTAACGTCACCCATATCATATTTGGTTTGGTTCGAGATCCATTATAATGTTGGAACCTGTAGAAAGAATGCGCACAAAAATTTTCAGTTTTTAAACTAAAATGGTCATTAGCTTAAATAATAATTTTAAAAAACCATTGAAACTAATACGCGCAAAATTTTGCATTTCTAAAACTTAAAGGTCCGTATGCACAAAAGAGTTAGACCGAGTCTAAAGTTAGACCTGGTCTAAGTGAAATTTATTCATGCCTCAAGAGCTGTTTTCCTCTGCATTTTCATAAGATATTTTGAGATATCATTGAACTTTGCGTCTGAATCTTTACAATTTGTTAGCTAATTTGAAAAATAAATGTAATGAAAGTGTGCATTTCACAAAAACCAAAATCCACTTAAACCAGGTCTAACTTTAGACCCGGTCTAACTCTTTTGTGCATACGGACCAAAGGGTCCAGTATGACGTTTTTAACGTCCCCCATATAATATTTGGTTTGGTTCGAGATCCATTATAATGTGTAGAATGCGCGCGAAGCGCACAAAGATTTTCAGTTTTTAAACTAAAATGGTCATGGAACACTTTCCTGAAGCCTTGTTTTGGTTGAATAATGCTAACAAAACATGGTCAAATGTTCAGTATAGGCATGATAGGCCTACAGCCTGTATGTCCGACATCGACATAGACCTATACCATTACGTGAGATATCGATTGTGCCCCTGGTGCACACACAAATCCTGGTCTCACGCAAATAACGACAGTTGTGCTTATTGTCTTAATTATAATGATAATTTGCATTGTTCAAGTCGAAGTTAGGACAGAGTCGACTTATAAGATCTTTCGTTGCATTGACACCTAAACGTTGGAGTTGGACTTACTTTTGCGATAGGCTGATAGTGGGCTTGCAGAGTCTACAATCAGTACAATGAGAGCAATTGGCCTACATCAACTTAAATAATTATTTAATATTTCGTAACCTATGTGCCAACAGTGCCAACATGATTGGTCATTGGCGACATTATTGACTTGGGTTTGCATTGACAACGACAAGACAATGAAATAGGCCTAGTTAGTATAATTAAAGAGCAATGCAGGTCCCACACATTGCCCTTTAGGCCTAGCCCAGGTCTATACTATTCCGACACAATTTGTTTGCGTGTCTTGACAATGAGCAAAACAAAGACTTGGGCCTAGGCTGTTCATGTGCGCCTACACAAAACCTCATAAAAATGGGCTCGTTCACAGTGCCTACAAATTCATATGCCTACATTGCCTTTGTTCATTTTTTATTTGATTTGTGTTAACATAACATATATGCCGACACAACATTATCATTTGCGCATACGATATTTGTTATAGGGTTTTCTTTCTTTCTTCCCCTTTTCCTTTCTTTCTTTCCTCTTTCCTTTCTCTTTCTTTCTTTCTTTTTTCTTTCTTTCTTTCTTTCTTTCCTCTTTCCTTTCCCTTTTCCTTTCTCTTTCTTTCTTTCTTTCTTTCCCTTTTCCTTTCTCCCTTTTCTTTCTCCCTTTTCTTCCTCCTTCCTTTGATTTGCCCACAGCACCATAATTTTGCCGACAGATTTGATGAATGGGGGGGGGGGGGGTGTGACACCCCCCCACACCCCCCCTCTGGGGACGCCCTTGGAAGTAGTGCCACATGTGATATATGCGCTATCTACTGAATGAGACAATGTGCACATATCTTCAAAAGAAAGAACAAAATCACTTGTTTCTGATGGTGTTCCGAGTGCTTACTATGGCGCCTCTGAGCATACCATCGGACCAGGCTTTCAGTTGACGTACGCATAGGAGCATCGTTGAAGCGAATGTCCCCTGGTAACCTTTATTCCAGATCTGGAATAAGAAATATTGTTTTATATACAGAGAATTCACTTTACTCATGCGTGCCTATAACAAAAGGTTTTCGCTCCCATATTATTCGTTGTTCAGATCAAGTCAATGCACGACCTTCAAGCAACCCTTTGAATACAAGCGTTAAAAGAATGATCTATACACTGGCGGGTTATTTTCAAACGAGTATCCATCAACATGTGTGTTGCACAGAGTAAGATATATTCTGGCGGTGTTGCTCTTTTTATATTCTGAAACAAACTTTAGCTCCCCTTCGCCGATACGTGTATTACCTCTAATCACCCTTCAGTAGTACAAGACTTGATCGAGTCTAATAATAGTTATCTGATTCCCTTTTCCACATAGATTTCGACATTATTGCGTCTCCCAATTCGTTTATTAAAAAGCTAGCTAATTGTTTTGCTACAAGATCTGACTTTCCTGAGTGAAGTTGTATCAACGATTTTCTAGAAATTAATCGGTTGTACAGATTTCCAAAAGAGCCTCAAATTGGTAATCATGGCAATGGTACTAAATTTAACGTTAGTAACGGTCCCGTTTCTCATGTTTCTCTGTTTTGGAAATGTGTTTGCTTCTTGTATACAAATAGCTACAAATAGTATATTAGCCTAACTATAACAAACTAAACGTGATGTACACAAACTTGGGCTGACTGGTAAAATGGTTTTACAACAAGTTTTGCTATCATTATCAAACCGAACTCAAATTAAATCAAATTAAATCACTTATTTATCGCGCTAATATACATGTACATGTATATAGTTTACGCATACAATTGTTTAGAAGTTAAATAAATCAAAGAGATAAATGATAGGAAAAAAAACTATAAACGCATGGGCCTTTATAATTTACAAAAATTGACATAAAAATGATGCTACATTAATCCACCGTCAAGTTTTAAAAAAACACATAAAAAAGCATGGAATTCACGGATACACCGGGGATCGAACCCGTGTTGCCGTTTGCAAACGACATGGCCTTCGATGCACGCCACAGAGATCGACGAGTGTGGTTGGTGATAGTTTAATTATTTAACCATTTATCCATTTATTTATTTTTATCGTGCCATTTTTGCCATTTTATACCATATTTGTATGTTACTCTCGCACAAAATGTGTTTATAATGTGATTATACTCCTTATTTTTGAAAGAACTGTAAAAAATGTTGACATTTTCGAACACAAAAAATTGCGTCATTTATACGGTCCACAATCATTGTTAGACGGGACGTTGTGTGACGTGTTGCATAATTCATGTATTCAAATTACTGCTTCGAATCGATCTATTTTACATGTATGTGCTTTTGTTATAATACTTCTCGGTCGCTCATCGCCAACGCTGTGCATGAGAACAATAGAAAAGTCCCCTTCCAGGTTAGAGGGCGGTATTTATGACCTCTCAAAGCAGGGCATAGGGTCAAGGCAGGGTTAATCATATTAATGACAAATATGCAAATGAGCTAACTGTCCCCTCCTATTATATATACTCCTTGGTATAAGTCCCAAGTATGCAAATGAGGATAATGAGATTTATTCCGTTGTTGAGTACTGGGTAGATGTGTGGTAGAGCATGACATTGTATTCACTGATCTCATTTGCATAATTGGGACTTCTACACCATACCGCTACCAACATGTGGGAGACGGGCTGTATTTACCAGCTGATGAAAAAAAAACCGGATATGGGAGCACTGCACCAAATCAATGCACAATTCGTGTAATCCTGTAGTAGTTCCGGAAAAGCACGAAGACTAGGCTTGTAAATGTGAGGTTTTCGGGCAATTTGTTTCTCCGGGGATGGTATGTTTGTATTTAAATGAACGAATGGGACCTATCAGTTGCACCTACAATGACAAAATACGATATTCTTAATTTATCGACCTAAATAGTGCCCAGGGCGTAAAGCACCTGCCTAAATGGTGAACAGGCATGCCAGAAAACGTGCAAAAGTGAGGGCGCTGTGTGCAGGTCCGTAGCGGAAAATTTAGGTTGATAACCCCTCATGAAACAGGGTTTAAATTAAAGTTTAGATGTTACTGAAAATGGTCATAGGTGACAAGTATGCCATAAATGTAACCGGAGGGCAGAAAAGGTGTCTTGAAATATGGCACTTTTACACGTATTTCAATGAGAAAGATATTTGGTATGGTGCGCCCTTTAACGCACAATGGCCATTTCCATTAAAACCGAGTTTTGAAGTGGAAGATGGGTTCAAATTGCTTAAATATGCCTTGATTTACATTCAAAACACCATTTATATCAATGTCGGACGTTAATATCAAGAAATGTACATGATTTTCTCGAGAAATATCCAAGAAAATGGTTCTAAAGCTCCAAATTTAGAGTCAAATGGCTATGGGTTTAATTTGCGATTTTATAGATAGAGGATCACGTAACCTTTGGCTAGAACTCCCTCTATACTTATTTTAAATGATTGCATTTTACCACCTTTAACCTTTGATCACTTTGTGACATTATTTCACTCTGGCAGTTTTACAGATTAATGGTTATTCAAAACAAATAGTGACTTTTCATGACGAAACTATTAATATTCTCGATGGATGACCTAATTATTATATTTCATGGCTTTTTTAAGCTCTTTCGATAATTCATGACACAGGTACGTAGGAACGTTTCATGATGAACATTCATGAAATCATCAGCGTACATGTATATAATTGTTGTATTGAAGATGTTTTGTAATCATCAGCTCATGATAATGGTACGTTGTGTCTATATCTACTATATACTAAAGGTACCATTGTGTTGGACTATAACGCTGATGATTGTTTATGAATATTCATATCATGGTCTTATAGGATGAAACCACAGAATAAATTTGCATATTTCGGAGATGTCACTGTTTTCTGTTTTCTCCTTTTTAATAAGCTATTGCAATCACACTATTTAATAGCTGTCATAATCTCTGCAAGGGCTTACATTATGGTAGTATCCTTACTATTTTCCCAATTTATATTTAGACAGTAGCAATACATTTTCAATGATCAAAAATGTCATTCAAATCTGATTCATCCGTATTGGTTTTGTTTATGAGATGAGTCATGATAAAGGCCATAGGCCTATCGGTGTGTTTTCCTTGTTTTCCAAGGGTTTTCCAAGTATAGGTTTGTGTTTTAACTCAAGACGATGGCCTCTTTTTAATGATAAATATAGGAAAAATTCGAAAACCAATTACTTCACTAACATTGTTACACATTAGATAGAGTGTGCCCAGCAATCGTGGAATAAGTAGTAAGGCCTTTTAACTATCTTGCCAAGTCGACATCACAATATGTAGATGTCGTCATAATTTGTGACATGGATTATCTGGCCAAGCACTACGGAAGAACCTAACGAGGTGCCATCTCCTGCTTGACCAGTGATTGTGTTTTCTTTTAGATATTGCAATCGTACAAAGCGATATAGCTTTAATATCGATGTTAAACTTAACTTTCTTCAATTATACGTTAAGAAATATAGGTTTTTGCGCAGATACATGCTGATAAGCGATACAAATCCATCTGAAGAGTGCAGAAAGTTCAGAATGTGTCTAAAGATTTCCCCGTCTCGATCGATAACAACATTCTCTTGCAAGGCTACACAGATAACCACTATCAGGTCTATGTCCATGGAGTCCACTTTAAAGTCAGTTGTAAAGGCAATTGGAAAGTATATGTGTTTTTGCATTAATGTTACTTGAGCCGAGTTTCAATGTCCTGAACCGAATCGACTGGAACCAATTTTGAATTTAAGCTGTAGCCATTGGAAAACAATTCCAAAATATGTGTTTTGTCATTATTCTGTACTGACCTTCCTTATATTCAAAACATTGACCGGCTTTTCTGGAATGGCATAATAACGACGTTTGACTAAAATCAGTTTTATGTCCGTGGAGTCCACTTTAAATATGTTCAAGTCAGTATTTTGGAAAATATATAAGTTTTTGCACTCTTTAATGTGACCCATTTGAGCCGAGGTTCGACGTCCTGGACCGAATCGACGGAATCCAATTTAGAACTCAAGCCATAGCCATGTGAAAACAATTCGAAAAATATGTGTTCTGTCACTTCTGCGCTGACCTTTTCAAACTCGCCGCCATACGACATCAGCGAAGCTGTAGGAAAAGCAATGTTATTATCAGGTGACCTTGATTTGTCATACCAGCTTATATGTAAGTGGTTATCATCTTGAAACAACGTACTGAATTCGCGAATTTATTTCCCGTATATTGTGGACTGGTAAACTGCTACTAAGGCATCATTACTACCGTATATTGACCAATCGGTAAATATGCCCAAGGGCGCAGATCCAATATTGAAAGTGGGGGGGACATGGGGTCTAGGGGCAAAGTTCTGACAGTGGGCCAGGGACTTTGCCCCCTGAATCTCGTGGTTTTTTTCAGGAAGTGGGGGGGGGGGGGGGGGGGGGGGGACGTGTCCCCCCCGTCCCCCCGGGATCTGCGCCCTTGCCAATTGGGACGTGTACGTGGGCGTGGCGTAATAGTCGAGATTGTCCGGAGGCGTTCTCTGCTCATATTCGCGAATCTCAATCTTTATCACTCGCTTTAGTATTCTATCAGAAATCGCCATTATCAACTCTTGTATCTGATAGAAGTCCGCCTCTTTCGCTAACATATCCAACTCTTTGTAGCCATCGGGAAGGACAAGTTCCGAAGTGCGTATGAAGTTCAGAACATATCTAAAAGTTTCTCCGTCTCGATCGATAACGACATTTCCTTGCGCGTCTTTTGCTGACGGGAGACGATCACTGAACATATTCCCAAGCATTGAGTTCGGGTAGCGAATCAGTGTTGATCGCGAAGTAGTGTATATATGACCACCAACATTAAGACCAATTATTTCGTCCATGATTGGTGATGGAATTATTATGGAACGGACGATAAAGTTGCTGTAACTCACATACGTTTCTGCCTCGTCTGATCGCCCAACCCTATTCTAGTGGATTGAATGGCGTTAATAGTGACAACAAAATCAAACCTAATAACTCTTACGTATAATAATTGTATCTAGAATCAGGTAAACAGTCCAAATTCCATTAATCTCGAACAAATACATCGGTAATAATATCAGCACCCACGGTGCCGGGGGAGCACTCACATTATAATGTTGTAAGCCTCATCGTGAGAGAAAACGCGGACAATGGTGCTTTTGCCCGGGTTCTTTCAACCATAAACCATATAACATGGCCGATGTGTCAAAGAATAGACAGACTCAGAGAAAAGGTTTTTTTTGTTTAATCGATTATAATTTCCGATTATTAATGGAGTTGTGCCAATAACGTTCACAGTAGCAGAAATGGCCGCTGCAAATTAGTTGTGAGGAAAAAAAGGAGAAAAATCAATCACACAAATTTGTGTACCGGTATTCAATCACAGAATTTAGTTTCATTTTGAAGTAAAATGAACCCCCAACAGCTCGGGGCAAATCATATTCAGGCGGTCCGTAAAGAAATTGAGAGCGGAAGTGAGGGTTGGGTTGAGGGTGGGGGGGGGGGGGGGGGGGGGGGGGGGGGGTGGGGGTCCGTAGACATATTGAGAGCGGGGGCGGGGTGGTGGCGTTCTCAAAACCGGCGCGAGAAAATGTTGTTGTGTAATCATTTTTAACGCAATTTCCAAATATTTCACAATTTTCAAATTTTCTACAAACAAAATATTGGTCGGTCGGTCACGTAGAACAGGGTGTTTTTCGTTGCCTAATGATCATTTTTTTCTGCAGCCACTCACGAAATTACGAAAGGTCAAAGCCGACCCCCCCCCCCCAGGGAGATACGCCAATACGTTCATATGAAGTGTCACGTAGAACAGGGTGGCCTAATGGTTATTTCTTCTGCAGCCACTCACGAAATTACGAAAGGTCAAAGCCGACCCCCAGGGAGATACGTCAATACGTTTGTATGAAGTGTTTACTATGTACATAATTTTGTTCTCTTTTCTCTTTTGCTCAAACATATACAAATCACAATTAAGTAACAATAATATATAAAACATACAATACACAACCTGGGTAAACAGTGGCGGATACAGGGGGCGGAGGGGGCGGGCGCCAAATTGACAATATACCTTTTTTGTGTACCACTGTACCTTTTTTCAGAGGCATAGGTAGGTTCCGTCGGTATATTTGCGAGTTCTACCATGCGATATTTTTTGCCGGTTTTGGAACGACCACGTCGTTACCCCCCCCCCCCCCCCCCCCCCCCGTAGGTTCCGTCGGTATATTTGCAAGCTCTACCATGCGATATTGTTTGCCGGTTTTGAAGCCCCCCCCCCCCACCCCACACTTAGCAGAATTTCACGAGCTGACGGCAACCAAAATTGGGGATCTTTTACTATTTTATTTTGGGTACCAATTAAAAATACGGTCTTGGTCATCCCCCCGTAAATTGTTAATCCTGGATCCGCCATTGGATGCATAAAGCACATCCTTAAGTATAAAGTTATACACTTATTACTCTTCACAAAACTTTTCTAATTGTGTTTATTTATCAATGAATTTATTCATTGTGATGTTGCTGGTGGTGGAGATCTGTTTTCAAGTTTATAATGTTTAATATTTAAATGCAAGAAATGAAGGTATTCGATTTTGAAATATGCTATCATAGATAACCTCTATACTTAGTTTAAATAATTGCATTTTACAACCTTTAACCTTTGATCACGTTGTGATCGATCAGAAAAGAACACTATTTCACTTTGGCAGTTTTACAGATTAATGGTTATTAAAAACAAACAGTGACTTTTTATGACGAAACTATTAATATTCTCGATGGATGACCTAATTATTATATTTCATGGCTTTTTCAGCTCTTTCGATAATTCATGACACAGGTATGTAGGAACGTTTCATGATGAACATTCATGAAATCATCAGCGTACCTGTATATAATTGTTGTATTGAAGATGTTTTGTAATCATCAACTCTTAATAATGGAATACTATTTTGTGTCTATATCTACTATAATTATGCTATAGGTACCATTGTGTTGGACTATAACGCTGATGATTGTTTATGAATATTCATGTCATGGTCTTATAGGATGAAACCACAGAATACATTTGTATATTTCGGAGATGTCACTATTTAATAGCTGTCAACATTTCTACAAGGGCTTAATTATGGAAGAATTAATGTGTCTATTTATCAATGAATTTATTTATTGTGTTGTTGTTGCTGGTGGTAGAGATCTGTTTTCAAGTTTATAATGTTTAATATTTAACTGCAAGAAAATCTGCCATCATAGATAACCTCTATACTCTATACTTAGTTCAAATAATTGCATTTTACAACCTTAAAACCTTTGATCACTTTGTGATCAATTAGAAAAGAACTCTATTTCACTTAATACAGATTAATGGTTATTCAAAACAAATAGTGACTTTTCATGACGAAACTATTGATATTCTCGATGGATGACCTAATTATTATATTTCATGGCTTTTTTAAGCTCTTTCGATAATTCATGACACAGGTACGTAGGAACGTTTCATGATGAACATTCATGAAATCATCAGCGTACACGTAATGTAATTGTTGTATTGAAGATGTTTTGTAATCATCAACTCATAATAATGGAATACTACGTTGTGTCTATATCTACTATATACTAAAGGTACCACTGTGTTGGACTATAACGCTGATGATTGTTTATGAATATTCATATCATGGTCTTATAGGATGAAACCACAGAATAAATGTACATATTTTGCATATAGCTGTCACAATTTCTGCAAGGGCTTAATTATGAGTGTCCTAACTATTTTCCCAATTTATATTTAGACAGTAGCAATAAATTATCAATGATCAAAAATGTCACTCAAATCTGATTCATTGGTAATGGTTTTGTTTATGAGATGAGTCATGATAAAGGTCATATGCCTATCGGTGTGTTTCCTTGTTTTCCAAGGGTTTTCCAAGTATAGGTTTGTGTTTTAACTCAAGAAAATGGCCTTTTTTTAATGATAAATATAGGAAAAATTCGAAAACAATAAGCGACACAAATCCATCTGAAGAGGGCAGAAAGTTCAGAATGTGTCAAGATTTTCCCCGTCTCGATCGATAACAAACTTTCTCTTGCTACACAGATAAGCACTATCATCAGGTTTATGTCCATGGAGTTCACTTTACAGTCAGTTATGAGGCAATTGGAAAGTATGTGTTTTTGCGTTAATGTTACTTGAGCCGAGTTTCAATGTCCTGAACCGAATCGACTGGAACCAATTTTGAATTCAAGCTGTAGCCATTTGAAAACAATTCCAAAATAAGTGTTCTGTCATTATTCTGGACTGAGCTTCCTTATATTCAAAACATTGACCGGTCTTTCTGGAATAGCATAGTAACGACGTTTGACTAAAATCAGGTTTATGTCCGTGGAGTCCACTTTAAATAATAATGTTCAAATCAGTATTTTGGAAAATATATACGTTTTTGCACTCTTTAATGTAACAAACTTGAGCCAAGACTCGATGTCCTGGACCGAATCGACGGTATCCAATTTCGAACTCACGCCATAGCCACGTGAAACCAATTCGCAAAATATGTGTTCTGTCAAGTCTTCTGCGCTGACGCTGACATTTCTTTGAGCGCGATTCGGTAGCGGTATCTGCCATTGCCACACTGTGGGATTACCGAGTTGATCATGTGTATGTGCTTTCATATACCAGCTTATATGTAAGTAGTCATCATCGGGAACCAGCGTACTAAATTCACGAACTTTTCTTCCGTATATTGTGGACTGGTTAACCGCTATTAAGGCGTCATAACTACCGTATATCGACCAGTCTGTAAATACGCCCACGTAAGCGGTATAGTCGACATGGTATTGGCTGGACCAATATGGATCGTCATAAGGTGAGGCCGCAGGGGACGGAGGCGCTCTCTGTTCATATTCGCGAATTTCAACCTTTATCACTCGCCTTAGTTTAGATTCAGAAATCGCCATTATCAACTCTTGTATCTGATAAAAATCCGCCTCTTTCGCCAACATATCCAACTCTTTGTAGCCATCGGGAAGGACAAGTTCCGAAGTGCGCAGGAAGTTCAGAATATATCTAAAAGTGTCTCCGTCTCGGTCGATAACGAAATTCCCTTGCGCGTCTTTTGCTGACGGGAGACGATTACTGAACATATTCCCAAGCATTGAGTTCGGGTAGCGAATCAGCGTTGATCGCGAAGTAGTGTAGATATGACCGCCGACGTTAAGACCAATTATTTCGTCCATGTTGGTGATTGAATTATTATGGAAAGGACGGCAAAGTTGCTGTAACACCCGTGTAACACGTGTAATTACTGTTCTACGTCGTCTGATCGCCCAACATTATCCTACATGTAGTGGATTGAATGGCGGACAGCAAGTTCAAACCTGATAACTCTTACGTATGCCCCAAAGAAGATTTCTTGATGCACCCCAGGATGCTTCACTTTCATCACATGACCACAGGATTTCTGTCACCAGTGTGTACTGGTTCCCATCGACATTACAGTGCAAGGAAATGCTTATAAAGTTGTTAAACGAGGGTCTTTAAGAAAATCCTTTTGCAAGTAATGTGATTGATGTGTCTTTAATACAGTCCTCTTTTGATTTTCTTAAAGACCCTATATTTTTAAGAATACAAGTTTTAGTTGGGATTCAACTTCTTTTAATATTTATATAAGTTACCCTATCTGCACCATGCATTCAGATGGTAGAGGTCAAGACGACCTCCAGCTGTTAATTACTTTAACACATGTGGGACTGTTTGTTTTGGTGATAAGCCCTGTTGGTACTGTAGGGGCGCTAAGCATTATGGGGTACATCAAGAAATCTTCTTTGCGTATGCCCTGCTCAACATGTGGGAGACGGGCTGTATTTACCAGCTGATGAAAACAAACCGGATACGGATATGGGGGCACTACACTAAATCCTTACGCGTTTGGTGTATGGGTCGGAGAAATAGTACCTATATCAATTTGATCATCGTCCCAGGGGAAGCAAATAGAAGTAAATCTTGCTTATTTTTTATGAAAAAGATAGAATAGAACCTCAGCATTGCTAATGTGGTCAAAAATCGTCGGAATCGAATACGCACGGGAGCCTAGGCGGCGGAAGGATATCGTTGCCGGAATCGGTGAGGAAGCGAAAATACCGGTTTAAAATGGTGAGGGCGCTGTTTAGGTGCCCGTAGCGAAAAAGTTGATCTAGATGGGTCAAGAAAAATCAAGTTTAAAATAAAATTCAACACATATCTAATACATTCATGCGAAATAAAAACTTCCATCATTGTTACGTGGGGTAAAAATACGGTCTTGAAAAAGGGCCGAAACGCGTGTATTTCAATGGAGGAGTTATTTAGTGGTGTGCCCCCATATGGGAGCACTGCACCAAATCAATGCACAATTCGTGTAATCCTGTAGTAGTTCCGGAAAAGCACGAAGACTGGGCTTGTAAATGTGAGGTTTTCGGGCAATTTGTTTCTCCGGGGACGGTATGTTTGTATTTAAATGAACGAATGGGACCTATCAGTTGCACCTACAATGACAAAATACGATATTCTTAATTTATCGACCTAAATAGTGCCCAGGGCGTAAGCACCTGCCTAAATGGTGAACAGGTATGCCAGAAAACGTGCATGCCAGAAAGGGCGCTGTGTGCAGGTCCGTAGCGGAAAATTTAGGTTGATAACCCCTCATGAAACAGGGTTTAAATTAAAGTTGAGATGTTACTGAAAATGGTCATAGGTGACAAGTATGCCATAAATGTAACCGGAGGGCAGAAAAGATGTCTTGAAATATGGCACTTTTACACGTATTTCAATGAGAAAGATATTTGGTATGGTGCGCCCTTTAACGCACAATGGCCATTTCCAATAAAACCGTGTTTTGAAGTGGAAGATGGGTTCAAATTGCTTAAATATGCCTTGATTTACATTCAAAACACCATTTATATCAATGTCGGACGTTAATATCAAGAAATGTACATGATTTTCTCGAGAAATATCCAAGAAAATGGCTCTAAAGCTCCAAATTTAGAGTCAAATGGCTATATGGGTTTAATTTGCGATTTTATAGATAGAGGGTCACGTTACCTTTGGCTCATAGATTTAAAAATAGAGATCCAGTATGCCGCCGTCATTTTGAAACCATCATGGGGATCAAATTGGAGGTATGTCGGTATTTTCCGTAAATGCTCGTGAGCATTCGGAAAGTGTCATTCTTTCCGCGTATTTCAAACCGTCCAACGCGTACGCAGTCACTGCCAAAAATAACGCGGAGATTTATTGAGTTGCGCGATCAACGGTCCGACGCTTCACTTCGGTTTTCTGCAGGCACGATAGGGACGCACTTGAACCGGGAAATTAACTTGCAACGGTGCCAATAGGCAAGTTTAATATTACGCAGGTCTTAATTAACCTTGCATAGGCCTATGTCACTACTGAATCTCATACAAGCGAGTAAGTTATCAAATGATTGAAAAACCATTGTGCGGCCCTGGACCGTACAATTTATATTACAGTGATGAGTGTGAACTTAGAGAGAAGTACCGTGTTTCAGATTAGCTGCCATGTGAACTTTGTACAAATGTATGGAGGGACATAGAAGAATTTCGGGTCATTCAATACAACATGGTGAATAATCTCCAAATTATTATTAGGCCTACCCGAAATAGTTTCTTCTAAAAACAAGCAGCAAGTGAAATTATGATAAAGAGCGGCCAAAGTTGCCCATACTGATGGGTCGTTCGGCCAACGAGATTATGATATAAAGAATATAGGCCTACATTTAGTCCAGTAACCAAATATGTCGTTCTTAACATGACCATAATCATGATAATGACGAACAAATATGTCCAAAGTACATGATGGGTCGTTCTTTAAAAGCGGCCACCGAAATTATGAGGGAAGACTATTAGTATTAAGAAGCGAACCTTTAGTCCAGTAACCAAAGATAATGATAAGTCCCTTTTTTAAACTTATCTTACCGAAATAGGCCTACATGATCAGGATGAAGACCCAAGTTGCTAAACACATTATGGGTCTGGATATGGAAAACGTTTTTCTAGTAAAAATATTGAATTTTGCGCCGTCGAAGGAGACTCCAGCCGGAAGGGTGAGCGCGTCCGCAACTCTCTATCTGACCAAAGACGGCCACTTTACTGTCTTTGATCTGACCATATAGGATCCAACCTTTCAGTAGAAACACGAAAAACGCCGCACACAACAGGGTTAAAGCTAATCACGAACAAACTGCGCCATATGATTGTTTCAAAATATCATGTACACACATTCGAGATGTACCGAAATGCAATCCCACAATGCAATGACTATTTTACGTTACAACGGGCCAAAGGTTTCATGACAAAGCCCATTAAAATTGTTGATTAGGCCGCCCCTAATTACTTTTACCTTAATTTACATTTTATAACCCTTTTAACAATCTCCACGCGGCAGGCGTCTGCAGACGACAATCCAAAATAGCATAAAATGTTTTAAAAATGTCAACATTATTGAATGTCATTTTCCATATTTGGAATAACCATGTGAAATGCATTCAAATAAGTACAAACGTGTCTATTTTTTGTTCAATTATCCTTGGGATACACATGAAAGTAAGGAAAGGTTTCTGAAAAAATCTGTTTTGTAGTGGTTAAACCAATAGCCGGCCGCGTGGAAAGTGCATGTTCAAATACTGTAAAGACAACCATTCCCGATTATCAATCGCAAAAACACCTACTCCCAAGTTCAAAATAATGTCATTCATGTTGTTAACAAAACTGGTATAGACGAGAATGAAATACATTCAGATCTCGAGTCCTACCAAACCCAAATAGGCCTACCATAAATAATTATTTACAATTTCAAAAGGCGGAAGGAGGAATTGATCCACTGCACACGCTTGCTGATTGAATGTGTAGGCCTTAGCCACTAACTGACATTGCCGCTGTCTTATTTTGTTTTAATTGGTGATATCTTACATGTCTAATGCCCCCCTGATCTCAGCCCCCCCCCCCATTACAATTTATGGGATGTGGGATGGGGGGGGGGGGGGGCAGGGTATATTTGTCCAAGTAAAGGGATATACATGTCACATCATGGGTTGACAAAATAACACGGCTGTCGGCTTGTCTTCGCGAGATGTCGTGTGTCGCAATTTGGCTATTTTTCAACCGTGTCGCATGCCAACTTGACTTACAAATTAGCTAAAAGTCGCGTGTCGCAAAATAAGTTTAGAAAGGCCTATAGTATTATTTTCTGCTGTGGTCATATATTCGCGGTAGGTCTACCGTTTGTACAACGATAATACTATTATGAAATTACTGTGATGTATGAGAAGCCGAATAAATAATAATGATATTATCTACATTTATCATACTCTCCCGCCCCGTACGCGCTATACTTTTGCCAATATTCAAATATATTATAAAAAACAATATTTTTTCTTTCTTTGTATATATTTGTAATACTAGGCCTATATGATATCATTACAAAACGAAAGTACATGAAAGTGTCAAAATGATCTCTCCTAGTGTTAGTGATTAACATGACATTTAAAGAAAAAGGCCTCAGACTCAGAATTTGAAGGGAAAATAGCTAAAAAGAATTCAGCTAAAAATGTGATAACGATTTATTTTCAAACCAATCTTCCATTTGCCGCGACCCGGGGTAAATGGGGAACCTATTTTTCAACCAACTCATTTATGGAACCTGTTTTTCAGCATAACAATTTCAACCATCTATAGACCTACTTAAAGGGAAGCGGTCATGGTGAGGATTCTAACGAAAATTGAACAGCGCGCGGCGACTATTTGAATCTAAACAAGTTGGACATAGGCGCAGTCTGTAATTGTTCTACGTATGTTTACATGCAAGCGGTATTGTGTGCGACTCTACAACAATCTCTTAACCCAATGTGGACGGCGCGCTCAATCAACCATCCTTCATTTGATTGAACGCATTTTCTATCGTATGATGTAAGTGATGTATTAGTTATGAGCTAAGGTTTAGCTGGTACAAAATCGTCGTCAGCGGTTTCTTTTCCTCACCATGCGCTATTCCCTTTAAATCAGGAAAATATCAGTATGCACGAATTATTTCTTACATATAACAAAAAAACCTATCTAGCATTCATAAAAAACAAATATTCAAATATTATTGTGCTCCCCCCCCCCCCCCCCCCTCAGAATATAATCCTGGATCAGCGCCTGCTAGTTATATGCTATAATATATCTTCAAAATAACCTTAGCTAGCGATGATAATTAGCTACCTTACTGAAGATTATTATTATGCATGTATATTAACAATTTAACATGATTAAGCCAAAGACAGTTACCGTCATTAAATAAAATTCAACATAATAGTACCAATGTTTTGACAAAAATGGCCTTCAAGGGAGCGCGGCACTTATTTGGTCTGCTTGAGATTAATACAACTTGAGTTATTACGATAATCATGAAACCTATTTGAACGGTATGAATAAGCAAAATGTATTTTGTTTAAAACATATGAAAATATAAAATGTAAAAAGATGAATCCAACGGAACCAGGAACAAAACACACCAAGGATCAGAAAACTGATACAAGAGGATATCTCGAAAATATAAAAATGCTAAGAGTAAAAGCAAGATATACCAACAGGGTGTGGGGAAACAGGTAATAACAAGGGAGAATAACGCGATAAAACAGATAAATAACAAAAAAACAAAAACAAACGGAAATGCACTGGGACAAGCAATGAAAATTGCTGTGCAATAAAACAACAAAGATATATCTGAGACTACTCAGGATATATATGGTAACAATAAAGACCGACGTTTCAAGTGGATATACCACCCTTCATCAGGGACAAAATATAAAAAACAAAAGTGTTAAGAACTATAAATACGATAATGAACTAGACAAGTCCACCACTGTAATTATAGCACAATGCCAGTAATAGATGTTACCTACTAAGCATCCAAGTTAACACAGTGTGTTAACTTGGATGCTTAGTAGGTAACATCTATTACTGGCATTGTGCTATAATTACAGTGGTGGACTTGTCTAGTTCATTATCGTATTTATAGTTCTTAACACTTTTGTTTTTATATTTTGTCCCTGATGAAGGGTGGTATATCCACTTGAAACGTCGGTCTTTATTGTTACCATATATATCCTGAGTAGTCTCAGATATATCTTTGTTGTTTTATTGCACAGCAATTTTCATTGCTTGTCCCAGTGCATTTCCGTTTGTTTTTGTTTTTTTGTTATTTATCTGTTTTATCGCGTTATTCTCCCTTGTTATTACCTGTTTCCCCACACCCTGTTGGTATATCTTGCTTTTACTCTTAGCATATGAAAATATGTTAAAGCATCAACATTTAAATAATCAAAGCGCAACTATGAGGAGAGTGATTTGAACTACGAAGCGTAAATCGATGAGCCTGAGTGACGGTTTCTCGGGCTGCTTTGGACCGTCAACATTTTAATTTTATACTGCTGCGGTATAATTGAAATTAAACTTTCAAAATGATCATTGTCTGTTGTCTATGTGAAGATTCAACAAAATACGGAGCCATTTATTTCAAGTAAGTTACCTTTTGAATAAAACAGCATCGGACCACACTGCTCACCGCCCGTGTAGCGCGGTATTTACCCTGGTTCAAATATGGCGTTTTCGGTGTGACGTTCACGAAAAGTACGCAGTGGTACGCGTGAAGTAGCCCGGCGCGAAAACACACGCGACGATTGCGTTTTACGCGGAGAGAGTCACGGCTAATGTACACGCATGATGCTGCATTCGTTCTTTTCCGTGCAGTTCCGAAAAATACCGACATACCTCCAATTTTCCCCCCATGGTGGGAATCCAAAATGGCGACCGTTACACGTAAAGAGATAGGGCAAAAAAAATCGTCTGGTTTCTCCTTTATAATTCTGTGCTTTGGCTAGAACTCCCTCTATACTTATTTTAAATGATTGCATTTTACCACCTTTAACCTTTGATCACTTTGTGACATTATTTGACTCTGGCAATTTTACAGATTGATGGTTATTCAAAACAAATAGTGACTTTTCATGACGAAACTATTGATATTCTCGATGGATGACCTAATTATTATATTTCATGGCTTTTTTAAGCTCTTTCGATAATTCATGACACAGGTACGTTTCATGATGAACATTCATGAAATCATCAGCGTACATGTATATAATTGTTATATTGAAGATGTTTAGTAATCATCAACTCATAATAATGGAATATATGTTATGTCTATATCTACTATATACTAAAGGTACCATTGTGTTGGACTAACACTGATGATTGTCTATGAATATTCATATCATGGTCTTATAGGATGAAACCACAGAATAAATTTGCATATATGTGGGAGTTGTCACTGAATAATATTTCTCCCTTTTTATCAGCTATTGCAATCACATTATGTATTAAATAGCTGTCCCAATTTCTGCAAAGGCATAATTATGGAAGTATCCTCACTATTTTCCCATTTTATATTTTGACAGTAGCAATAAATTATCAATGATCAAAAGTGTCACTCAAATCGGATTCATCAGTATTGGTTTTGTTTATGAGATGATTATGATAAAGGCCGTATAGGCCTATCGGTGTGTTTCCCCAGTTTTCATGGATTTTCCAAGTATAATTTTGTGTTTTAACTCAAGAAGATGGCCTCTTTTTAATGATGAATATAGGAAAAAAATCGAAAACAAATTACTTCACTAAAATTATTACGTATTAGATAGACCGTTCCTAGCAATCGTGGAATAAGTAATAAGGCCTTTTAACTATCTTGCCAAGTCGACATCACAATTATGTAGATATCGTCATAATTTGTGAGATGGACTATCTGGCCAAGCACTACGGAAGAACCTAACGAAGTGCCATCTCCTGCTTTACCAGTGTTTGTGTTTTCTTTTAGATATTGCAATCGTACAAAGCAGTATAGCTTTAATATCGATGTTAAACTAACTTTCTTCAATTATACATTAACAAATATAGGTTTTTGCGCAAATCACCTGGTGATAAGCGACACAAATCCATCTGAAGAGTGCAGGAAGTTCAGAATGTGTCTAATGATTTCCCCGTCTCGATCGATAACACAATTCTCTTCTCTCTAACACTATCAGGTTATGTCCATGGAGTTCACTTTAAAGTCAGTTATAAGGCAATCGGAAAGTATACGGTATGTGTTTTCGCACTACTTGAGCCGAGTTTCAATGTCCTGAACCGAATCGACTGGAACCAATTTTGAATTCAAGCTGTAGCCATTTGAAAACAATTCCAAAATGGTTGTTCTGTTATTATTCTATGCTGACCTTCCTTATATTCCAAACGTTGGCCGGATTTTCTGGACTGGCATACTAACGACGTTTGACTAAAAGGACTGCTAAAAGTCAGTTCTATGTCCGTGGAGTCCTCTTTCAACATGTTCAAGTCAGTATTTGGAAAACATATAAGTTTTTGCATTCTTTAATGTGACAAACTTGAGCCGAGGCTCAATTTCCTGGACCGAATCGACGGTATCCAATTTAGAACTCAAGTCGTAACCATGTGAAAACAATTCGCAAAATAGGTTTTCTGTCACTTCTTCGCTGACCTTTCTACATGTTCTAACATCGACGCTATCCGATATCAGCAAAGCTGTCGGATAACCAAATTCACAACTATTGCCATGAATTGCTTTGTCATGCCAGCATATATGTAAGGAGTCATCATCTGGAAACAATGTACTGAATTCGCGAACCTTTCTTAATTTGTATATTGTGGATTGGTTAACCGCAGCTAAGGCGTCATAACTACCGTATATTGACCAATCGGTAAATATGCCAATTTGGCAATAGCCGACCATTCTGTTGTTTGGTGTAATATCAGGCCTTCTCTGTTCATATTCGCGAATCTCAATCTTTATCACTCGCCTTGGTTTAGATATATCAGAAATCGCCATTATCAACTCTTGTATCTGATAGAAGTCCGCTTCTTTCGCCAACATATCCAACTCTTTGTAGCCATCGGGAACGACAAGTTCCGAATTGCGCAGGAAGTTCAATATGTATCTAAAAGTTTCTCCGTCTCGATCGATAACGAAATTCCCTTGCGCGTCTTTTACTGACGGGAGACGATTACTGAACATATTCCCAAGCATTGAATTTGGGTAGCGAATCAGTGTTGATCGCGAAGTAGTGTAGATATGACCGCCGACGTTAAGACCAATTATTTCGTCCATGTTGGTGATGGAATTATTATGGAACGGACGGCAAAGTTGATTTAACACCCGTGTAACACGTGTACTGTTCTATATACAACAAGATCAAACCTAATAACTCATAATGAAAACTTAGGCACGATTTTAAGCAAAAGATCTAGTTCCAGTTCTGTGTGCGTTAGTCAGGGAGGGTTGACCTTCTAAATTTGATAACAATAGCAAATCACCGTGCATGAACGTACACTATGCACACAGACCGAGTTTTGCATTGTACCTCTATTTTACTCATGCTTTGAAGACGTCAAAAACCGGGAAATTATTGCGAATATAACTAAAATTTGTGCTTCGTTGTTATAAGGCCAATCAGGCCGAACTTTATATGATACGAAAGATTTTATTGTCAGCTATTTATATCCGTTCGCCCCAAAGTTCGTCGACCTTCAGCTCTCGAGTTATTCTAACCGTTGTAGGGCGGGGTCAATTTAGAGCTAAAAAATGGTAATTTTTCACTTCATATAAGGAAAAAACGGAGGGTTTTCGGGTTTAAACAAATCAGTGCTTTATTATGCTAGCATCAATCGTAACAGTATTTAGTTGAGTAAAGCTTCAAATGTCTAGTTTCATAATCCGTTCGCCCCAAATTCAGGAAATATTGCGTTGTGTTTTTAGGGAAGATTTTCGAGAAAAAAAAGGTAACATTTTCGAGCGGTTTCAATGGGAAATGGTGCGAGTTTTGTTGGAGCAGATGCGGGCTAGTTTTCATTATGCTTACATATAATTGTATCTAGAATCAGGTAACAGTCCAAATTCCTCTAATATAACCTCGATCAAATATATCGCTAATAATAATTATCAGCACCCACGGTGCCGGGGGAGCACTCACATTATATTGTAAGCCTCATCGTAAGAGAAAACGCTGATAATGGTGCTTTCGACCGGGTTCTTTGAACCATAACCATATAACATGGCCGATGTGTGAAAGAATAGACAGACTCAAAGAAAATGTTTTTTTAATTGAATAGAATAACCGATTAATGGAATTGTGCAAATGATTATTCACAGTAGCTGAAATGGCCACTCCAAATAGGTCGTGAATAAAAAACAGAAAAATCAAAAACACACATCTATGTATTCAATCACATACAGTTGAACACAACAGCTCGTTCACACTGATCTTATCTATCCCAACTTTGTGTAAACACTTTCCGTACAGTCCAGCAGGAAGAACATGGTGCATCACTCATCACCAATAGAAGAACACGGTACATCTATCACCAACTTGTTTGTGAGCATACTTTATCATGTTTTATTAAGGTTTGCTGCATGGAGTGTGTCAAGCATACCTGGGCATGTCTAACATGGATGGAAAGCATACAAACATTCGGGAGCGCGTTCGGCTTGAGGGCGTGCTATTTAGTGACGCACTTTCGTACATTTTTACACATGCGATGCATTGAGTTACGGGAGACCGTCTTCAGCTGGGTGACGAAATAGTTTGATATTTCAATAGAGGGCGGGCTTGGGAACGGTAGAGATTGAAAATAAATCCCATTTTACCGATTTTATAACATATAATAAGTCTATTTTCTCTGAGATAATGTTAAAGAGTTCGTCACTATATAATACTGCAAGGATCACACTTTACCTCAAAATTAATTAAAATGGCATAAACTTGCCTAAAAAATGATAATCTCATCGCAATAAAAAGGTGTATGTTGACCTGTATTCCGAGATATTGAGGTCAAAGGTGCGATACAATCATCGGACTAGCTGCCGCGAAAAACTCTGGTAGCTAGGCTGCACTCAATGTGTTAAGATGTTAATTTGTATTCAAATATTTAGGGTTAAAAGCGAAAATGCAATGATTGCACAAATTGACGGGTAAACGTACACGTTACCACGGTGACGCACACCAGTCAATTTGTAGCGCCCTCAAGTGAAATGGGCTCTCGTTCCGGAGCTGACTGGTAAGTGGTACTTAAAAGATTACTGCTCTGTTAAGTAGGAAGTGCGTTAAACGCCTACAGCATCCTGTAGAAAGAGTCACGTTGTGCATGCTTTGAAATTTAAAGATTTCTGTTTCCTTCCTATTGCTATACATGATCGATATCACTAGATTGAGTTGATAACATTCTAAAAATAAATCCAGTTTTCGGAAAGATCTACTAAGAAGAGACTTTTTCTCTCAGTTAGCTAAGCCTCTGTTTAAGTATTTGGTATTATGATTCGATGTTCTATCTTAAATATCAACAATATTTTCTTATCCATGATCTTTTGCTAACAAAGGGAAATCAAACTCAAATACAATGTGATACAACTATATAGGGCGTGCGCTACGTGCACTTTTTCACTGCTTGGTAAAATCAGAGCCGTGACAGAAGTATTCATATGCAGTCCCTGACCAGGTGCTTTGATGTTGGCTAATTCAAAATAGATAATCGGTACCAAAAATCTGAGGTATACATTAAATGAGCAAATTTCTTCTCCGCTGTTTGATACCTCATTCAAAAAAATCGAGCTGAGATCTCTAGATCTGGATAAATTATAGTCTGGTAAATAAAACGGTGAATCCGCATCAACATCAGAGTTTGTGAGTCCGGTTTTGAATGTTTGAAGCTTGATCCGTCAAGAAGGTGATAGATCGGTATAAGTACCGGTATTTGTGGTCGTCCATGGGAATAAGCTTATTTCGTCATGTCACAAATAAGCAACAATTGGCATTAAAACACCCAACATATGGGTACATTTGATAAATTAAGCAACAGTTGCTATACAAAAATGCTCAATATAATATAATGAAAACAATTCACAAATTAAGCAACAGTTGGTATTAAAATGCCCAACAAATGGTTAATTAATAATACCCGAATGTTGTGTAATTAAAATATTGCAACTCTTGCGTAATAATGATTGCCCAACTGTTGATAAACCATTTCAGCCAACGGTATTGGGCATTTTTTACTCAACTGTTGAACTGTTGCATAGTTACTCAACATTTTTGCAGTGTAGATGGATCTATTGTGTGATATTTTGAAGATTATATTAACTTTTTGCAAAATTCATTGTATGATAATCATTATTTCCTTTGGGTATGAGCATGTAATACGCCAGGTAGGAGATCAGTTTGTTAACAGTTAAGAGGGTTGTAGGAGGGTGTGCAAACTACAAACTTTCAATCTTGCGCCATTTCTCTACATGTTTCTGCATTTCTCTACATGTTACTACATGTTACTGGATATTCCATTTAAAATTCATACACCCCCTATGAAATACATTAACGTAATCTTCCCCACAGGGAGTGTGGAATTCAAATGGGTTTACCCAGTGACAGTTTTCTTAACTGTCACTGGTTTACCTGCATAGGTGACTCCATCTAGTAATGTATAATCTACACTCCCTGTGTGGAAGCTTAATGCAATATCATCCATAGGGTATTATAGCTATTATCTGGAATAGCCCGGTAAACATAATGACACCGTAATAAATTATCCTTGTTTTGGATAGCAGCCATATTGTAAGAAATACTAAACCTTGTTCAAGATTTTTCACTAGTAAACTCTAGGCCAAATCCATGCTCATACATCGGCCGAGTGCACCAATGACGGGTAGCTGAAGAATAGCGCTACCTCGCTAGTAACTGAGGCGTAACCCAAAATTTGAGAGCGCCTATGCGGGGTAAGCTACTAGGCTAGTAACTAGCGGGTAATTTACGCTAAATGTTATACCTGACCGGACCCAAGAGTAAGTTGGGGCATAACGTTTTATGCCACAAGTCAGTCGATTCTAGCAGTAGCGTAAATTTGTTGTGAACATTCGAAGGGATGATTCGCTGATGCTGAAGGACCAATTGCGGTTGCATGCCCAGGGGTGTCTATTTGAAGTGGAATGTGACCCCTCACAAGCTGAAAGATTTTAATATTTTTGAAAATCCATTCACGCAATTTGGTGATTGTTTTAGTCAAAATTTAGATCAACTCCTTTTGCCCATTCAAACACTAATCGCACCGACTTTGGGTAATATTTTGACAAAAATGTACTAATTGTCCATAGATCTTAGATAATGACTAAATTAATAAACTTATTATTGTTTTTATTAATTAAAAACTGATAAAGCCAAGTTCCAACATTATTGTGAGTGGAAGTGTAGAACTAGAAGAACGAAAAAGAAGAAAAAAGCATATCGTGCCGCGCTGTCTGGGGATCGAACCGGGGTTCTGCGGTTAACAAGCGAAGGACAAGGTATCCACGCCACGGAAGTATTTGTGTTAAGAGATGTGTTATAATTGTATATAATTGTTTCCATCGGGTGCTTGTGTTTGTCATCAAAATCTTTTTGGTGCAATGAAATAAAAGCTTTTTGGTGCAATGTTTGTATGTGCCCCTCGCCCAAAATATGTTTGTAATGTCATGATAGTCCTTATTTTTTAAAAAGCGGTAAACAAACTTCGAAATTTTTAGCCATAAAATGGCATCATTTTCCCCCGGATCGCAGGCCGACTCCACGTGATTCTTGATTTACCCTCACCTATGGCCTAGCGAGTGACGACACGTTTTTAATATTACGGAGGACCATTCACGTCAGAATTTTAGAGTAAACTATAGGTTAACACTTGGCATATGCGCCAATTAATTTTGTAAGGGGACGATGCTGATTAATGTGGATATTTATATACCTCGCTAGTTGCTATTCTGGTGTTACTCGCCAGTTGTGCTCTAAGAATTACATCGTTAGTAAGTTATGCTACAGTTAGAGCATAACTACTAAATTAAGTTACCCGTCATTGGTGCACTCGGCCGAAGTAACAAGACCGCAGTCATTATGCTATAATCAAAACGCACTGCATTTCACAACTACAGCTACAGACACACAACGCTGATTTATAGAACAGTAAGGACCAGATTTACTGACGAATAAAGCGTAATGTGTGCATCTTTAAGTCATTTCGCGCAAGCTAATAGGCTATCCAATGTGGGTAATGGGGCAATCACATGTATCCGTGTGAGCTGGGCGGCCCCTTACCGTCTTATAGAAAAACAACAGCTTCCAACACGGTGAACAATCAGCAAAAAATGTCAACGGCCGCATTGATTTTTTTTTTGTCACCGGGTTCATACTGTTCTATACCGGGTCCTTATCGGCCTGGAACCGGGCTCATACCACCTCCTCACCAGGTCCTCACCGGCCGAAACGCTTGGGTACCGACCGAACCGCCTTGATAACGGCATCAAACTGCCCTGTATAAGCCGAGCACTCAAGCTCGCCACTTCGCTCACATTCCGGGAATCTCTGTAAAATACATTTGTACTCACATGTATCCGTGTGAGCTGGCCGGCCCATTACCGTGTGACAAATTGGTGCAGACGGTGGCACACGGTGATGTCACACGGTGGGCCGTTTCCCGTCCGTTGAACACGTTGCCGGGGACTTTGCCGGCCATCCGCGCCCGGCAGGAAGTTTGACCATTCTCAAAACTCTTGCCGGGTGAGTAAAAGCGGCGGCAAACGGTGAGAGCCCGGTTTGAGGACGGTATACAAACGGCGCACCCGTTTCGCGCCCGTTCGCAGGGCGGTAATGGTATAGGCGGCCACCTTACCGTCTAATAGAAAAACAACAGAGTCCAAACAATCAGTAAAAAATGCTAACGGGCTCATTGATTTTTGTTGGTGGTCACCGGGTCCATACTGTTATATACCGGGTCTATGCGGGGTCCTCACCGGCCTGGTACCGGGCTCACCGTCCTCATACGTGGCTAGCTTGTTCTCGCCGGGTGCATAACACCTCCTCACCGGTCCTCGGTCCATACCGCTCTACACCGGGTCTGTACCGGGTTCTCACCGGCCTGGTACCGGGCTGACCGGCCTCATACAGGTCTAGCTTACCGTTTATACCGATTATATCATCAAACCACCCTTTTTAAGCTGAGCGCTCAAACTCGCCGCTTCATTTGCATTCCGGAATTCGTACGACCAACATCTATAATACTCTCTAAATGTATAAGAACTAAAACTCACTCTTTCGAGAGCTCTAGGAGGGACGGCTCTTTTAGGAAGTGAAGTTCACTCTTTTCAGATTGATTTTTCACTCTTTTCAGATTGATTTTTCACTCTTTTAAGAGTGATTTTTACTATTAAAGGAGTGATTTCCACTCTTTTCAAAGTGATTTTAACTCCTTTTAGAGTGATCGCTCTTTTAAGAGTGAAATTCACTCCAAAAAAAGAGCTGTCCCTCCTAAAGCTCTCGAAAGAGTGAGTTTTAGCTCTTTTACATTTAGAGAGTTGCAACATGCCTGCTGAGAGTCCGTTCCGCGAACGGTTACCAGGCTGAATGCGGCCATTCGCAGCCCGCGTCGCTAAGATGGTCGACGTCCACTACCGTCCATAACCGCCCTGCGAATGGGCGTGAAACGGGTGCGAACGGGTGCGCCGTCCTTATACCGTCTTCATACCGGGCTCCTATCGTTCGCCGCCGCTTTTACTCACCCGCCAGGAGTTTTGAGCATGTTCAAATCTCCGGTGGCCGGCAAAGTCCCCTGAACGTGTTCAACGGACGGGAAACAGCCCACCGTGTGTGCCGCCGTCCGCACCCATTTTTCACACGGTAAGAGACCGCTCAGCTTACACGTATACATGTGATTGCCCCATTAGACCTTATAACCACCACGACTCTTCCGCCAACCCACGGATGTCTTTAAATTAATAATATTCGCGTATATCCATTCCGTCAAATTCTTACCGTAAATCTGGTCCCGGTGAAGCAGTCAAAATCGGGGTGAGCACAAAAGACGGTTTTTGTGCAGGAACAAACTTACAATTCTTACGTATGTTTAATGTTATTTTACAATTTCGTAATTTAAAATATGTACAAAACCGGGGCACCCTAGCTGTGGAACTTCTGACTCCGCGGCAAGTTGACAGCGTGGAAGTCCTTGTCGGTTCAATCTTATTTACCCCCCCCCCCCCCCCCCCCCCCCCACTCATAAGAAAAACCTAGCTACGCCACAGCTGGGCATACCTTCAATATGCAGGGTGTGAGAATGAGAGGCCACGAATTAACAAAAGGAAAACAGTTAGGTTAAAATGCTACATGGCTGAAAATAATAGAAAATTCTGACATTTTTGCTCAGAGGAAATCCGCTAAAAATAGGACTCTCACACCCCTGAATATATGGGAGAACCACGTGTCCACATCCTAAGATTCGAATATACAAAATAAAATCTGGCTAATGCAAGGGCACTACTGAGGGATCGATTTCCCCTGTCAAGAGGCTCGCCCCCTCCCCCCACGTCCCGATCACCGGCCTAATATTTTGACAAGGGTTGGGGATCATACAATCATCCACCTCCTCCCCCCTAATGTTGACAATTGAAAATCCTGGGGTTAACTCCACATTCCGTATTGGCACGTATTGTCCTAAAATACGATTTCCACGTTTTCATCTGAGTACCACTCCATCCCACCCTACCCCATCCGCGGGTATTCTAACTTTAATTTCAGTTACAAGTAAATGAGCATATAGGGCCTAATAATTACACTCACTCAACACGCATCAGGTACCGTTGCAAAAATGTCTCACGGCTAAGTTAATAATAATGAAACCATATTTATATAGTGCCTAACATTTTTTTAACATCGAGATCCCTAAGCGCCGTATATAGAAACGGGCCGGGAACGGCAGTTACATCATGATCACTGATATTCTCCCGCTATTCGCGGCCTTATAAAAGTAATACCCGATTTTCAAATTAAGCGCTCGTATTACAAACAACCTGTATGCTTACACGAACTGCACGACGTATTTCTGGACAAAAAACGGTACGGTTTTTGTGCAGTCAATGCAGTCATGCTACATCCACTAACTCCGGTAAACCGAGTTTGTTTAAAATAAACCGACTATCGGTGTCTGTAGTTTCAAGATTGCCAATCATATCGTATTCCATCTGACAAGGAAAACAAAGGTCTACCATGCGTGCCCAATGTTCCTCAATATTAGATACAGAAAACTTATTCTTTGCGTCTCCTAAATATCGGACAAACTCCTCCCATTGTATGGAATCATTTGAAAGCGGGTTTCCATGTTGTTTTCTGTATGAAGTTATCGTTCTCAAAAACATTGGTGTGAAATAACTTTTCCCTTTGAACTGGAATTTATCTCTAAAGGTGGACAGAGCCCTTCTGAACGGATTTCGTACCATAATAAATGAAGTGTAATTCTCCAGTCGAAACATTAGATCCTCGTGAGTCAAGTAACGCATTTGTAATGGGATAACTCTCGTATGAGTGAACTCTAATTCAATATCCTTAAAATTGGCTTCATCATTTAAAATCAGAAACACATTTTTCCAGTTGGTGCAAGAGACTTTAGGAATGAAGCACATCAGAAGTTTATGTTTATCGGAGACTAGTATTTGATTTAGTCGATTTGGGTGTCGTTGTAGCCATTGTGCCCAATTGAAGACAGTCATTGAACTGTTTTGGTCGTCGCAATAACGACGTAAGGTAGCTTTACGGCGAATTTGTTTATGATTCCACTAGCACTGCTCATTGCAAACCATCTGGAAAAGAAGAAATGACATGAATCAAATAATTCAAACATTAATACATTGAATTTGATTTGAGTGATGAAAATAAATTCAAAATATTAAAATAGCATAAAATCTGACAGAATCTAAATACGCAGATCAAGACAAAAATTAATCCTATCGATAAACATAAAAATCAAATATCAGCCAAAACAGGTCTCGAGACCGTAACGACCAAAAATCCACCCTATCTTGCTTGATGTATAAGCAAACAAACACCCCAACAACTAATCCAATTTAAACAGATAGAAGACAGACACCACACCCGACATACAGCTAGATAGACATACCGACACATCCACTGTCCTCACATCCAGAAAGACAAGAAGATAATCATGTTAACTAGAAAACTCACTGAATTATACCGGCTAACGTCATCAGACTCCCTTTCAAACTAAAGCATTTCATTCTGTTTCTGGTGGACACCTTTTACGTATACGAAGAAAAGATAGCAAAATATTATAGTATGTATTGAGTGTGTATCTATTCTATTATATTTATTAGAATTTGTCAAATTTTGTCTGTATCTGTAATTTTAATACAGTAAAGTCCTGACAAAAATAATACCTGACCACCAGGTAACAAACTTGTCTTGCAATAATGTGTTAATTCCACCACTAATTTTAGAAACTTCCCAGAGTCCTGAAAAAAACACCACTGACCACCAGGTAATGGTGCTCTTGACTCAAAATCTATAGCTACTACGTAAAAATATAAAATTATAATTATCTAACGAAATTTTCTCTTTAATTGGACGATTGACTGAATATTAACACAGCTATGTTTTCAAAACCAGAACAAAGTACGTTTTTCATTTAGCATTGGTAACTTCTATACCCAACCATAGTGTTAACCGCTCGTCCATAACTGAAGTGTCAATCATGTTTTCTAAATAACGAACTAGTGATGAACTATTGATTGAATAGTCGACGAAATCTTAACCAAATTGAACCGGGTTTCTAAATTGTATTCTAAATCTTGAAACGGCGTCGCTGCATGTTAAATTTGGTATTATTGTGAAGAGCAATACATTGACCATGTTGATGATTTAAAGTTTTTAATGAGAAAGGAGTTAAGGCCACAGCAAGTATTTTTCATAAAATAGCATTTTTAAGCACATACGTCCCTGCAAACATGAGTCATGACTTTAGCATATGAAAGAAACTAGATATCGCTCTCGTGTGAGACGAGGATACCTTGATTTTCTGATGCAGTGACGCGAGTGTTAATGTCAATCGCCGTAGCTGAAAATGGAAGCTAGTATTTAAACATGGTCATGTTTGACTGGACCTTGGTGAGATATAGCTAAGGAGCAAGAGCATTTTAAGTGAAAATCACGTTTTGACCCCTAGTGACCCCCTGTGACATTTGACCCCAAACTGTGAGGACCCTATATGATGGTCTGGTAGAGGGTCCTACTGACCAAATCTGGTGATTGTATTTGTAGCAAATGACTTTGATGGCATTGTATAAGGCTGACATTTTGGCATATTGAATTGCACGAGATTGACATCCTAATAAATAAAATAAATAAAAGCCCAATAAAAGTACCGGTCTAGATCGTATACCAGCGAAATTCTTAAAAGACGGTGCAGCGGTAATTAAAGATCACATGGCTTTCATCGTTAACTTGTCTATCACCAGCAACACCGTTCCCACTTATATGAAATTTGCTAGAGTAAGGCCTTTATTCAAGAAGAACAGTAGATCCGATGTTGGCAATTATAGACCGGTTAGCATATTGTCCATTGTCTCAAAAATTCTTGAAAAAGCAGTGTATAACCAACTTGAAATGTACCTCTCTGATAATAATTTGATTTATAGCCTGCAATCTGGTTTCAGAGGCTCATACTCTACTGATACATGCCTTATTTACCTCACCGATTGTATTAGATCCCAGATGGCTGCTGGTAAATACACAGGTATGGTGCTCTTAGATTTACAGAAGGCATTCGATACAGTAGACCATGACATACTTTGTAACAAATTGCAAGCTATGGGTATTCACATTGACTCTGTTAAATGGTTCAAATCATACTTATCTGACAGAAAACAGATTGTTAATGTAAATCAGGTTTAATCCAAACCCATGAATATATCATGTGGCGTTCCACAGGGTAGTATTTTAGGGCCCCTGCTCTTCTTGTGTTATGTTAGCGATATGTCATCAAGCGTTAACTGTAATCTTTTGTTATATGCTGACGATAGTGCCCTTTTCACATCAGATAAAGACACAAAAGTAATTTCTGACACTTAAGTAGAGAACTTGAGTCGTGTAGACAATGGCTGATCGACAACAAATTGTCATTACACCTTGGCAAAACAGAGTCTATTCTTTTTGGATCTAAACCTAGACTGAGCAGGGTGGACAAGTTTGAAGTTTCTTGTGACGGAAAAATTATAAATCCTACCAACTCTGTCAAATACCTTGGGATTACTCTCGATGAAAATCTCAGTGGTGAAACTGTTGCAAAATCAGTTGTCAAAAAATCTTGTGGTAGATTAAGTTTCTTATACAGACAAGGTCATTTTTTGAATGAAAGATCTCGTAAGACCCTTTGCACCGCCCTTATACAATGCCATTTTGATTATTGTTGCTCTTCATGGTTTTCTTCACTTTCTGCTAAGTTGAAAAATAAGCTGCAAATTGTGCAAAATAAGTTGATTCGCTTTATTTTGAAGCTGGAGCCCAGGTCCCACATTGGTGATGTAGAATTTAAGAAGCTGGGAATGCTGAAAGTTGAAGACAGAGTTAAACAACTTAAACTCAATCATGTTTTTAAAATATATAATGAAATAGCACCTGAGTACTTGAATTCTCATTTTACCAAATTGTCCAACACTCACAGATACAATACCAGGGGCAGTGCAACAAATTTTCTGGTTCCCAAAGCTAAAGGTCAGCAGTGCATTACATTTTTCTTTACTGGTATTCGGGAATGGAACTTGCTACCAACTCAGGTTAAAACATCCAAAACCCACGGGCAGTTCAAAAAGGCAGTAAAGAGTCACTTTCTATCTTGATTTTTCATCCATTTTTATATGCAGCTGTTTCATAAAAGTGCAATATTACTTTGTGTGCAAATATATATGATGTTTTTATAATGTGCTGTTTTAATAAGGACCCCAATGGAAATAAGCCCTTTTCAGAGCTTTCTTGGGCTATCCTTGGCATTATATGTTTTCTTGTATTAATATGTTGTGTTAATTGTTGTAAGTTTTTAAGATTTGTATATTTGATCTGATGTATTGTATCTCTGTGTCTTGATATGCCAAATAAAACAAAACTAATCCTCTTACCAAGGAAAACCAAATCGCGTCGTATACAATCCCACTCAACGTGGGCAATTGACTGGCAAACTATGGTAAATGGTAAGTTGCTCTGGAGTCATCTCCTTGAGTTGTTTGACCACTAGACGCTTACCTGTAAAATAGCCGAAGGAGAAGATAGCAACCAGAAGTCCACAAACAATGACGATGGCACATTTCATCCCGCTTTTCAAACTTTAGTCCAAAATATATTTGATTGACTTATAGCTTTAAGTATGGGAAATACACATTTTTCGTTCGCGTTTTTGGAAATGGTTGCTATATACATGCTATACTACTGCATTCATATGATACAAATCAGGTCACGAGAGCCGTCACATCTGGTTTAGAAATTAACTTGGTGAAGTGTTGAGGTCACTTACAGTGTGTCCCCGATATTTAAAGAATGTATCATACGCTTACAGAGCGCTAGGGAGGAATACGGTCAAGTATGGTTGGGTGCTTTAAGGGTTAGCCTAAAATAGTATTGACCCCGGATTATGACTTGTTTCTCAGATATAATTTGTATAATGGAGATCTAAAGGAAATATTATCTAGTAATACAATGAATGGAATAATCTTTTCAGGTAGGGTCGGTCGGTCGGGCGTTCCCCCCCAACCCCCCCCCCCCCACACAAACAAACACACAACATGTTGGGAGAAATGTGCCCCCGAATCAGAAATTTGAGAGGGGGTGGGGTAAAGCCGGTGGAGCCAGAAAATCGAGTGTATTGTTATAATTTGGTTATTTTTAATGCAATTTTCAAACATTTTATAAATCTTACACAATGTTCGCATTTTCTACAAACAATATATTGGTCGGTCGGGTCCGTATAACAGGGTGTTTTTCGTGCCCTAATTGTCATATTTTCTGTAGCCACTCACGAAATCACTAAAGGTCATAGTTGACCCCCAGGGAGATACGCCAATACGTTCATATGAAGTGTTTCTATACTCTATACATAATTATTTTCTCTTTTCTCTTTTGCTCAAACATATACAAATCACAATTAAGTTACAATAATACATAAAACATACAGTATACCACCTGGGTAACATGAATAAAGCACATCATTAAATATAAAGTTACACAATTATTACTCTTCACAAAACTTTTCTTATTTTGTCCATTTATCAATGAATTTATACATTGTGTTGTTGCTGCTAGAGATCTGTTTTTCATGTTTATAATGGAATCTAACCAAATGCAAGAAATGATTAGAGTATTCGATTTTGAAATCTGCTATCATACGAGGGTCATACAATAAGTTCTACCTCCTACCTCCTAACTTTGTTATTATATAAGCCAGTCTGATGAAATATTACACAAATGTAGCTTGGAACCTCAGCTACAAATATATAGCTACAAATGTATAGTAAAATGATCTGAGTAATCGTTGTACTTTTCTGGAGATGCAGTGAAAACCAAACGTCCATTTAGTGTAACAGAAACGGATTAAAAAATAGCAAAATATCGCAGAAGTCCTATTAATTTTGCCTATAATAAGAGATAAAACGTACCTACTGGTCCATAACCGTTCTAAATGTCAAATATCTCGTTTACAGATTATAAACAATAAAGATGACTGATTTCTTAGGAAACAAATATACCCTCTGATTAGCCAGAACCAGATCAGGACAGCCATCTAGTTTACCCCTCCCCTGGAGAATCCCGCAAAAGTCATATTTGATGTTCATAAGTACTAAGATAATGTATATTCGATATACAGGACTTAATGGATGGATTAAAAGTCTTTCGAAGATATAATTCTCTATCATTGGTTACCTGTTTGTCTATTCTGAAGGTTGCACATAAGGAAAACTCATAAAGTTACTATTATGTTAAAGATTTAGCATACGAGGTATCACTGTGGCTTGACGAAACTTTAGCATCATTGGACTATGCCAAAGGCACAGCAATACATTTCAGTTGATATTACACTATTTGCAAGCCTACACGAGTTAATATTGCTTACAATCTTATCTATGCATGATAATACTGTAATATATTCAAATAACATTCATTGATTTCCATTTTCAGTATCTAAATCGTGCATTTGTATCTGACCATACTATACGAAAAAACCACCCCGAAACCATGTATTTATTTTTAAGGTAATTATCCGTTTCCGTTGTCCAAAATCTCTCTTTGGCTTTGACCGCATCATAACAAAAGTGAAACAGTTATATAAATTATTATTTAAATGTGTAGCTATGATATAGAGCTATAATCATAGCAAAATTCATGAGGCTGACAATCATTTTAGCGATGTAATGAGTGAGGAGGTAGAATTTATTGAATGACCCTCGTAGATGCTCTATACATAATTCTTTATTTATTTTGAATAATTGCATTTAACAACATTTAACTTTTGATCACGTTTTGATCAATCAGACAAGAACACTATTTCACTCTTCATTCATTTGTACAGATTAATGGTTATAAATAGTGACTTTTAATGTCGTAACAATTATTATTCTCGATGGATGAAATAATAATTATATTTCATTGCTTTTTTAAAGCTCTTTCGATAATTCATGCCACAGGTAGAAATGTTTCATGATGAAAATTCATAAAATCATCAGCGTACATGTATGTAGTGGACCCACGGCACATAATCTCCACTAACCAATAAGAGCCCTGAGGTCGAGCTTACGCAGTGCACACCACGGATGATTGACTATGAATATTCATGTCATGGTCTTATAGGATGAAACCACAGAATTAATTTACATATTTTGCATATAGCTGTCACAATTTCTGCAAGGGCTTAATTATGGCAGTATCCTCACTATTTTCCCAATTTATATTTAGTCAGTAGCAATAAATTATCAATGATCAAAAATGTCACTCAAATCTGATTCATCCGTAATGGTTTTGTTTATGAGATGAGTCATGATCAAGGTCATAATTAGCCTATTGGTGTGTTTCCTTGTTTTCCAAGGGTTTTCCAAGTATAGGTTTGTGTTTTAACTCAAGAAGATGGCCTCTTTTTAATGATACATATAGGAAAAATTCGAAAACAAATTACTTCACTAAAATTGTTACGCATTATATAGAGCGTTCCCAGCAATCATGGAATAAGTAATAAGGCCTTTTAACTATCTTGCCAAGTCGACATCACAATTATGTAGATGTCGTCATAATTTGTGAGATGGACTATCTGGCCAAGCACTACGGAAGAACCTAACGAAGTGCCATCTCCTGCTTGACCAGTGTTTGTGTTTTCTTTTAGATATTGCAATCGTACAAAGGAATATAGCTTTAATATCGATGTTAAACTTACTTTCTTCAATTATAAGTTAAGAAATATAGGTTTTTGCGCAAATACGTGCTGATAAGCAACACAAATCCATCTGAAGAGTGCAGAAAGTTCAGAATGTGTCTAAAGATTTCCCCCGTCTCGATCGATAACAAAATTCTCTTGCATGGCTACACGGATATTAATCACTATCAGGTTTGTGTCCATGGAGTCCACTTTAAAATCAGTTATAAAGTCAGTTGGAAAGTATCAGTTTTTTTCAATATTTAATGTTACTTGGGCCAAGTTTCAATATCCTGAACCGAATCGTCTGGAACCAATTTTGAATTCAAGCTGTAGCCATTTGAAAAGAATTCAGTCATTATTCTGTGCTGACCTTCCTTATATTCAAAACGTTTGGCATGGCATATGTAACGACGTTTGCCTAAAAGAACTGCCACTGCAGTTTTATGTCCGTGGAGTCCATTTTTAACATACAAGTTCAAGTCAGTATTTTGGAATATATATGTAAGTTTTTGCACTCTTTAATGTGACGAACTTGAGCCTAGGATCGATGTCCTGGACCGAATCGACGGTATCCAATTTAGAACTCAAGCCGTAGCCATGTGAAAACAATTCGAAAAATATCTGTTCTGTTACTTTTGCGCTGGCATTTGTAAGCTCGACGGGTTTGATGCTATTCGACATAATCGAAGCTGTAGGATAACCAAGCTCATTATAAAGTGACCTTGATTTGTCATACCAGCTTATATGTAAGTAGTCATCATCTGGAAACAACGTACTGATTTCGCGAATATTTTTTTTGTATAGGCCTACTGTGGACTGGTAAACCGCAACTAAGGCGTCATAACTACCGTATATTGACCAATCGGTAAATATACCGAACATATAACCATATATGTCTAGGTTAAAGTTAGGAGACCGTCTCTGTTCATATTTGCGAATCTCCAGCTTTATCACTCGCTTTAGTATTCTATCAGATATCGCCATTATCAACTCTTGTATCTGATAGAAGTCCGCTTCTTTCGCCAACATGTCCAACTCTTTGTAGCCAACGGGAAGGACAAGTTCTGAAGTGCGCAGGAAGTTCAGAACGTACCTAAAAGTTTCGCCGTCTCGATCGATAACGAAATTCCCTTGCGTGTCTTTTGCTGATGGTAGACGATCACTAAACATATTCCCAAGCATTGAAATCGGGTAGCGAATCAGTGTTGATCGCGAAGTAGTGTATATATGACCGCCAACATTAAGACCAATTATTTCGTCCATGATCGGTGATGGAATTATTATGGAACGGACGATAAAGTTGCTGTAACTCACATACGGTTCTACCTCGTCTGATCGCCCAACCCTATTCTAGTGGATTGAATGGCGTTTAATAGTTACAACAAAATCAAACCTAATAACTCTTACGTATAATAATTGTATCTAGAATCAGGTAAACAGTCCAAATTCCATTAATCTCGAACAAATACATCGGTAATAATATCAGCACCCACGGTGCCGGGGGAGCACTCACATTATAATGTTGTGAGCCTCATCGTGAGAGAAAACGCGGACAATGGTGCTTTTGCCCGGGTTCTTTCAACCATAACCATATAACATGGCCGATGTGTTAAAGAGTAGACAGACTCAGAGAAAAGGTTTTTTTGTTTAATCGATTAGAATTTCCGATTATTAATGGATTTGTGCCAATAACGTTCACAGTAGCAGAAATGCCACTGCAAATTAGTTGTGAGGAAAAAAGGAGAAAAATCAATCACACAAATTTGGGTATTCAATCACATAATTTAGTTTCATTTTGCAAAACAAGATTATGATCTGCTTATTGATTATGATCTGCTTATTGATGTATGGACAATCCAGCCATAGCCATTGAGATTTAGTGCCACTTTTTTTCTATATAAAAATTGATAAATGGCACAATTTCTTATCGTTGCATTGTCTCAAGGCCAACAAATTTGATATCAAAATGTGCCTAACAATTAGACGCATCTGTCTAGCTGACAATTATTTAAATCCATCAAATATTTTTGGAAATCTTCTAGTATATGCTATGGGGGAACTTACATATTTTGATGGGTGTACTATTTTGTGTCTATATCTACTATATACTATAGGTACCATTGTGTTGGACTATAACGCTGATGATTGTTTATGAATATTCATGTCATGGTCTTATAGGATGAAACCACATAATAAATTTACATATTTTGCATATAGGCCTAGCTGTCACAATTTCTGCAAGGGCTTAATTAATGTAGTATCCTCACTATTTTCCCAATTTATATTTAGTCAGTAGCAATAAATTATCAATGATCAAAAATGTCACTCAAATCTGATTCATCCGTATTGGTTTTGTTTATGAGATGAGTCATGATAAAGGCCATATCGGTGTGTTTTCCTTGTTTTCCAAGGGTTTTCCAAGTATAAGATTGTGTTTTTATTCACGAAGATGGCCTCCATTTAATGATGAATATAAGAAAAATGCATTCGAAAACATATTAGTTCACTAAAATTGTTACGCATTAGATAGACACCGTCCAGCAATCGTAGAATTATGATAGCCATATAAAGGTAGATGTTCCGATTTTCAACTTGAAGTTTTCTATTCTACATGAAAGGTCATCCTTAAAAAAAGTCGTGTTCCAAAGTTTGAGTTGCATAGCTCTAATGGTTCTTATTTTAGACGCACAATATGCTGTGAACTGTAGGCCTACCCATTGAGTAGTACACAAACTATATCGGTGGTTACCACCATTCGCGGTAATTCGACGTTATTTCATCGATTTCTCCGTAATTATACCGATTTAGGCCGTCAAATTTCTGTATGATGATGAGAAAAATATGAGCTTTCATATGATATGAAAATCTCCGTATGTTTGAAATAATTCTGTGTTACGAAAATGTGATCGGGTCATCTACCTTTAACTATCTTGCCAAGTCGACATCACAAAAAGTAGATGTCGCCAAGATGGATTATCTGACCAAGCACTGAGGAAGAAACTTGAGGAAGAAACTAAAACAGTGTCATCTTCTGTTTGACCAATGTTTGTGTTTTCTTTTTAATATTGCCATGTTTAACTTAATTTTCATTGGTTATACATTACAAATAATTAGGTTTTCGCGCAAAATACCCGGTGATAACTGAACACAATCCATCTGAAGAGTGCAGAAAGTTCAGAATGTTTCTTAAGAATTTCCCGTCTCGATCGATAATGAAATCCCCCTTGCGCATCTTTTGCTGAGGGTAGATGATCACTGAATATATTCTCAAGAATTGAGTTCGGGCAGCGAATCAGCGTTCATCATGTACTTAGATATGACCGCCAACGTTAACACTTTCCATGCGGCTAGAATAGTTTTACCATCACAAAACAGATTTTCAGAAACCTTTACCAATTTTCAAGGTCTATCTCAAGGATTACTGATCCAAATACGAGGCATGTTAGTACTTATTGTAATTAATTTCTCATGGTTATTCCAAATATGGTAATAACATTCAGTAAATTTGAAATTTTTGAATTACTTTGTGAAATTTTGAAATGTCATCTGCACAGACGCCTGCCGCGTGGAGGGGGTGTGGACTCTCAGGTACAGCCTCCGTTAAACTGCCGTAACTTCTTCATTATTCATTTAATAAATATAAAGATAGGTATACATTTTCTTGAAGGAATGGGTTCAAACATGAATTAAACATGAACATGAAGTTGACTATTTTGGAGAAAATAAAAAAACCCACGTTTTTGGATCCATTTTATGTTTTGCAAAGATAACTCAAAATATATTTTGTCATACTAGTTTTAAAATAATCCTGATTTTGCATATTTTTTTTATATCTTATTTATTTTTTTAATTATAGACCAAAAAGTGGTGGAGGTGGATAGAAGTAAAAAATCACATTTGTTGGCACTTTTTGGTCAATAACTCAAAAAGTTAATAGGATATACACAAAAAAAAGATTTCTAGGGAATGTCATCAGGATTATAATAAAACTAGTATGACAAAATTTGACACATTTTATTTTGAGTTATCTTTGCAGAACCTAAAATGGGGCAAAACGTGTTTTTTATAATTGTCTCCAAAATGGTCAATTTCATTATCATGGTTATATACATTAGATTAAATGAATAATGAATAAGTTACGGCAGTTTTACAGGCTATGCTGAGGGTCCACACCCCACCCCCCTTAAGATCAATTATTGTGTTCATAATTTATAGTGATGACAAAATGGAGCGGCCGTTAAAGTTGTGGTAACAAGCGTTGTTTGACCTTGTCTGATCGCACAAGTGAATTGAATGACTTCAATAATATATACATCAAGTTCAAATCTAAGAGCTATGTGCTTGAATTGAGAAATAGGTAAAAAGTCAAAATTCCACTAACCGTGGACAAATATTTTACCACGAAAATATGAAATTGTATAGCATTAGCGTGAGTGAAAACGAGAATAATGATGTTTTTTTGACCGGTGTTCTTTCAACTTTCACATGGGCCAATGCATCAAAGATTCGCCAGTTGTAGGCCTAGAGATTCAGTGCGATTACCTTTATACTCCATCGCGCATGGCTAAACGGATACCGTACCAGGTTAATAGTTTTGGAAAGTTTGTCCTTTTGTTCAAACTATTTTATGTTACTTGAGCCGAGTTTCGATGGCCTGAACCGAATCGGTTTGAACCAATTTTGAATGCAAGCAGTAGCCGTTTGAAAACAATTCCAAAATGTCATCATTCCATTAATGTCAAAACAAAATGTCATTATTCTGTTCTCATCTTCCTTATATTCCAAACGTGTCCGGTTTTTTTTGAATGGCGTTGTAACGACGTTTGACGTCTTTCAACATGTTCATATCAGTATTTTGGAAAATATATATGTTTTTGCACTCTTTAATGTGACAAACTCGAGCCAAGGCTCGATGTTCTGGACCGAATCAACGGTATCCAATTCAGAACTCACGTCGTAGCCATGTGAAAATAATTCGAAAAATATGTGATACACAGATAACCACTATTATCAGGTTTATTTTTTGCATCTTTTATCATCATGCCCCCAAAATGTTTTGCCCCCCCCCCCCCTCCATGTATGATGTTGGTGCCGCCACTGGCTGGATGCTGTGCCCTCAATTTCAATTAAAACTAGATTTGTACATGCTTACAATTGTATTAGGGAGCAGTTCCATTTATACGCGATAAATTTATCGCGACTGTATCGGGGCCTGATATGTTTTGGACGCGATGTTTTTCCAGTTGATTCGCGATAAAATAGTCAACAGGCCCCGATAAAATAGCCATCGGGCCCCGATACGAGGCCTCTGCTAATCCCTGGGGTATGTTTAGCAAATAGAGCGGGACATTGTTTAGCAAATACACGAGGATAATACAATTTACGTTAAACATCCATAATCAATAACATTATCTCTAAAAACATGAAATGCTGAATTTGTACCTTACAACTAGAATAAATAACCCCGAAGCTCTATTTACATACCGACCACTTATCTTTCGTTATATTTAAACAAGCAGTAATACGCTTCGCGATAAATAATCCTTTGCTACTCGCAACTGTTCGCGATAAAAATCTCATCGGGGCCTGATAAAAAACCCTCTTTTAGATCAGAATTTCACACTGTGTTGGGGAACATTGGGGTTTTTTGATCCTGGTCCAAGGCTGACACAGGGAGTTATATACCAGAATGTTTTAAAGTTGGTAACATCATGGAAGAATTTGCATGGTAACATTAAAATTTAAGTGGACATCCTCGCCAACTTGGGGGGTTGATTGACCTTGTCTTCGATTTAGGGTTGATGGTCACATGTGTTTCAATGTGTTTCAAAACCATGTGTGCTTCCCAGATACATATAGCTCTATAGGCTATAAACAGTCACACTATAAATATGCTGGGTATAAAGCCTGCTTTTGCGATGTCGCGAGTGACAGCAAATTGACCAATTGATTAATGTTCATCTTGAATTCTGAAATAAATTAGATAAACAAATAATTCCCCACTATTGCGTATCCCTTTAATGCATTGGTCTACTATTAAAAAGCACGTATTGCGACACAACATATTTCCCACGGTACATTCCCCGTTGTTGCAATCAACGAGTGACGTCAAGTCGAGACCTGGATGTGTTAATTCAGATCAAACCGTATACATTCCTTGTGTAGTTCGAAGCGGGGTTCGAAGGCAACATTCTTTTATTAAATAGTCTGTCTGACCAAGTTTTTACCCAAATATGATACCTGCTTTGGAAAATCGTCATAAACGTCGCAGCTATGATAGCTAAACAAAGTCGCTGTGTTACGGAAAGAGGCTTAAACGGTACATGATTATTCCATGATGTAAGTACACTTTCATATATAATCGTGTAGGATATTTTACGTTGGGGTGTGCATGTTGTATGTGGTATGTGCATGTACATGTACATTTGTAAATGTATTTCAATACTGCTTGTTGTGTTCCGCGCCATTTTGGTTTCCAATGTGTTCCGCGCCAAGTAGGTTTCCAATGGCATAAGAGCGAGATAACAATACAAAAATCCCCATGGGATAATAATTAATTTTCCATTTTTGAGCAAATATCCGTACTATTAAAGGTAGATGTTTAATGACAATGACTAATACGGTTTTAGTAGCCCTACATCCAGTGGCGTAGCTCAAGGGGAGGGGATTATTTTAATGCTGCTTGAAGGCCTCATCGAGGTTGATTTACCCATTTAGAATATGTTCCGGTGTTCAAAAATGTATCCACCAACTTCAGAATGGATATGGGGCCTGACGAAAGAAACCCAATTTGGGCCCCCGCCCCACACCCCCTAAAAATGGGTGATAAAAAAAGTTTATTAGAGTTTATTAGCCAAATAGCCTAAGGCCAAATTGTACATGTAGACCATTTACTGTGCGATTTTTCTGGACTGTGCGAAATGTTTTGACATCAACCCCCCCTCCCCCCTACTTACGTGAATTTCACGAGGTAAGTGACTAGAATCTTTTTTGGGGCAACCTTTTAAGAAAATTTTACAAATCTTGCCCCCCCCTGAAAAAAATCCCAGCTACGCCACTGCCTACATCGAGAATATTACGGGGAGAATAACTTGTGGCGGCGGGGGGAAAGAATTTATTTTAGGGGGCATGAAAAAAATGATGCGCGCATATCAGTAGACCATCCAAAGGCAATAAATGTGCTTTACAATCCTGGAAAAAAAGTCTTGGAACACTTGCGTGTGATTAACGGAAAAGTGTCACCCCCACTCCCCCGTACAATGTTGACTAAGGCCAGTGGCTCCTGCAGCTTGCCAGAGTGTCCCAACATTGATCGATTGGGGGGGGGGGGGGCGGGGGTGGGGAAGGAAAAATCTCATTTGAACAATTTCCGACTGGTATAACAGAAGACACTAAGTATCAATACATGCACACAATACCCCCAGCACGTGTGCTCAGCTCAGCGTTCGCGTTCCAAGGACTTTTTTTCCAAGATTGTAGATATAGAGCTATTTCCTTTGCCTTTGGACTGATTACCAAACATGTATGGCATTGTGCAAAAATAGACACTGCTGGTATATGACCATACTTTGGCAATCATGATATAATACGAGTACTATTAAATCACAAGAACAACTTGAAACACTGCCGCAAAAACCATTACAACTTAAACCACAAACCTCAACCAACGCCACAATCACATTCACTTCCACTAACCCCAGCATCTTAGGGAATCTCATTTAATTTGGCAGGGGCGGGGGTGTCCCAAATATCACAGGGGCATAGTGTGTTTGACACGGAAAATAGGGGTCATGAAATTAATACCAATGTATTATAGGTAAGTCAAAATAAAGTTTTAGTTAAAACACTGATTTATTTGTGTGTGTGCGCTTCACGCGCTTTATTTCTACATGTTTGAAAGTTTTTAAACAACATTGGGCTTGTCCACCCTAATTCTTGTTCTTCCACACCAACTGTTATAATTAAGTACAGGTTTTGTGTGCGTGTTGGGGGTGGGGCATCATAAATATAATCAGCATCTGAGTACGGGGGTCATCAAAATAACTGCTTACGTTTACGTTCATGGGAGGGTGAGGGTGAAGAATGACGATGAATGACATTTTATGACCCTACCAAATATGTTTCTCCCCTTATTAGCACTACTACTATCACTGCCATAACTACTGCCGCCTCCTCCTCCTCCCCTCCTCCTCCTCCTCCTCCCTCTCACCTCCTCCACCCCCCTCCCCTCGACCCCCCCTCCCCCCCCCCCCCTCCTCCACCTCCTCCTCCTCCTCCTCCTCCTCCTCCTCCTCCCCTCCTCCTCCTCCTCCCCCCTCCTCCTCCTCCTCCTCCTCCTCCTCTCCCTCCTCCTCTCCTCCTCCTCCTCCTCCTCCTCCTCCTCCTCCTCCTCTCTCTCCTCCTCTCCTCCTCCTCCTCCTCCTCCTCCTCCTCCTCCTCCTCCTCCCTCCTCCTCCTCCTCCTCCTCCTCTCCTCCGACCTCCTCCTCCTCCTCCTCCTCCTCGACTCCTCCTCCTCCTCCTCCTCCTCCTCCTCCTCCTCCTCCTCTCCTCCTCCTCCCTCCTCCTCCTCCTCCTCCTCTCCTCCTCCTCCTCCTCCTCCTCTCCTCCTCCTCCTCCTCCTCCTCCTCTCCTCCTCTCTCCTCCTTCCTCTTCCTCTTCCTCTTCCTCTTCCTCTTCTCTTCATCTTCCTCTTCTTCTTCTTCTTCTTCTTCTCTTCTTCTCTTCTTCTTCTTCTTCTTCTTCTTCTTCTTCTCTTCTTCTTCTTCTTCTTCTTCTTCTTCTTCTTCTTCTTTCTTCTCTTCTTCTTCTTCTTCTTCTTCTTCTTCTTCTTCTTCTTCTTCTTCTTCTTCTTCTTCTTCTTCTTCTTCTTCTTCTTCTTCTTCTTCTTCTTCTTCTTCTTCTTCTTCTTCTTCTTCTTCTTCTTCTTCTTCTTCTTCTTCTTCTTCTTCTTCTTCTTCTTCTTTCTCTTCTTCTTCTTCTTCTTCTTCTTCTTCTTCTTCTTCTTCTTCTTCTTCTTCTTCTCTTCTTCTTCTTCTTCTTCTTCTTCTTCTTTCTTGTGGCACAGTATAATAGAATAATCGTATCGCATAACTTGGGGGAAGGGGAGGGGGGTGGGGGGGGGGGGTTGTAGAACGCACTATACGGTAATGGTGCGTCACTTTACCGAGGTGCTTCACTTTCTCATGTACCATGACTCACCCATGTGTCACAAATATGACGGACCTTTGACATACAATGACGGGACCCTCAGTCAGTTTGTGATGCACCATTGATTGATTCTGACGGACCATGACTGTCTCAAATGACGCACCCCACCGTCATACATTATGTTGACTAATCTGAATTGCAATATATGAAAATACTTTTTTAAACTGTGTAACATGTTTTCATATCTCTGAAGAAAAAAATCCCAAAACAATCAAATATTGAAAGTGAAGATGGCCGGCTACACAGGGTGTGTCAAAAAAAAAGGTGTCCCATTGTCTTTGTCCATGAAAAAAATATCAAAAATGTTCACGAAATACTAATAGTCATTTTCAACAATCTTTAAATCTTAATCTTTAAAATAGGCATAATTATTCAAGTTGGTTGAGGGAGTGCAGGAGGTAGAGGGAGTGGCGGAGGAGGAGGATGATAGTAGGGAGCCTCAGGCCTGAAAGTTAGGAGTTGACCCATGACCTCCGAACATACTCTTAAATTTACGTTTTGTATTATTCTCTTTACAAGAATAATGAGTCCTGCTCTCGAGATTTTCTTGCAAACTTATGCTATGGCGATGCTCATATTTCCCTATGTATTCACATAGCACACACAGAAAAATGTTTACATAATTATGTTAAATATAGAACTCCATAATTATTATGTAAACCTTTCACACAGTATTTGTATAAAATACACAAGTTATGTAAAAATAACTTGTGTATTTTGTACACAACTTAATTGTGTATATCTCTAGAAACATGTTTCCGCAGCTATCACATGTTTCCGCAACTATCAACTCGTTTCCTGTTTGTGCCACTATTTGACTGGTTTTGTTTTGCTCTATATAATAATAATACACGTGGCCAATCAATTCTGAAAATGAAAATACTTTATGATTCACGGGGGATCTTCCCCTATGTTTGGTGTTGTCAGATTCCGACCCTCGAATAACTAGAAAATAAATCCTGGTCGGGGACGGACATTGACGTACCCATTCGTCAATATTGTGACGTTCCTGCGTCAAGAATGTGGTGATAAATGACGCACCCATGACGCACCTCTCTCGGAGGTCGTATGTTGCGTCATACAACTTATATGTGTATAGATGATGTGACCTGTGACGTAATACCCAGTGGTATGCGTGCGCATAGGGCATGTGCTTTGCAAATTAAATTCACCCTTGATTGATCATTACTTACGGTGTAAAAGTGTAGTATAGTCATGGTCTGCATTGTATATCTAGTACAATGAGAGATCAGGTACTAAATCTTATGGTTGCCCGGCAGTTTACACACCAAAAGGGCTGGTGCTTTTAAAATTGGTTTTCAGGGATGTAAATCAATCATTATAGTGGGATTTCAAAGGAGCTGATCAATAAACCTTCTTAAACCGTACGTATCTAGCTCTAAATATAACAGTCAATAAGAGAGGTCGGGCAGCCACATTTTAATATACATCAAGAATGTGAATCTTCAATTTGTAATGTTATTCCTTGATACCCTGCGATATCAGTTACACCATAGACCTTAAATACGGGGACAAACATGTCTATTGAAATCCCGTTGAAATGTTGCGTAGAGCTGATAATATGTGCGTCTCGCTCACACCTGTATAAATGGCATGTTTGAAAAGCCCGGGAATGAATATGGGTATTGCTAGTTTATTGCAGCAACAGTATATTTCATAGAAGCGGATGGGATATATAACAAACATATACTAAATTAATACGTATATTCACTAATAGATTGATGTAACACTCTTTGTGAAGTTTTATAGACATCTACTTAACCCAGTTTGATAACACTTAACCCGAACCCATGAGTTCGATAGACAGCGAGTACGTCTTTTCAAATCCACACTTAACGCATATGGGAACTAGAGTGACGTTTTAGTTATGAATTGCCGAGAAGTTGTTTCATGACAGTGCAAAAGACTACACGGGCTTTTGTTTAAATTAGCCTAAATAAAAAATCCTTTTAAAAGAAAAAAAGAGTCGGCCATATAAATTTAAAAAAACCACCCAGATAGCAGAGTGTGATATACTATAGGTAACATGGAGTGTGGTTTAAAAGTAATAAGTTTTATTTTACCATTATAATATGATTGAAAATCACAAATTCCTGTTAATAATATAAAAGCCAAACACTCTGATCAAAAAAGCTGCTACAACGAAAGAAATGCAAGTGTCGAAAAAACACGTGCTTGGAAACAACGCGATAAAACAGATACTTCTATTAAAAATAAAACGAAAGAACTGCAAATGTCGAAAAAGCATGTGCTTGGAAACAACGCGATGAGCTTGACAGATACGTCTAAACTGGTACAGGTCAATTCCAAGAATGATGAATAAAACGCACCATAGACATTGGACCCTGCGAACGCTGATCGATAGCGATCATTAAACGTCAAACATCCAATTAGCTATTTAAATTGAAGGAAGAAAATTGTGAGAATAACCGATTGAAGTATTAAACTTCATTGGAAAATATGATTGATCACATGTTTGGGCACAATATCCTCCTGCGTGAAATTGAAACTACACACACAGAAAACACTATGTAAAAAATTATGTAAATCTAGAACTCCATAATTATTATGTAAGAGTTTACATAAAACATGTAATATATACCCAAGCTTGTGTAAATTCCTATGCAAAAGCTTAACACAACTGTTTACATAGTATTATGGAGTTCTATTTTTACACAGATTGTGTATTTTTTACATAATTTGTGTACTTTTTTTACATAGTGTTTTCTGTGTGCATCATGTACAAATAAAGAGAGCAAACATTTTGACTCTATAGACACCATGGCAGTTTACCCTCAAAATACTTTAGCCATACATGTAATGTAATGTAATACATGTGATTGGGGATTTTCTATAAGCTTCTCTAAGTAATATTACTAGTGAGGTTAAACCGGCAACCTTGTTGTCAAGGCACTACGAAAATCATCTAAATTTGTTGAAGACTGACGTGTGGTTCAATCATTAAACTTGTCGTTAATCCATAACTAGCCTTCTTGTGAATAATCCATTATCATCAGAATACACTTTTTAGATTCAAATGAATAGTGGAAGTAATTCGTTACAATATTTCCTTGAGACAAAATCGTGAACAAATAATGTCGCAAAATATACCCTTATGTAAAATACATTATACATAACTTTAATTTTAATATTTTGGTAACTTTATTAATACCCAACCGATTTCAACCGTTCAAAGGGGGTAACTATATCAATAATGCCTCGTTCTTTTCATATCTTGCCTTTAAAATTTGCTAAAACAATAAAAAGCGTTTCATTTGATATAAAGATTTGGTCTTAGGCACATTCTATTATCTATTCTATTAACCCCCCATTCAGTCAATAAAGACGTGATTATTGGTTGCTATTGTCCATGAGTTGACCGCAATAGCTGTGTACACAGAGGTGTTTATTGAACAACAATGCAGTGTTGCCTAAAAACCACGGCTCATGATAAAAAGTAGCCCAATTCCAAGAATATTTGTGAAATTGAGCCCAAATCCAGGTTAAACACCCGTTAAACAGGTTTTAATTGAAAAAGGTCAGGACACACTCGTTAGATAGGTATGCGCTACAGAGAGGATCTGTTTTTTATGTATTGTGACATACGTAAAACGTAAGGGATTTATTGTCGAAAAACAAGATGGCGACTAACGAGAAAAAAGGCCGCAATCGCGAATGGTTTGAGATCGTTAAATCCTTCATTGTTTGGATGAAATGATGGAACCTTTTAGACGTTTAGAACTTAGACAGCCTTAAAGGCCCAACCAGATGTTAAACACATTACAATTGTGGTCTCAGATACTACTGAAAAGCTCAGAGGGTCCACTACATCAACTGTGTCCCTAAACATGGTCAAGGTTTGCATGAAATATTTATGTGTATGAAAAATGTCGCGACTAGCTAGGATTAGTGAAATTGTAAGCTCACAACTTTTAGTTTTCTTATTAGACATTATTAGAAATGTGTACATTTGTTAACATTTCATGATGTAAAAATGGGGGTTCTTTTACATCATGAACATTTGATGCCGCGAAAAAATAGTGCTTGCTTTAGAATAAGACTATGTGTCCTTGTTGGGTAGCACTGCATTACAAAATGATATGGTGAACTGTCACTACAAATTACTCTGTACACATCATGTTCTGGTGGACAATGGATATGTGCCACATATCATTCCATTTCCATGGGAAACGGGGATTTTTTGGTTGGGTCTTTAAAGGTAGATATTCTGATTGCTGGCCCAAATTTCATTTGATATTTTCTATTTTTCATGAAAGGTCATCCAAAGTTTGAGTTGCATAACTCTAATGGTTCTTATTTATGAAGCACTTTGGATCATGAAAGGTCATCCAAAGTTTAAGTTGCATAACTCTAATGGTTCTTATTTATGAAGCACAAGGTCATAAACAATTGCCCATTGATTAGTACACTAACTGTTTTGGGCAGTAAGTAATTCACCGCATTTTAGCCTATAATTTCTAAATGTAACATTTCTGGTCCCTAAGATTTCACAGACACAATCGACCGAGTGCACCAATGGCGAGTAGCTGAAGAATAGCGCTACCTCGCTAGTAACTGAGGCGTAACCAAAATGTTGAGAGCACCAAACCGGGTAAAGCTACTCGGCCGAGACCACCAAACTGGCGTTAGCGCCAGTGTTCAAATTAAGGACACAAATCAGGTTATCCGGCGGATAACCATGATATGAAATCAGGTTATCCGCCAACATATTTGGTTATCCGCCGAAGTCAAGATTTCTCAGGAATTTCAGAAGTATAAACAAATGAAAAAGCACATTTTCTGGAATTTTAATATTAAACCACATGGCACATTCTAAAAATATTTAAACTCAGTAAATCAACATTAAATTTGGCAAGAGAAGTGTTGCTTGTAACTCCTTAACGAAGCATCGTACGAAAAAAAGACATGGTACATGTAGTGGTACTCTTTAAAATACAGCTTTCCTAGAATAAATGGACAGAGTTCCGACGTCCAATAGCTCCAAGGCAGGGGCTATCGGTAGAGGTTAAGTGTACATAATACTTAGCAAATTATTTAACATTTAAAAAATACCTAAATTCATCATATAATCATATCATATAAAGAAGTGTTGCCTGTTACATGATATAACAATAAAATACTAATACAAATATATTTGCAAATTTATGTCTGAACAAATTATTTTTGTGGTTCATATGCCTGTGATTTGGTAATGCAAAATGGTAAATCTGTGTATTAAAGAATTTAAAATGCATTCAAAACCCATGTGTTATTATTTCCATCAAACATGAAACTTTTTTTTATCAGATCAGATGTATAAGAAATAAAGTTATAATTGTTTTGACTTGAAATTACAAATTAATTTAAAAAAAAAAAAAAAAATCGAAATAATTTATACAAACATTTATAAATCTTTTTAATGGTGCATCATGTTAAAATCACAATGTACATAGTTTACTGAATTTAGTTAGATGTTGTTACTTTTAAAAATAAATGGTATTTTTTACACTGAAAACGGTCCTCAAAAGTCATAATTTCAATCAGAATATTATGATATGGCTCATTCCATGAAGTTGGGGCATATTATGTGACATCCAAGTAAAATTTTCAAAATGGATATTTTCCAACTCTTTCGTCTTTTTTAGGTTCTACATTTACCAAAGTCCAATGTAGAACCTTTTTTTTAATGTAACATTTGGTGTAAAATAACCGCACATGTTCAACAGTTGGATGACATTTCCAAAAATCCTGATGCTACATGGACACCATTTCCCATTTCCATATCATTTTCTAATAAATTAGCTTAAGATGTGGGCCAAGTTTCTATAGCTCAATTAACTACTTGGAACCGCAAATACATGAAAAGAAACCAGATTTGTCTAGGTTGAACATCACTTAACGAACAAGACATCGTAGATTAACTGTTTTATGTAAAAACTCATTGAAAAGTGACTCTTTATTTTGCAATTTGTATAATTAATTTAAATAAAGTACATATCAATATTTGTTTGATGTAAAGTACTCTATAAACCATGCACATTGATTACATTATAGTCATAAGGTAAGTATATGAAGTATTATTTACCTGTATAATGTTATAAAATGCACTACCGATGCTACATGGACACCGCGTTTTGTAACATTGTTAATAATAAGACTATTCATACTGTTACAATTATTTAAGTGTGAATGGTTTGTCTACTTGTTTATCATATCAAGTAGATACACAGAGTAAATTGCTTGAAATTTTTCATGTACAATTTACCTTTTCTGTGTACTTAAGTATTAAGATGCTACATGGACACCGTGCCCTAAAATATTTGGAACAGCTTGAACAGGTGCATCTTTTTCAGATCAATAGAGAGGATGTACTATGATGTTAACTTTTTATGTTATAAGCACACGATAAAATTAATAACATGGATTGTAAAACTATAAATAACACAAAAAGATAACCTGCCATGAAGCATAAAACATAATTACCTATGATACACATACACCATTTCTTACAATTATACAATAACAATACACCATTGATCAAAGAAACAAACTTCATGCAGTGTTGTTCTTAAAGTACCTTTTGTGATCTTAGTCTCTTTGCTCGTTTCTGATTGAATCATCCTCTATTATTGATAAAGATGATTGAAAAGTTTGATCACTTAAAAGTCAGTTTGCAAAAAAATAATTTAATTGCCATGATGGATTTTTTTGGAAAGGTACTAGTTTTTGAAAATGATGGGTTCCTTGTCTTCATCTCCATCAATTCCAGGACGATAGAACTGTCTTCTGAATTAATGTCAAGAACCTGCAAAGCAAAACAAAATAAACCCTATGGCTTAGTATCTTCATGGAACATTGTGTATTGATATTGGAGTAGATTATTTATTCATCATGTTGCACTTTTTGTGTTGCAGGAAAATATTTATATTAAATTCATGCTGGAGTATTTTATTTATTATTCATTTAACATGAAAAAGAATAGCAAAGGATAGAGAACTTAAATGATTTACAATTATTTGTTTTATTTATAGTAAATAAAACTAAAATAAGGGAATGTTTATTGTGAATTCAGTGAAATGCTAATGGAAATGGTGTCCATGTAGCATTGTGTATTAATATATTTCATTAGATATACATCTCTCATAATATGCCTTTTTTCTTTAAAGTGTAGTAAAATGTAGGCAATGTTTGAATGTTTTGGGTGATGGATAATTTCGAATGGGGTAATTGTTTTAGTCTAATTAGGCAAATTTTATGAAATGCTACATGGACATGGTGTCCATGTAGCATCGTATTGGTAAGCTATATTATTAGCATTAAAAGAGCAAAAACTAATTCATTATTAACTTCAAAGTTTATTAATGATGTGATTCTACAAAAAAATTACAATTTCAACGAACTATAACGATACCCAATGCTAATATTGCCCATGCTATGCCCGATGCTACATGGACGCCAAATTATTATGGCGTCCGTGACTCAAAATTAATATCATAACATGAAAAGAAATTCTGATTCAGTGTTTCCCTTTCAATAAAAATGCATTAATAAATACAGAAATACAAGCAACATGCATCCAATGTTTACATTTACAACGGGACACCAGCGACTGAAACCTTATTAAAACTAGCCCACATGTGGCAAATTCAAAACAAACCTGAAATATGGAATGTTTTATTTATCTCCAGGGGGGGGGGGGGATCCCACAAATTGCATAGGATGTTTATCACGATGCTACATTTTATGGTTAGGACACCATGCACACGGCACGGTATACTTTTTCATGAATATATGGAATGGTCTTCATGAAATTTATTCTCATTTGCAATAGTTTTCAATTGATAAATGCTCTTAATTTTGGAAAATAATTTAAAAATGTATGATAGAGAACTACCCCCATTCAGCAATGAAAACTCCCGATGCTACACGTGTATATTTTGTGGACACCGTGCGTAGCATCGGAAAGGCAATTTTCATGTTGCTTGGGTGAAAAATCAGTCCAGCGTGACGAGGTGTTTTGGTCAGTAAACTATGAATACATGTATCTTTTATTAATCAAATCGATTTCCAAGCAATTCTATGATAGTTTTGCTTACATAAAACTCATATTAATTATTGTGTTTTCCATGTCACGTTTTTTAGCAAAAATGGTCTTGGACACCACCTCATTTTTATTTATTTTTTCTTCAAGGAAGGGTCGATTTTTTTCTTCTTTCATGGCTCAATACTATAACCTAGTACAGTTTTTGGACACTAATTTTTTTTTGATATACACATAGAGTAAAACAGTTAATAAGCTGCCTAAAGTACCAAATTCTGCTATTTTAACAAATACCCCAACTTCATGGAATGAGCCATATACAAATGTATTTAGTAATTTAGGATCTTAAGTTATAGATTACCATAGCTATGGTGTGGGTTATGGGGTATTATGTGAAATATATGGGAACAAATATGGGTCAACTAAGGTCAATTTCCATACTTTTGGACTTCGAAAACAAAATTGTATTTATATATTTTTTTTGAATAAAAAATAAGAAATAAATCCATGCGGCGGCAAAAAAGGATGCGGGCGGGGACGCGAAACATGTATATATATTTTTAATTGGCCTAATATAAATATTATAAAATCGGCACACCAATTTGTATATCGCCTTGTCAGGATTGAAAACGATGTCGATATTATGGTTTGGGCATTTTGACTTGTGGACAGTGGTGTATTCATTGTATTATTCAATTCTTGGGGTAAAACACACTCAGTAGAACAGATCATAATAGGTGTGAATTTATCCAGTCAGACCTTTGTAGTCAGATGTGCGAGTACAAGGCTGATACCCGACATAGGACTAAGAAATCGCAGACCTCATATCCAATTCCCTAAACAAATATTCTTTTGTTTTTAGCCTTATAGTTTCGTTATTTCTAAGGGTTTGGGGAGAAAATATCAGGAAATCAATTCATTATAAACACGTTTTTATTAACTTACAGGTCGCCTGAAACATCAGATTTAAAAATGGTCACCATTGAATTCCTAACAATCTTATCTCCGAGTTATCGGTTAGGAAAAGACACGCCAGTAGTCATTCATTTAAAACCGGAAGGAATGGACAAGCTTAACGTACCGATGGAAATATTTGGGTATGTGTGTATCCATCTTTCTTAGCTGTGTTGATTAACTGCATGCTATATTATCAGGGATTCTATATATTGATTTTGGGATAGGAAAGTCCTATACTGACGTACCTAGCGAAAACGGTCCCTTTTGCATATTTACATAAATTAAGGTAAGCGCCTCCGGAATGTGTGGAATGGGAGAGCGTGTTGGCGCAGCGGTAGATACCCTCGCTTTGCACCAATGAATCCATACACGCTCTCGCGGGTTTTATCCGGGATCTCCGGTTTCCTCCTGCTTTCAAAATCTGTGATTCCTTGACCCAATGGTATTTGGGGAACTGCATTGAAAAATGGTGGATGTTGTTCATGTGTGTGTATATGTCGCAATTTGGCGCTGATTTAGCTGCTGCCTGGACGTTGCATTGTTTAGTATGATTCAATAGCAGCGAAATTACAGCGCTTTGAACCTTTGGAAAAGGCGCTATATAAATACTGATTATTATTATTATAATTATAATGTGTCTGTGACCGGCGTTTGACGTGCTTGACGTCATTTTTGGTCAGCATAGCCATGGTGGCGCTGTTCTCGCGGTAGATTTACACAGACGACGGTGGCCACGCGAAACCTAAATTTTGAATTCGTATCGGAATAACACGTAATCGCGAATGTTAATTTTATCATTTTGAAAAATTCGTCATAATAAGAAGAATTTGTTTCCAATCCAAAACCTTTGGAGTTCGCTTTAAATTTCAAAATGGTGCACTCCCGTTGCCATATTATTGGGTCGTCCGAGAGACGCGTGGCCAGCGTCTGCTACAATCATGCCTTATCGGTATAGCGGCACCAAGGCTATGCTGGCCAAATTTCTTAGTTTAGTTTTTTTTCGGCAAGCTTAGTGGCACACCCATTATATTATTCGATTAGTACACATACCCCGCCCAGGGGAGAGACTGTGATGAATTGGTTTATCCAAATGAAATAAAGTTACATTTAAATACTTTTTTCAATATTAACTCGATTTGCATTATGATCGTATAATTCCAAGTGTCGTAATTACATCTCACGTAGAAGTATTTGACATTGTTTGTTGGTATTGTTTACATGGCGCATGGATACAAGCTGTTGGCCCATTGCAAACACCCCCCCCCCCTCCCCACACTTCATATTCATATTTTCAGAACTTCAAATGACATTTTCTCAGGAATCATACAACGATATGGTACAACCGATCTGCACTTATTCGTTTACCAAACTTCTTGAATTGTGTGTGTTGTAGCGTATAGATGATGTGACCTGTGACGTATGCGTGCGAACCTACAGGGAATGTGCTTTGTAAATTAAATTCACACTTGTTTGATCATTACTTACGTTGTAGAATAGTGCAGTAGTTATGGTCTGCATCCCTAGCACAATAAAAGACCAGGTATTAAATAGGGTTGCTCGGCAGTATGCGTACGCACCATACAGGCAGGTGCTCAGTGATGAGTATGTTGCTTTTGAATAGTACGTATGCAGTAGTCATGGACTAGGACCTCTAGCATGTCTTCAGACCAGGCGCTAATCAATTTGTAAACAACGGGTCACATCACTTATACCCGCACCAGATACATTGCGGGGTATTTTGTGTTTGTGCGCTGTGGGAGTACACAATGAGTATAGATATGCATTTTGGGAGCAGGATTTTTTGTTGGTACAGGAATGCACTACGGGGGTAATTATTTGTACTGTGGGGGTATTTGTTGTATGTACATTGTGGGAGTTGACTAAGATAATCAAAAAAGTCACAATACAAACAAATCGTTCTGGGGGTATATTTGTTGTTGCTTTTAACACGCTCACAGTATCCTCATATACCATTTGGAAACTGTTCATTGTGGGGGTACGCCCACAATGCCGAAATACTCCCACAATGTCAAATCATACTCATATCTACACCCACAATGTACCTCTTATAAGTACATCTATACCTAATGTATGCCACATACTCTTACGTACTTCAGCTACTATGTTTATTTTGGCTCTTGATATTATTATTGCATTTTATAGTACACCTGGTGGAAAAAATACTATAGAGGTCAAAATAATTGAGTGTAGAGACAAGCCTCTATTATAGTCTATTTAGCCATCACGAGACGGTGACGTAATCGCGTATTCTACTAATTGCAGGACACAACGCTCGCGCCTACTCGCGGCGCTGGTGTATTCACACGAGCGTTGAAAGGCGGAAGATACATACATACGCGTGCGTAAAAGCGGCACCTGTTAAGTTACTTCACCGTCCAGAGGAAGCCAAATAGAGTAGAGAAGGTTTTAATTTAATGGATATAGCACATAACTAGCATTGAGTGGTTATTGTTATCATTATGGGTGTGGTGTAACAAATTTGAACATCAAAATATTCAAATAGAGAACAATAATAAAAATATAGTGTTTAGATAATGTTAGCAAAAAACAAACAACCAAAAACTAAAAATTAAAACATAGAGGGCGTTGGTCATTATGACATCAAACGGACGTCTCATAGAGACCATTTGTGATTTTCTTTGCATCAATGGGAAGTAATAATCAAACATGATACTTTTCAAATGTTAATATTTAAATTTAAGAACAATTAAAAACATAGTTTTTGGATAATTTGGCTAATTTTGCGTTGGTCATTTCGTATCAATGGAAAGTTGAGACCATTAGCTGAAATAATACTACAGAATATACCGAAATAAGACGTTGAATTAAAAAGGGGATGTCACATATAAAAGAGTGAATACAAAATATGAATACATTAAAAATAGCTTTCTAGATATATTATTATACATTAGGACAGAGCGGTCTGTATTTAATCATTCAGAATAGGTCTGAATTTTGTTTTGATATTTGTTTGAAATATTTTCTTTGCAGGCAGTTGGATTTTGGGTATGCGCTTCTTTCAGGAAAAGTAGATTTACCAAGACAACATTTGGAAGTAAAGTATATTAAATATTCGTATCAAATACAAGATGTCTGCAAAGAGGCCATGCCCAACGATCGTCAAGGCAAAATCGTGGAAGATCGCCATCTTGATTTGAAGGATTGGCTAAACAGATGTGATGAAAAGGGTATGTCATTGGTCGTGTAGTGTTTTTGTGAACGTAAATTGTCAGTCTTGGTATACTTCCAGATCTGAAACTAGATTTTTAGATCTGAAAGGGTTTAGGTCGAATCCCACAATGCACTGCGCGTTTATAATAAATCTAATTTGTTCACGACAGAACCTCTATTTTTATATGAAATAATGTGTTTATTCTACATTTTTGATCAAATATCATGTTAAAATGTTAAAATGATTGATGACTTGTTTTCTAGGAGTTCTACGGCAATATGATTATCCAAGTTACAAGGAACCTGCTGAATATAGTGGCGAAGTCCAATATACATCGCGCATTGATGATACATGTACACAACTTGTATCCGTACTAACCCGTGGTGCACAACTTGCCATGCTGGCGTATCTGCCGCCATGGGAAGGATTTATTCCTGCAAGTACTGATCAGATGAAACCTATGGATGCCATCAACAAAATTCACTGCATTTGGGAATGTCTATCGAAATCGGAAACAGGCTTCACAAAATCGGTAGAATTTGTTACATCAGTGCTTCCGGTGACATTGTCATCCTTGAAACCAGAAGACTTTAACATGAAAGACGTGAGTAAGAACATGAATGGACGCACGTTACACGAAGTTGACCTCGCGTAAAAGTACGCAAGGTCAACCTCACCTTCAAAACGGTGTAATGTACATCATATCATATGAAAGCTTGTATTTTTCTCATCATCATACTGACATTTGATGGCCTGATTCGCTATAATGACAGAGAAATCGACGAAATAGCGTTGAATTACCGCGAATGGTGGTTACCACCGATATAGTTTGTGTACTACTCAATGGGTACAGTTCACAGCATCTTGTGCGTCTAAAATAAGAACCATAATAGCTATGCATCTCAAATTTTGGGACACGACGTTTTTAAGGATGACCTTTCATGTAGAATAGAAAACTTCAAATTGAAAATCGGAACATCTACCTTTAAGAACGTACGAGTCGCCTTTGAGGGCTAGACGTAAGTGAAAGTACGAGAACAAATTACTGAGCTTCATGAGATCATCAAAATTTCAGTCATTTTCAACTGAAATTGCAAACATTGTATTTTCATATTTGAATATCCCGCCAATACAAATTTGGATTTTTTTTTCTTTTTCTGATTCAAATTTAGTACATTATTAGCAGTTCATAGCATGGGTAATAAGGTAAATTGGCAATGTTAAATCCGTGCACACAAGAAAGGATATATTACATTCCGATAACAACACACATTACTCTCAAGTTTCTAAATTTGAATGAGAGACGCGTTTTGCGATTATATGCATGATTTGGGTATTTCGTGGAAAAACATGTGAAATGGGTGCAAGGGGTAAAAAAGGTTCACCAAAAGCATATGGAAAATTATATTGACGTCATTTTTTCACCCGAAGTTAGTGACACATAATGTATTCCTATAACATTTAAAATGTTTCAAACTTTTGAAAACAAAATGGCTCCTTTCCAATATTGCAGTTTTTTCATTCACCCTGTAGGTTTTAATTTTACTAAACTGCAAAGAACATTTTGGTATACAACTTCATGTGTCAGCCTAGACCGGGACCGGAAAACCCATATGCTCCCCAACTAATTACTAGCGTGAACTTCTTGTCCAAGCCGTAGATCAGAATATTTGAATTGACACTTTGTTTCATTTGTCTGAATCCTTACAAGTGTATGTTCATACATGTAATACAATAATTTTTAAAATGTACAAAAGTGAAATCACTGAATAAAACATACATTGATTAAGTAAGTACAGTCCCACAAACGTATGAATATTTTACTCTTTTTAGGTTCTTGTGTATTACTTATCGAAGAAGATCGAAACGTATCAGGATCCAGAGAATATTGAGGTCTATCAAGAAATCGTAAAACAACTCATCTCTGCCATTGCAATCACTCAATTAGTCAACAAGTATGATCTGAAATTGTCACGGGGGCTACTCTACCAGCTGTGCAAGGGGTTGAAATTGACGCGTCGTTATACAAATACTGATTTGATGAGCAAACTAAAAGCAGAATTTGATGAGTATGTACTATAAGTATTATAGCTGGGGAGGGATGGTGGGGGTGGGGTCGGTTACTCAAGTATAATTTTACATGTAAACGAGTATGTGCCGCTCTAATGTCACTTTTTTGCAAATGGACATTAAACATTGCGAAAACTAACAAACTTGAGTCCCAAGTCACGAACGGAAATCACGAAAAGATAAATACTGGTTGAATCAGCAATTTTGAAGGCAAAACACTCCTAAACATTCTAACCAGTAGACAGTATCGACACTCTGATATATACAGTGAATGAGGGCATTTCTTTGCCATAATTTGAATGAAAGAAGGGTTTGTATCATTGACTTCTATGGTACACTTTGCTCGGAAAAAGGTCCCAGATACTGGTATACCTTTATCGCACGATACTGGCGTATGAAATTTGCCAGTATTGCTCGATAATGGTACGATGACATTATTCCAGTATCAACCGATACTGGAACACTAAATTGTGTTCCAGTATCGGGTGATACTGGTACACATGCTAAGTGCTAACAATAGTGATTTGTCCCAGAGTTGAACGATACTGGTACATAATTGCGTTCCAGTATCGACCGATACTGGAACACTAACTTTGTACCAGTATTGAACGATACTGGGTGTTCCAGTATCGGCCGATACTAGTACAGTCCAGAATCTGGGATCTTAAGTACACCTTTTCCCTCTGCTTCTCTATCGAAAGCATTCGGTATGTATTGATGCATTGGGTATCACATGCATAATTGTTACTGCGTAACTTGTTATGTGCGTTCGTTTTCTAAACTTCGGTATTACCTAGGATACTACGGACTAAGGAGTATTTATAACGCAAACATGCAGTCTTAAAAAAACATGGTAGGATGAAGGTTAACAGTAGGGTTGTTATATTTTTGCGGAGACCACTTTTTGGACCTTATTTCGTCAGAAAAAATATAAGGTGGTTTAAGCCCCGCTTTGTACAGCCAGTTACTTAGGGAATTTCCCAAGGTTAGATTTTCATTACGTTCTGCTTGTCATCAAGTGAACAGGAGTTGAGCACTTTTTCTTTGAAGAATTGGCCAATTACGGTGAGTCGTTAACATGGTGTTTGAAAAAGGTTCTTGATTTTATCTGATCATGTTTATTCTGAAATAGGAATGTTGGTGATTCCATCGCGAAGCTAATTCAATCAATGCCACCCTCAACCACCTGTTGGATCCTCGCATTGCCTCTTCTACACTTTTTGATGGGAAATAGCCAACCTAGCAAGCCTGTTGAAATGACCTCGTCGGGGACTTCGTACACCACTGCTGATGTCTATTGGGGAATTCAAACTCTAGAGAGAGATCAAGTTGCGGAGAGGTACATGTTATTAGGTTGAAGTGTTTTTGTTTTTGATATAATCAAAACTCTTTATTCAGATATTAAATGATAACGAAATTGAGGCTTTGATGGATAATAAAGGCTTATATAAAAAGAAAAATTACTATATTTTAAAATTTACAATCTTTTAGGTAATTTTACTCCTATGGTGACAAAAAATACTGATTCTACTTGATGGCTAATGTTAACTCGATACATCACAACACACTGATGTTGAATGATCAATCAAACTCAACGTAAAACACACTGGCACTTATAATTATTTTTGTTCTTTACAGGGTGTACCAACAATTATACTCTGTTTCACGACGGGTTTATACTTGTTAAAACCACTGGACCCACTGGACCATGACCAATTCACTTTCGGTGCAAAGTCCAATTCATAATGATAATATTCTTAAAATCTGAGATTAATCCAATGAAAAATAAGACCGCTAGCAACATTTGCGTACACCATTTCATTTATTAGTCTGTACAATGGGATTTAAACATACAAACCAGAAAATGACATGGTTTACATTTCAAATTCTTCCATAATTCATTCATAAACATTATTAATCATCTATCAATAATAATAACAAAATGTTAGTTTCTATTCCCACACAATTAATTAATAGTTACATATTCCACAAATTTGATGCATAAATATTTCTGTGCAATGTTCAATGTTGCTCAGTGTTCTTATGAGAAAGCCCCAGTAGGAAAGCATGTAGAAGAGGAGTTGTGGTAAAAAGTGTTTTCACACCAATAACAGACAAAGAAGGGCATTTAAACCCATTGTAAGTCAAATTTAATTTATGCAATAAGCACGATGCCTAATTGATCATATTACTTTTCTTAATTAATAAAGGATTCTGCTCATCATTTCAGGATTTTAACTTTGTTATTTGTACTTAAATTGGTTCAGTTATTTTAATACGGATTAAATAAGGGTTAAATCCAGGCTGAGTCCAAATTCCTGAGACTTGGTATCGGATTTGAATAATTTTGGACAGGCATAAAAACACAATTCTTGTTCAATATGTTTTAAGATAGTATACACTTGTGAAAGAAAGATATGTTTCATGTCACGTGACCAACTGTTAACAAATCTATGGCCAAATTCTAAATATGTGGACCAATACGTGTAGAATAATGATTAGTATCATACTTTTTTGTAGTGATTTTCCCGAGTGCGCAAGCCTACTTGAAACCTTGAGACAGATGACATATTTATTTGAGGTTGACCGTATGCTGATCAGAAGCATCGTATGGTTATTCTCTGGCACTCCCCGTGGAATTCTATATATCCTGAAAACGGAGGAAATAGCGAAGTATGTCAGTTCATCGCTTGTCTGTCAGGGTATCACACGTGCTTGCAGCGCTATTGAATTCACCGATGAAAACCAAACCAAGGTAAATAGTTCAGACGTCTTTTAGTTGTGTGCAATGGCTTGAAACTTGTTTGTCCTATCAAAGAATGAAATAACAGTATACATGGTATAGTAAGATGTTGAAAAAATAATGGCGGCATTTATACAACACCATCTCTCCTAAACTCTCCACACGGAATGACGGAGAGCATGTACCAGACAGGTCGTCAAAAAGAACAAATGTATGCGCAGAGAAGTGTATCATAATAATTACAATATCCTTGTTAGTGACAACAGATACTATTTTGTTATCGAAATGAATTATTACTTATTTATTTTGTGAAAATGAAGAGAAAGAAAAGTCAGCCTTTACATATATACAGAACCCATATTAGAAATACCATTTAGCACATTATAATACTAATAATGTTCATTTATAAAGCGCCGGTATCGATCGGTATTCTGCAATAGGCCTATTTAAAAATGAGTTACTTTATGTGACAAATGCATGTATGATGGTTTCAGCTGCATCCCTTGTTAGATGTTTGCGAATTCTGCCAATATTTCTGATTTAGCAAAAAACAGCTGTTTACGGTCAAACGACAGTCCATTGTTAAATTTAAGTTGGCACAACATAGGATTCACCCACTTAACATGTTGAATATTGACCTTTGTGATTTGCTGTTTGGATTATTGGATCATACATTCTCTTTTTGAGTCATTCAATTTCAGGACATGTTGTTTCATCCATGTTCTGATATCATTGAAGCAACTTTCAAAGCAGCTGTGTATCATCTGCGTAACAGCCATAATTCAGTTGATGCGGGCAAATGTAAATTGGAAATAGTCGAGGTCCAACGTATGAATCTTGTAGTAGTCCGTTTGTTTGTTTGTTTGTTTAAACGGTCGATCCGTACGGACACACGCTTGGGTCCTGCTGTAAAACTCCGGTGGAATATAATTATAAAGCGGCACCACAAGTAGTATGTGAAACTCAGCACCTGATGGGCGATATACTTCCTTGCCGACTAAAAACGCGCCAAAATGGGCAAAAAACTGCGGGTTCTGTATTTGACCAGGCTCAAGCAAAATGCTCGGGCCAGGCTTAAAAAGCCCATATAAGCATGCTGGCTGAATGAAATGAAAGTTAGAAAAGAGGGAAGAAAAGAATGAAGTAAAAAGAGCCACTTCCAAAAAATAAAGTTAACAATTTTGCTGTAAGCCTTCGGACATGAGAAAAGAATAGTCGTGGTCCAATCTCATTTGCCAAGTGGCATCACCGTACTCAAGTTGAGCTATAAAATCAGACATGTCATTGTTGTAATAAATCATCTAAGATTTTGTCAACCGCTGAATATGTGGTCCATTTTCAGGGTTATGAAGGTTAGTTTATGCCCTTGGGGCACAATTATATCCTTTGCAGTCTTTTAATTGGAACACATAGTGGGAAATAGACACATCCTTAGATGATTTATTACCGACGAAATGTAAAATTACCGGTCCAAAAGTGTTAAGGGAGTGGGAACTTAATGTACCTGATAGATACGATTTAAACTAATCCAATGCGACACCGTCAGTATCAATTCGATGATGAAGGCGTTGAAACAACACAGTATGATCTACGTCGCCAATGAATCAAGCAAGACTTACAACCGAGGCTAAATAGAGAGTATTCTGTTTTAGACTTCAAAAAACGTATTCTTTTATTTTGTCTTACAGTGCCTTCTAGAAGTTATGGAAAACCTGCCTTCGAAAATGCAAAGGTATTTTGTACTTATTAAGTGGCACTTAGAGAGCACTTTCTCCCTACAAAAAGAACCTAACACACCGCGCTTAATCACTCTCCAAAAGACAAGCACAATTACCTTTCAAAGGTTATATTATTATATAAAAAACGTAATTACACACTACAATAAGTCTACAGAGAAACTCCTGAAAACAGAGCATTGATTGAACAATCAATTGACAACGGTTACACTGCACTAGACCACTACGCAATTTGTGTCATCCATGCCATTCAAGTACGTAGATTACATAATGCTTCATGATGAAGTCAAAACAAATATGTTAACAAATTCCTACAATTGGAAGCAGATTTCCATTCTGATTTAGTAAAGTTTTGTGATGGAATTTTTACGGATAAATACAGGGTGAGTCAAAAAAAAGTGTACCCTAATTGAAAAAAATCAAAAAAAATATGTTTGACAACAAAATCAAGGCAAACAAAACTTTAAATGGTTGCGCCATTTCTTTGCTACCATCTGGAAAAAAAATCACGCTATTTGATAATACCGTTAAGTAAATATGACTATTTCTGTACAGGAGCTGTTTTTTCACCTAAAACACGGTTTTTAATTTCAAGCTTAACGAGCTTAATAATGTTTACTAGGATTATGATGTAAAGCATTACACATCTTGTTTATTAAAAGAATTAAGCAGACAATACACTTGTTCAAAATTGTCTCCTAATAGATTAAAACAATAGACAGCTTTAAGGCCTATTTATGACACAATTACCACACTTTAATCATTTCATAACAAAGGAATTGATCCTTTCACTGTCGGTATTGTAATTTTTTATTGGTCGTATCTTATGAAATATAATGGTCAAGATCTGGAAAGCGTGTTCGGACGTTAAATTGGTCACTTTTATTCAAAACAGTGTAAAATAAGTTTCCCTCAACCAATCTAAACCAGATAAAATTCATATTAAAGCTAATTGATTTGTCTTTATACCGTAGTATATTGTTTTGAAAACAAACGAATACTTTTTCTAAAAAAAATCGCTGAAGTTGAGTACACTTTTTTTTGACTCACCCTGTACAGTCAAAAACGTAAAAACAGATCACATAATATTGCTTTAAATTTTAGCGACAAGGAGACAGATCTTCTCCCGTACAATGAGTTGCTTAAAACAATCAAAGAGAAAGCCAAGTTCAGCAATTACAGAATAATGGAAGGAGCGTGTGTGATGTTAGCATTGGCATCCAATATATGTCAGGAAAATGGAGCTATTAGCTATAACTGGTTCCACCTACAAGATGCGTTTAGGGCCGTAACGGCTTGGCTGGGCTTAAGATTACCGGAGAAGGTGTTCAAGAAGGAGACCCTCGAGTGGGAAGTGTCAGATGGACCTAGTGAGCATGAGGTAAGATTTAAATAAACGCAGAAGAGGTGGAAAAAGCACAAGTCAATGTTCTGCGTTGTAGTAGGGGTCGATTTCATATACTATATCACATCTGTCCCCAGTTTTACTGGAGAAAGCCCAGTATTCCCAGGCGTGTGAAAGCTGTGGAAAGCTGTGATAGAGTATATGAAATCGACCCCTAAAACAAAATTGGAATATTCCAAGAGGAATGGTCCACGGGCTGACCGATCCATATTTCGAAAATTTGAAATTTGAAATACTTTAGGTCCCGGATTTCGGACTGTACTAGTATCGTCCGATACTGGAACACCCAGTATCGTGGTACAAAGTCAGTGTGCCAGTATCGACCGACCAGTATCGACCGATACTGGCATATATAAAATGTACCAGTATCGGGCGATACTGGCATATATTAAATATACCAGTATCGGGCGATACTTGAACATAATTATGTACCGGTATCGGTCAATACTAGGACAAATTACTACTGGTAGCATGTGTACCAGTACCAAACAATACTTGCACATAAAACGTTTCAGTATCGCAATTTGGTGTTCCAGTATCGACTGATACTGGGACAGTAAAATCGTTCCAGTATCGAGCGATACTGATAAATGTTATGTTCCAGTATTGGCCGATACTGGTATACCAGTATCTGGGACCTAAATTACACTTTTCCCGAAGTTTAAATTTTAAATGAACATTTCTGTGTCAATTCTAGAGATTTACGAAATTACGAGGAAAAAAAACAACACTATATAACTTACTTTAAAACTGTTCGTGTGAATATTGCATTTTTAACAGGTTGTAGGCAAGCTATTGTCCATTGGAAAGTTTTTTCAAGACGAAACGGGAGCGGACGTATGGGAAAAGGAATTGCTTACGTTTTGGGAGACACGACTAGATGAAAAGGTAACCAGATGTAATGAGTTTTCTAAAATCTTTTATTGGAATTTCAGGACTACTAAGGCCCTCTCGGTTTTAAATTTTCAAGAAATATCAGTGACATGAAAATATGAGTTGTCGTCGTCGGTGTGCATGTGAAATTCCGGTAAAATGTTGGTCTCTTAACATGTGTAAATGCAGCCGAAGTATTTCATCAGTTCAGATTTAAAAGGGTCATGCTATACTTGACGCCGAAAAGCGTTAATCAATCGTAAGAAGGATTAAAAATCAGTTCAAACGTTGCGAGCAAGAGGCACTCAACTCAATGCCTCAAACCTTTGTAATTTCAGTATAAACTTGAAAATTGTGTTCAACAGTATGACCAACAATTAAAATATAGCGTTTTTTGTCCATATGTTAAAAATGATATGACATATTTGAAGCTGTTCTTCAGGGGTATATTTCACGAAGAGCATAACAACTAGATTGTGATCATATGTAATCTGACCTTTTGACCCCTTTATAAGGTACTAAAGACACGCTAGATGGTAAAAACTACCATTTTTGGAATCCTTGTGATCATACGAGCAATTTGAGATATTTTTTCAAAATCGGAGCACGTTTAAATTTTGACCCCATATGCAAAGGTCAACGACCTTTTAACGTTTTGCCCGACAACTCGTTAACCAAACATCGGAAGTGGGACGAACTATACATTTTTGGAATCCTTGTGCTCAGCCGAACAATTTGGTATGTTTTTTAACTTAATTGAAGCCATTTGAATTTTGAATTTTGGGGCCCCTGTATGGCGGCCATTTTGGATTTTGCTGTCTCCTGGGGGCGCGTTCAGGATTTGGGCTGATTACCAAAGATATTCGTATTCCTCATGAAATTCTGGTCTAGAAAAACCACATGAGATAAAGAACGCCTCGAAGTGATACCTAGCTCATTTTTAGCCTGGTCTAATGGCAGACAGTTGGCAAATAACAATATCTTATACTATTTTAAATGTTACTGTACAGGGTGTATCAACAAAATTAGGACTCTGTTTCATGACGGTGTAATTCTTATTAAAATCATTGGACCATGACGTCAAACGTCATACATCTAACAGTCGAGTAACATGAAAGTGCTCGATGTGTAACTCAATAAACCATCCACAGTGGGTTCGAGAACTGTTTGACAAAACTTTTTAAATTTGCACAGAATATGCATGCATCTGTTTTGCGGATTTTTTTTAGCCAGTATTGATTTGTGCCAGAATTAAATGGATTACCACACTAAATTTTGCTATTGATTGATAGATTATTTACTATGTTGACAATTATTATAACGTATTGAGTTACACATCGAGCACTTTCATGTTACTCGACTGTTACCATGGTTACTGTGTGAATTCCCATTGTACAAACCAGTAAATGACATGGTTAACGCAAAGTACGCTAGTTTTCTTATTTTGCATCGGATTGGTCTTATATTTTCAGGATACCATAATAATTAATTGGGCTTTACATTGAGACTAAATTGATCATGGTCCAATGATTAAAATAAGAATTACACCGTCATGAAATAGAGTCCTATTTTGTTTTGATACACCCTGTATTGGATGTGTTCTTAAACGTCATACATCTAGTAGCTAAAAATTATATGTGGACCCTTCATCTTTGACCACTAGTGACCCCTTCCTGACCTTTGACCTCAGAGTCATGATTGAATTTTGTTATTGTCTTATCGATGCACACAAGATTCAACAAGTCCGGTCAAAGCATGTCTTTAATGTTATTATAGGTCAATGACCCCTACTGACCGATATGTTGATTTTTTTCTCAAACCCTTTTGTACAAGTGCAGCTGAAAATAATTTCACTCGGACAAGTAGCATTTTGAGTGACAGGAGTAATAATTTACATTTTGATCCCTAGTGAACCCTTCTTTTTTATGTATGATCGGTATGTTTATGAATGTTGTCAGTCATCCAGGTAGTTAAAATCAATCAAGAATGTCTATAATCTAGTCAACTGGACTTACTTTTATTGTTTGGCGACAGTTTCACATCCTATCCCGGATGTATCGTCAGGCCGACTGATGTTCTAGTGGCTTTGCTTGACCCGTGACGGGGTCAAGGAGTCCAAACGTCGAGGGATCTTGTTGACCGCTGGAGTGTAGGCCCCCGCTAGGTTGTGACGTAGGCCCCCTCCTCTGTTGAGAGTTGGCTCCTCTCGCTTCACACACACCGCTGCCTACCGTATGATCGGTAGGCACAAAATGCAATAGGCCCTATGTCCGGTAAAAATGGAAGCATGCCTCTAAGACTTACCATGTAAATAGGTCAATGACCCTACTGACTCCTGCGTAGATTGGAGTACTCAATCATTTCTTCTCCGACAAGAAGCATTTCGCGTGAGATAAGAACGTGTTGACCCGTAGTGTCCTTCTCGTATAGCCTAATATAACAAAACAGCAGCAATACAGTATTTGTCGCTAATATCTAATGAAAGACTGACCAATTATATTTTCGATTCTCGAAATAGATACAAATATAACATCTTGTACTACGTCAATATTTAAAAAATAAACCTATTACTTTGCGTTTGTCATTGTAGGTCACCGCAGAGCAGACTGTATTATTCTTCTGCGGGACGGATACATCGGGCTACCACCAACTCGTACGGGACACTTTGTATAAAGTGGCATTGCGTGCAACGGTTACGATTATTTGTAAGGTAGGTCAGTAGTTCAGTAGTTCTTCAGTAGTATAACATAATTTTACGTTGAAGTTATGACGTGTCGATGTGTCGTTCATCAACAGATATATGACTCTAGTCTTCAAACCTAAGCTTAACTTAAGCATTGTAAGAACTTCAGTACATTTATTTTAAGAACCCAGACGATTAAACAAAAAAACCTCCTTATTTGAGCTGTTTTTTGCGTTATCCCTGTCCGCTTATAAAGTATTTGGTATTGTTAAAATGATTTGATGTCCAACTTCACTTACGTTGGTAATATTACGGCTATATAAACTAAGCTCCTCCAAGCATATGCGACATGGACACTTACCATCGTAAAGCAGACAACCACTTTAACATATTGACCCTGTTCGACGTTTATATTGGACGCAGATGCTTAGCCATCATACGTATGCCTAGAATGCCTAGTGACCCAGGTGTTAGTGCATTCATCAATACCAACTATGTGAATTTACCTAACATTGTTTATGACTCAATTATTTATCAATATTACAAGTGATCACATTCCCTTTTCTCATCAACGTAACTGGTATCAGCCTTTTTATAGAGTGATTCTATTATAAAATTATTTCAACTTAACATTTTAGAATGTGGCTGTATCATATGATGCACTTTCATAGATTCCTAAACACCATGTGAACCATTGGACCGAAATCAGATCACCAACCCAAATTCAATGTGTATGAAAAATACCTGGTTTGTATTTACCTTTTCATAACATTTCAACATTATTACAGGATCCTCATACGTCAGATGCCTTCAAAAAGAGCTTATCTACGATAACAAGGAGCATACAGCCGAAGCCTACTTTGATGACAATTTTAGAATGGCAGCCGTTTCATATTCTCTTTCGAATTGCAGGTGATTTGACATCTATTTGTATAGTTCAGTACAAAAAATTAATAATTTGCATCCCAAAATTGTATACATAATTACAATTGTCGCATCATCATAACTGTGACGACAATGTCGACGACGGTTATGATGACGATGATGATGATGATGATGATGATGATGATGATGATGATGATGATGATGATGACGATGACGATGACGATGACGATGACGATGACGATGACGATGACGATGACGATGACGACGATGACGACGATGACGACGACGACGACGACGACGACGACGACGACGACGACGACGACGACGACGACGACGACGACGACGACGACGACGACGACGATAACGATAACGATAACGACAAAGATAACGACAAAGATAACGATAACGATAACGACAAAGATAACGATAACGATAGCGATGATGATATTTCCCTTTACTTACAGCTACATGTAGTAAAGAATTGCTGGAAGAAGATGTCCAGAAGACACTATCAGATACGTATAACCAATTCAGGGAGCATTGCAGCGACACATGTACTGGCAAAATAGATTTGGAATCGCTAAACACGGTATTGCAAAACCAAGAGGCTTTCCTCAAACTCGATGCTATAACCAAGGGGTCTACTAGTATTGAAAACACAATGATCAGGCTTCTACAGAGAAGGCGGAGTGAACTTGATGTTTTCAATTCACAATTGAAAGTCAACAGTGAACTGGTCAATAATGTCAACACATACATAAATTCGAGCAAACACGTGGGTAAGTCTCTTAATATTTTCTCGGTAGTTTAGTACACTGCAAAAAGTGCGGAACACATGACGCGTTCAGAACATGTTCACGGTGTGTTCTCCAGGTGTTCCAGAACATGTTCAAAATGTAACAGATTTAGAACATGTTCTGAACGTGTTCAGAACACATCAGAACATGTTCAGAACATGTTCTATATCTGTTACATTTGAACACGTTCTGCAGTTTTTGCAGTGTACTAACCTTTCGAAACAGTTCCCGCTGATAAGGGGTACTGCGATCTTACGATTTGAGACAGTGCTTATATTTTCAAGCAGCAACATTATGGTATTAACCCTAACCCCCCTGAGTGCTAAAAAATGCTAATCCAAAGTCCCTCTCCAAACGCATGCGCCGTCGGTTTTCGATGACGTAGTCAACCGAGCCTATATAATGAGTGCAGTATACTGCACGAATGTGTAAGGCCGTGGCTTAGTGGTGGGAAGGTGGGGCTTGAGAACGGAGGGTCCCCGGATCGAATCCCGGCAGGTTCCCGGAGATTTAGTTGGTGTTTTTTCCTCGAAAATTGTGATCCCGATCAAAAATCCTAAACCGGGGTTAGGGTTAATGATCTCAATTGTTTTGTGACTATTTGATTTAGCAATCAAAACTTTGTATGCGTAGAGTAATAACATATATTTTCCCTTCAGGACCAGAGCGTGTAAAGGAACAAACAAACAGACAGACAACCACAGTTTCGCTAGATAACCTGGAGGCAAAGATTTCACATATTGTGCGTAGGTTGATCAAGTTAAGCGATATTTGTGCGCCAGTGACTTATTCTACATGTCACAATCAGCAAATAGCTGCAAAAGAAGATCAGGAGGTAATATGCACATACTTCCAGCATCCCACGGAAGTAGAGGATATGCTTGATCCACTTGTATCAGCTTTCAAATGTTCAATTTATCGATATCATTTGAAGAATAAAGCCGATGAAATTCGCAAAATACTATCACTCACGGATTTTGCAAGAGATGTTTGGGCTCCTGTCCATGAGGAGCTGGCCAACCTAGTCCAATGTATCAGGGAAGGTGAGGTTAAACTGATGAAGATCGAGGACTATCTCAAACACCTCGCACATGACGAAGAAGAGCTTAAGACAGATGTAATACAGGTATGATTATGATATTTTATGAGATGTAATAGACAAGTCATTGTCGACGCTCAATAATGTTCTTACAGTGCGGGTACATGTACGTGCAGCATTTGAGATACTTTTTACAGGCCACTGCTCCCTATCTTACGTGATGCGATCAAGTAAATCAGTCTGAAATTAGTTGAGGAAACAATCAATATTCATTTTGTATCTAATTAGATGCTATGCTACGTTTCAGTGAAAATCTTTTAAATCAATAGTATAATATGAACTCCCACCTGATTTGGTTTCATTATATCGAATATTTTTCTGGATATGTATTGGTGTGAAGTAATTAAAGATGACCACTCAAGCGAAAGAAAGTCGATAGGAGGCCACACTTTGACTTGTTGTAAAGCACACTGATAGATGGCGCTATGGTTGGAATGTTTGGTGACTTTCGCCCTTTCCGCGGATCCCTTATTTGCAAGGAGAGCCTCGAACAGGAATCAGATTAAATGAAAGTATTGCATCATTTCACAATGTCTCACTGCATGATCTGTCGTATTAGTGAAATGTTATGGAATAGTCCCATTCAATGCGGTACCATTTCCAGGCTTTCCTTGAAAATAGCGGACTATGCCAAGGGCGAATCGACTTATCACGGAATCGCTGGAGACATGTTTTGGTAATATCATGAATATTAGCAAATCTTCAAAACAGTGCTTTAAGGGCATTGCAGAATGTATGGCCGGCTCATAGCTAAATTCCCGAATAAAAAGTGATTAGGTAACGGAACATAATGGATTGTTGAAATCGTTTTACCATTCCCAGCTTTTCAAGACATGTGGCGAAGCGATGGACGACACTCAACTCAAAAAGATCACCTATTACTTCTCCCTTCAAGACGAAGAAGTACAAAAAGTAGCCAAAGAAATCATGAATCTCAAGAATATATTCGAACTCGATACAGATGACAAAAGCTTTAAAGGTCTAAGACGGTTTCTTCATTTGGTAAGAATATTTTTGATAATAAATTATAACCTAAATGATAGCTGAGACAATAAAGTTGAGTCCCGGCCCGGAGTTAGGTAAGACATTTTGTCGACAAAGCAGGTTTGTTTGTGCAGATACAGGTGGTTTGGTTCCATGAGTCTGGGGCGTATGTCACATGTCTCTCTCCTAGCGCACCTTGCTCCGTCATTCGGTCGTTGGTTTTAACTGATGTAACACACTTTACGTTTTTGTTGTTTTGATATAAAAGCGTCCATACTTGCTATCGCTATATACAATGATCCACGTCTGCAGCGGCATAGTTATAGTTCATGGCCATTCGAATACTATCACTCAGTTTTTTTTGTAGCATGACCTCATCGTTCGATTAAGCACGCTATTTGAATCCATGCAGTGTTACCAGTGTCTTTCAAACAAATGGGACGGCTAAGCCGGTATTTTCTATTGAAGCTATGTGTGTCTCGGAAGCATCATAAAAAGACACATGGCCGTGTGTTTTGAACTCGCCACCCTTACCGTTGCATGTCCAGATTTTTACATTTTACACCATCTGAGATTCGAATTAGCATATCGCAATAACTATTTGTTTCACCCCATAAAAAGTATATATTTTCTAAACGGTAATCTCACAAGGAATCCAAATATGCTATTGGAATTTAGATAAGAACTGATGGTAACATGTTGTGATTAAGAATGTTAAAAAAATATCGATTTTTTTCATATTTTGATTTAAGCTCAATAATAATTTTATACCTATCCCAATCATAATTTTACTGTGCATATTTAAGTTCCTCATGCAATTACCCATCAGAACATAATATTTGTTAATGGTAAACATGTTGAAATATACTATATCGAGAAGTAAATGAGCACAAACGTTTAAATTTCATATTTATTAGAGTTTACAAGTATATATTTTTTGGTATGCACCCTATTCGGATTTAAACGGCATTTTTGAATTCCCCTATTTGAGAGCTTTCCAAAAATGTATAATGTTGCTATCATCGGTTGAATATTTCTTTTGTTATAGTCATGTATGTAAAACCGATGAATTAGGGCAAGTTCACTGTGTAGCGAATAGGGAAAAAGCCAAGGACAACGCAATCGATTCATGATTACAATTGTTGCACAATAGTTGTCACATTTGTTGAAACAGAATCTTATAGAATATAAAATAATCTATAAAATGAGAGCAAAATCATGTTTGTACCATACAGGGATGAGGAGCTATAGTAAATTGAACGTAGAATTGGGAACATTTTTTATATTCCCCATAGAGATTGCACACAGCGCCGCCGCCACCGCCGCCGCCGCCACCGCCGCCGCCGCCACCGCCACCACCCCTGACTTTCACAACATAATCAATCATATCTCAGCCAAACATTTATAGAAATACCTGATTTATTAACACAATGTAGCTAGATAAATAGGCTTTCACATGACACCTCAACCATAGCTCTACCACATTTAGTTGTTGAGTTAATAGAGAGAGATGGATGATTCGTCACCAAAAATGCAACGCCACCACCCTTTTTGGGTGGTGAGTTCAAAACACATGGCCACATAGCTTCTAGCGCTGTCATTAAATAAACCCTCAACAGTAATCAATAACCCGACACTCTTCACTCGGTCACAGGTCACTAATAGGTATATCAAATAAGGTGGGATCGTTTCAAAAAACCCTTAAAATCGTGATACGTGTCTCTATTTTAAATAGAAGTTGTCAACAAAACATAACATTTTTGGTATCATATTAAAGACAACAGTGAAGTTATCAATCTAAACGTCGAGTGAGTCAAGGGTGGGAGCGGTGGATGAGGAGCCGGTGGATGAGGCGCCCATAGGTTTCTACACAAAATAGTGGAAAACTAGAACTTTTGAAATTGATGCCATTTTAAAATTATACATAGGAAAGTTTTCAAACTTCTCATATGTGTTAATAACATGTGCCTGCTACTATGAATAATAATATTGAATTGTTATCTAGACATTCTCTACTAGAATATGATGTTCAATTCAGGGAGTGTTGTAATGTAAAAAATACACAGTTTTATTCATTTTATTGATTAAACAATGGCCAAATCGCAGTCTCTCTATTTGATTTGTGTGACTCTTCGGTTCTTTTCTACCCTGGGTAGTAAAACATTTAATTAAAAAAGCCAGAAGTGTTTCTTCACAGAATTGTTCATAGATTTATGAACATTTTGCTATTAAGACCTATTTTGGACCACCCTGTATTTAAAATAAAAGGAACTTTAACGATATTCGTGTAGTTCATTTTGATAACCATTTTCTTTTAAATTATATAGTCCATGCTAACTTAATTTCATAGAATATTATATACAAACCTTCATTTTATGCATTATTTCATCATAATTTGAGGCACCCTGTACTTTTCCTGTGAAAATTTTGGGCAAGTGATTCTTAGCAAATTTGGTAGCACCTTCTGCGGTTGTTCTGATTTCGGTGACTATCTTCAGCTAAACCCTGATTGTACAAACTATCAAAATATTTTGTGAGGAGCAAAAAACGATCAACTTTTTTATGTTCCACCCTATACAAATTTTACACACCCTGTATAATTTGATTCTTTTTTTGCAAAAATGAAAAACCTTGAATCATAAGCTTTCCAACGATATATAGTTTGTGGGTCATTAAGTATGTAAAACTTAAGTTTTGTCCCGTTTAATCAGATTTGGTGCATTCCTCAACATTATTAGAAGTGAAACAATTTTTTGGACCAGTTTGTGACTTCTGACCACTCCCAGAAACTATCATCGATTTGAAAAGATGCACTCATTGTCCCGAGTGCTCGGGGTTCGAGTTTAGGTGTAATTAAACACCAAGTGAAACAGTTGTATGAACTACTGTTTAAACATTGTTACGTAAATCGCGTCGATGAATTCATGCAATCATTTTAGTTGCTCAAAATATTTGAAGAATATGACTTTCCACCGACGCGTTTTTCTAAAAATAGTTTAATAATAATCATAACATATAGTATGAGAGACAATTTGTTGTCGCAACAGACTAGTAGTATTGTTGTTGAATACCGCCGCATACGAATCAAACAAGTGTGAGCGAGACAGACATAGCACACGTTTTCTACAAAATGTTGATTATCTCTGGTGTTACAAACTTCAGTATGGGATGGTTACCTACATATCATGATAGATTTCTAAAATGAGTTAATGCATTTATATCGTTAGAATTCCGGTATTTCGGGGAGGTATTCCAATTAAATATTTTGGCCACTTTGTCCGAAAGGGGCCCATGCGATATGCCCCCAAAGGGCCCATTTGGGCAGGCCCATTTGGGCAGGCCCATATGGGAGTGGGACCCTTACTATTTTGGTCACTTTGTCCGAAGAGGCCATGCGAGTTGGCTTCCATGGGTCCAATGTGTGATTTACATGGGTTTGATTAGTGCTAAATCAGGGTTTTAAATTGGCTTGCCCTTAGGGGGTAGACTATATATGGTAATTGATAATTGAATTATTTACATACCCGAATAAAATGACTAGCAAACGGAAGAACAATTTAGTCATTTGGCATTTTATTAACATGTTCCAACAAAATTGTTCATGTGAACAGTTTTGTGTGAAGTAATGTTCTTACTTGCCATTACATTATGAAATAGTGGATCGAATCATTTATCAAAATTTATACATATGCAAACAATAGTGTTACGAAACCAATATAACCAGGCTCAGTGCGCATGCGTGGAATTACCCTGATGTAACCCATGTGGGTCCCATGTGATCACCCCATATGGGACACTGATAGGTTGACCCAAACTTAGCCCATTATGACCCTTGAAAAACCCACATGGGACCCATGTGGTCAGTCTATATTGGACCCTGATAGGTTTACCCAAATGTAGCCCTATATGGCCCTAGTAAAACCCACATGGGGCCCATGTGGTCAGCCTATATGGGACCCTGATAGGTTTACCCAATCGTAGCCCGTTATGGTCCTTGTAAAACCCATATGGGACCCATGTAGTCAGCCCGCACATAACCATTGCCCTCATTAGCCCTGATTGCCCACATGTAGCCCATTCCCATGGATCTGCCACGGTGTTGGCAGGGTATATAGAGTCCGCCATCAATTTGTATGGAAATTGTTTTTGTCTGCACCAAAGTAATACTTTAGGTATATATAATTCGTAGTTAATCATGTAATATTTCACAATTTGATAATTTCGATGTAGATCACATATAAGTTATCAGCAGAATTCAGCACACATGGCTTCACCCGAATTTCTTTCTGAATTATTACGTTTCAGGGTTTCTACGTATATTATCTATTACAACAATTATCGTTTTCCAAATTTCATTTTCTCACCAACTCTCCATGCCCCTTAAACCTACTAGTGGCACCGCTGAATCGATTGATCGAATCCTGTTAAAGCAGAAAGATGTTTATACTAGTTGTAAGCATCTACTAAACGACTCTATTTATTGTCTCCAACAAGAGTCGCAGAGAGCGGACAACATAATAAATAACAAATGTTTAATTATCGTGTTCATTGTCAGAACTCGACAGAAGGCAAACACTTATCACTGGATGAGATAGACACAGATATGATTGAATTACTCGACATATTAAAGCTGATTAAATCGGACAATCAGTTGGCCGGTATCAACACATTTGTACATGTAGAGAAGGCGGGAAAGAAGGAATTACACACTCTTTCGCCATGTTTGAAGTGGATTCGACAAGAAATTAGAGGTAAGTCAATTATATTTTAGAGATAACAATGAACACAACACTTTTTTGGGCAATACGATTCGGACCTACAACCGCGTATTCAATACCATACTTGAAATGTTACGATTACATATATGAAATGGTATAGCGTAGAGATACTTGAATAGAGTCTACTACCTGCAAAATAGAAAAAATTCCAAACACGGGATCTGTCCATTATGACTTTGAACTTGCAGTAATCATTGTTATACATTTGTTTGTTGGCATATATACATGCATTATTTCATAATATTAGTTAATATTGTTATTTATTTAAATGATATATAAAAAAACCCGACCCCAGCTTCAGTGCAAAGCCCTATTAATAATGATAATTTTCTGAAAATGTGAGATTAATCCGATGAAAAAAAAGACCGCTAGCATAATTTGCGCAAACCATGTAATGTCATTTACTTATGCACTTATCAATAGCATAGCGGGGATTAGGGCCGGGACGTACAAATTGCCGATGTGACGTCCCGGGTCGCGATTTTTTTTTACTAATCAACATTTGAATCATAATTTGTACAATTAGTTGACCCATTTTTTATTTAAAAAAAAAATCATTTTATTCAGTGAATTTTGCTTTATTCCGTATTAAAACGAAATAAATAAATTTAAAAAATGTTGATTAGTAAAAAAAAAAGAATCGCCCCCGGGGCCGGGGATGCAATTGGTAAGTGCATTATCTGTACAATAGGATTTACACATACAAACCAGTAATGACATGGTATACGATTTAATACGTTGCATTCATAGGAATTGTAAATCATCTATCAATAGCAATAGCAAATAGTCAACAATATAGAAAGACTGCGGGACATATATGGCCGCATTCTTGTACTAATAATGGTTTTAGCTTAAAATCGTGTCTAACTAAAATTGTGTCTAAATTAAAGGTTTAACAAAACCCGATTTAACTCGGCAAATCAACATTACGCCTACAACTCTTTATAGATCTATCCCCGATTCACCGGCGTTTAAGTCTATCACAGGTGGTAGCAATCTGTCAGGGCTGGTCTGGATATTGCACAAAAACCTGATCACATTGCGTTCCAGAGTCCATAATTTGAGCCCATTGGGCTACATTTTAAACTAAAATCTGCTATATAATCGTAATTTCTTTTGAAATTTGAACTTTGTATTTGACAAAATTTGAAATCGCACTGGTTTTTAAACAAATTCAAGTTCAAACATTGAATTTCTTAACACAAGAACTTTGAAAAGTCGCGCGTTGGGTTAAAAAGTCCACCCAAGAATAGTTCAATTCAACACATTGACCGCATGCTGGGGAGACCCTGAGGCAGTCTGTCTACAATCTAGCCACATGAATTGACACACGGGTGACTTTCAGCCACATTGGGCTAGTTATAAAACTAAAATCTGATCCAGGGATAATATAGCGTGACTTTTTTTCTTCGAATTTTTAACTTTTGATTTGAATAAATTTAAAATAGTACTAATTTCAATGACAAATTGAAGTTAAAGTGTGAATTTCTCAACACAACAACTTTCATTAGTAAGACTTTGGGCTACTTTACACCCAGAAAATTATCCAATTTAATTGAATCTAAATAAAGCTCTGTATGGGTAATTTTCTGTCACAATACTTATAGCTAATTTCGTTAATATCCCATGGATTTCGTTCGTTCGACCAGCGAACAATATGAACATTATTCATTTATGAACATTAACACAAAAAATGAGCAAAAACAGTAATAATTACGTTTCTAAAGTCCAGACTAGTACCATGCTATACCAAATTCTTCCTACCATGGACAAAACCAGGATACCAATACTGGCGCGGCAGGGCCTTAATCAGCAGTCCTTGGCCAGCGATACTAGTAGCTGGGCTAGAAAATACACAGGGTGCACCATGCCCTGAGGCAAAATTGTTTCTGGAAAAAAGGGATATTTCTATAAGGGCTTGTAGGGGTAATGAGTCCCAAGAGTGATCGTGCGTTTACTGTATACGGGTATTCAATTTATTGTGGCCCAAATGGGTTACAATACCATTATCCACTAACGTTCCACAAACGTGATGCATGAATATAGCTACGATTCATAGATAGAGAGGACATTTAAAACCAGTCAGAGATTTGTAAACCGACATCAGTTTTGTCAGAAGCATGATAAGTAGTAGCATTTCTCTGTATTCAAGTATGTAATCATACACTTTCACGTTACTCTATCTACCTGTACTGTGTGAATAACCATTATTGTACATACTACAAAATGAGTTGACTTGCCTTATTGGTCACCCTTAATTGATTAATTAATTATTATTAGTATTACTTGCAAATTGGTAATGATTTAGGGATTTAAACCTGGATTAAATCCATCCTGAACAAGAGTCCTAATTTGCTTAATACACCCTGTATGTATTTATTTGTATAGACATACACGAACTCGAGGTTTTTGTTGATCTTGCTGCCGGAGATAATAATGCTGAGTTTGAACAAGTTCGGATACTTCACCACGCCGCTTCCGGTTACGCGCCATTGATCTGGGATCTACATCGTTCACAAACACAGAAGACATTCCTGCAAGTCATCGGAAAAGTTTCGGCGGCAAACAAGAAAGATTCAAATCTGGTGATTCAATGGGTATGAATTCCTGTGAAAAATTAGTACAGATCGGTCCAAGATAATTTGTTTCAAACTATATTGCTATATGTTTAATTTAATTGGCCAGTGGGGAGTAAAAAAGCCTGTCCTATTGTCGAAGGGTCAACCTAGTCTCCTAGAAATGATAAAACAGTATATATTCAGTTACGACATAAAGCTAAGTTAAATATATATTGCGATTCATTCCATAAATAGCATTTAGATATCCAATATTTGTTTCACAAATATGTAGCGAGATACCGAGAAGATGCAAGGAGCGTTAAAACGAATAAAAGACGCTATGGAGAGTTCACCTCTACAACAGGCTCAAACAATCAACAAATCTGGAGTTTACACCGTTGGAAAGCTGAACAAAGAAGAGCTCGCAAAGTTGAATGAAACTAAACAGGTACTTCAATTATATTGTGACCGAAAAAAGTGTACTCTAGCTCCCAGATTCTGAACTGTACTAATATCGTCCGATACTGGAACACCCCAGTATCGTTCGATACTGGTACAAAGTCAGTAAAATGGTCCAGTATCGGGCGATACTAGAACACAATTATGAACGAGTATCGAACAATTCACTACTGGTACATGTGTACCAGTTTCGCTCGATACTGAAACACAAGTTGGTGTTCCAGTATCACATTACTGCAACAATAAATGTGTACCAGTATCGAGCTATCGAGCGATAATTGTAAACCAGTATCTGGGACCTACTGTAGTTTTTTACACGTATTGTAAATAACCTTTTTTTACCCACTGTTCTTCTTGCTTCATATGCCACGTCATTACATATCAGTTATTATAGATGGCGTAAGTGACGTTCAGGCCTGGCGGCGTTGAACATTAGAGTTATTTATTATTTTCGAGAAGTAAATCATATGTTCGCTTTCTATACGACCGTCAGAAATGAAACCATAATAAGGAAATTGAAAAGGCACATACAAATGAACCAGAATAGAAAGAAGAACGCCGGCGATTCCATATTACCCAGTTAATTATTACGTATTAGACTAGGGATGAAGCTAGCGGTACAATCACTAAACAAAATGAGGAATGCATCCGGCCGGGAGTTATTAGGGGAAATACAAATTCATGATATTAAAACGAAGACTCGTAAATGTTATATTTACAATTCATTTCTGAAACATGCCAAACAATCTGTCAAAACCCCGTTCCCGTAGTAATGGCAACACTCTTTCCTAAATTGAGTTTAGATACGAGGGTCATTCAATAAGTTGTACCTCCTACCTTATTACTTTGTTATTATATAAGCCAGTCGTATGAAATATTCCACAATTGTAGCTTTGAATCTCAGCAACAAATTCATAGTAAATTAGTCTGAGTACTGGTTGTACTTTTCTGGAGATGCTGTGGTACATTTAGTGCGTCGGAAACGGATGAAAAATAGCCAAATATTACTAAGTGCTATTCATTGGGCCAACTCTAAGAGACAAAACGTACCTATAGGTTAATTAAAACCGTTCTAAATTACAGATATCTCTTGAACAGACTATAACAAATAAAAGTCACTGATTTTCTTGGAGAAAAATGCCCTCTAATTAGCCAGAACCAGACCATGACAGCCTTTAGTTTTAACCCTATACCAGAGAACCGCTGCAAAAGTCATATTGGCTTTTCATACCAACATGACCAACCAGGGGGATGAATTTCATACCTGCCCATTGTTAAGATTTGGTTCACAGTATAGCGCACTTTTTCAGTTCTTCACCCGCAAGTTAAGCGTAAACTGTCAATCATTCGTTGTCCAAAATCTCTCACTGGCTTTAATTGCATCATAACAAAAGTAAAACAGACATCAGTGATCATTTACTATTTATATTAGTAGCTATGATTCAGAGCTATAGTCATAACAAATGTCATAAGGTTGACATTTATCTTAGCGATGTTATGAATGAGGAGGTAGAACTTATTGAATGACCCTCGTGCATTGACCATTACTGTGATAAAATCTTACTGACATTTACACTTTTCACTGGTTTAATGAAAAGTAATGATATTACTACACGTCAGTAACGTTTAGCATCTTGTGGCACTCAGAATGCAGTATTTTCAGGAATGTTTATTTTTCTTCAAAATCCTTTGATATAATGGTTTTTTTTTACTGATCTGCCGATTATACGCTTTTTTACAGGCCGCCGAGGGTGATCCAGCTTTCTTGATATTGTGTATAACGGGAACTGATACAACATACAGTCTGGAGGAGCTGCAAGATTTACAGAGCAAGCTAGCTCTAGTTGTAGGAAAGGCCCAACAAGACAATAAAGGTGGCAAAGAACACTTGAACACCTTTACTGAGGTAACTGTATGTTGATCTTGCTCATGTTTACTAACTTGAAAGAAAAACAACCTCATTTGCAAGCAGATTTCAGCAGTATAAATCTTAGTATATAATGGTACATATGTCGCGAAAACTAAAGGATATTTTTCAAACAGTTGAATAATAGAAGTGATAAACACGTTTTTCTTTTCGAACACAGCCCTTTTTTCCGGTCGTGTATCTTGCAATATGTATTTAAGTAAAGTGAATTCACGAAACCAAAAACAAATACCAACAACACAATTTCTGATCGTCTCTACCTTTGTATTTTGTATACTGATATGAGCTTTTTTGAAAGCCTCATTCATCAGACTTGGAAGAAAAAAGGCATTAGTAAAATCCAGTTGAAATCAAACACATACTGGATACAGAAATACGCTTCCCTGTTTCGAATTTGAGACAAATCGCCCAGCCATTGTGGTTTTAAAGTATGTTAGCAAATCAAAAAATACTAGATGAGTTTCTAGTGGTCTAACCCATACATCCCATTGTTAAAACTATACTCTGATCATACATGTTGGTTTATATATGCCAATATATAGAATTTTACCATTTTTGGCGGCCATGCTGGCGGCCATCTTGGATTTAGGTGTGTTAACAAAGCAAAAGAACTGGATATGAGTGTCTAGTGGTCTAATACATACATCCCACCACTAGAACTATACTTTCACCATACAATTTGATTGATATAGGTCTATGTCATTTTATGAGATTTGACCAGTTATAAGGCGGCCATTTTTGACGCTATCTTGGATTTCTGGCTTGGGGCCATTTTTTGTTGTTGGGAAAATCCTGATTATGTTTTGGGACTATCTAAGGCACTTTAAAAAGTTGGTTAAGGTTAGTCCGGGGGGGGGGGGGGGGGGGGTGAGGTGGAGGGTGCAAAGTGGTGGTGCTACCTCCCCGACTATAACATCGACTTGCCCCAACATACTTGAACATTTTTGATTTTTCAGTCATAAAACTATAAAAAGTGAACATGAAATACTTATAGTCATGTCAACCATCATTAATGTGTCAAGAATCTTTTTTCTATCCATTTTAGAGCTTCCGTTATCAACTTGGGGCAAATCTCCACGGGCATGTCATATTTTAGATGTATTTCAAACCATGCTTTGGCATATCCTGTAATTATCATTGGAATCACAATGCAGTTTTTTATTTTTATTTGGAAGTCCAATTCTTGTACAAAAGTGGCCAAAAAGGGATTAACACTCTTGTTACAGAATTGACAATATCTCGGCTCTTAGGTGGGGACATTTAATGGGATGAAGTGCATTTAATAGAAGACTAATATGGCTCACCAACGGCCTATTTGTGTATTTTTGATTAATTTTGTTCTCAATGGGACACTTTTTTGACACTCCTTGTATATAAGTTATTGAATTAAGCTGTTTACACTGATCAATGATATAAATAGTAAAACAATAATTGCAGCAGTATCTCCAGTATTGCTAAAATGGGTTTGAAACATGGCTTTATTTAAAAATAAACAAGCACCTGCTTGCGTTTGTTTGAAACCACAGTTCGGAACACAACTATTTTTGTTGTTGGTTATATCAAAAACAGGTCTAAAGATATGAATTGACAAGTTCAATAGGTGATTCACAAGTGACAGGATCAGATGTTTTAATTGTTATGCGTTTTATTATTTTCTTGATCTTAAAACCTTTTACAAATAGGTATTTAGTGCGATGCGGCGACTTGTTGAAATGTACAGACAACTCTGTTCAGCAGGTAACACGCTATTCCTAAAATGGAGAGCTACCTTTAAATGTGGTGATGGTGGAGCTGTCAGTACTGGCGCTACTGACGGAGCTAGTGGCGCTGCTGATGGTGGTCCACCATGGACTGTTAGTGTGGACTATGGTGTCGGTGAACAAAACATGCTATACGGAAGGAGGCCCCTCAAGGAAGAACTGCCATGTTTGCTTGAATTCACAAAAAACTGTCTTCTCAGATGGTATGATCATGTCAATACCAAACGTGCCGAGTACTATTACCTAAACTACTTTACGACTGAGCAGATTCTTCGATTGTGTCATTATTTAGCCTACCGGAGAAACAGTCAAGGGGACGAACCAGAAGAAGAAGAGGAGGACCGGGAATCTCAGTTATATGGTCTGTTGTCATGTCTCTGTCCCAATACAGGATGGGAATCTATGCAATCATCCCTTACCAAATCAATGGAACTGGCAACGCAAGGAATTCTTGAAACACAGATGTCAGGTAGCTCAGATATGTCTTCTGACCGGCAAGCCGCATTAAAGGTTAAACATAGCATGATGGCTGAGCGTATTGCGGAAGATAACGAGCTGAGTGAAGCGTTGGTACTGGCGGCAATTCAGGAACTCGGAACGGAGGAAGAAGAGGCTGCGTACGTTACCTGGTGTATGGATCATCCGGCTGGACATAAGAAAGAGGCACCAATACACAGTGTCGCTAAAAGTTGGAAACAGATCGTGACTGATTTGTTGATGGACCTCGCTACACACAGTGGGTAAGTTTGAACATGTTGAAGGGAGTACAAATTGATACCGTAGACCTTGTTAAGATTACTTGATAAGTTTTATTTTATTTATCTGATGTTAACGCCTTTGAATACTCTTGATGTCGTTTTAACACAGAATATCATATCGTCTGAAATGAATATCATTATATCGCAGACGCACACGTAGAAACTATGTTCATGTTGTTCTATTCCAGTAATTTAGACGATCAACTGAAGATATTGTGGGAAGAATATCTCCAAAGCATTAAATGTGTTGACTCGGACAAGTATTTGAGCCTGGATTATCTTGGAAATATTCTCAAATACTTAGCCAAGAACGAGACATTTGGTAAGCTGATCCCGGAATGCACTGAAATATCTGTTTTGGGCACGTGTTCAAAACTTAAACGTTACTACTACTTGTTGGCCGTTACTAATGTGGGTTTATAGCGTATAAAGTAGGCAAGGACAAATCATATATCTTACAAGTTGACGTCCATATTTACTTGTGGTTAAATACATATGCGCATGCGCAGATCAATTAGGTACTGATACATTACAGAGTGTCTCATAAAACCTAATCCTGTAACACTACTCGTTGGTGTTTTGTAACGCTATTCATAATGTAGGCCTACTCGTATATCCTGCCGAATGAAAATGAAGTCGGCAGATCCAAAAGCTACTCGCCATATGATTAGTCTTTGGCACCGACCTGTAATTCGAATCGTATCGAATCGTATTCACACGAATCTAGTACCAACACTATCTAAATTAAAATGCCAGTTTGTTGCCTCATTTATTTTATGTGGTAGTAAACACGTAGCACTGCTGATCAAACATCAAATGACGTAGAGGGCACATTCTGCTTGTTTTGAATAATAACGTGTTGTGTTTTTAAAACCTTGCACAACAAAATTGTTATACTATGTCTTAAGTTGGTGTCAAAAAGTTACTGTTAGGAATTGAAAAACAAATCTTTTTAATGTGATTGTTAAATTGTATTTAGTTGTCGAAAAATTCCTAACATATTTCATTCTAATTCACTATACTCTTTTAGACAATTATGCCACAGATAGATACCTACCAACATATTTGAAGGCGGGTCAACCCAATCTGGTTGTGTGTTTTGCAAGTAAGTTGAACTTATGTATAACATTCCTTGGAAGAGATCCCGGGAAGGTTACATCATTAGTTTGAGGTATGAGTATAATAAGTGATCAACCTTATTTCTGAAATATCATCCAAAAACATATTCTTTAAATTCATATTTTGATAATAATAGAACAATAGTAAATAATACGACAAAGTTATTAAAGACTTGAAGACATTAAATTTTACAGTATGCATTGTTTTTTATTTGTGTCAAAATTATGGACGGATTTATTCTGTTATCTTTCATCACCTCCCGAAGCTATGTGCATTTTGTAATCGATACATTTTCTCTGATTTTTCTGTTTTATTTTGAAACAGGGGATGTACTAACAACCGTTTTGTCGATATACTATGGAGGCCCATTACCGACAAACGGAGAGGTGTTGATATGCAGTAAAGATACATCCTTAGAAGAGGTAATGTATCATAGCCTACTACTTTAATATCTGGGCTTGCTGGATGGAGAACTCTCAAGATGTTGGAGCATGTTGCTGAGCACTGACACAATTTTGTTTACCAATTTGATATTGGAATGATGTAACATCAGCTTTCATTGATATGTAACAAAATATAAATATCGAAATACCCGACATATAACTATATAGATTGAAAGGAGATTTGTGACTAGACATTAAGTATTAAAGGTCGGCCCGGTCATCCGGGTACTGTTTACCGTTTGCCGGTGACAACAAACCAGACTTTTTAACTACCTATCAGTTTTACGCTCTACTCGACCATACCCAAGGGATCGCGTTACACTGTGTAATAGCTCTTTATTTACCTCTTTTGGTGTGGTCAACGGCATGTGATGTCACACTCCGTACCGATCTATTGGGTGTGCTATTCACAGGGTCTTAGGTAATGTACTATTTACCTTAATAATGAACGATTCAACGTAATATTGTTACTTATTGATCGAAGTTTTACAAAATGTTTCATAAATGTAAAATTTATTGAGTTTAATCAACATATTGGAATCAATATGAGAAACGAATTATAAGAAGTACAAACCTAGTATTGGCTCAGTAATTCTTGTGATAGACATTCAAAAGTTGGAAAGGATTCTGAAAAATCTGCGTTAAATATGGTAAATCTAATAGCCGCGTGGAAAGGGTTAATAATGGAGTCAATGGAGGTGTCAACTTTGTAACATAACAAAGCATTATACATTTGGTACCACAGCGCTTAATCACTTTTCATGTTCCTAAATAGCGTCAGTGATGACGCATGCCTGTGATGTCATGGTAAATTGTACTAAAAAATGGACCCGAAGTCCAATACACTTTTATTCTTATTTCAAATTGGAATCAATAACTTGACCAAAGTAAGTGAACGTTGATATAACACGCATGGCAATACATCAAGCTGTGAGTCAAATATCTGTCTCTTCATACAGGTATCATTGTTATGGAGACGTGCTATTGGAGATAAAAGCAGAAAGAGAGTATTCTGTCTGGTAAACGCAGAACGTTTAGACTACTATATAAGTGAGAAGGCTGGAAACGTTCTTCAAGAACTCCTACAAAAGGCAGAAGGTAAAAAGCATCGTATAAACGTACTTGAATGATACATACGCAACACAATAATTGTGCTTACCGTATCTAGTGGTAATATTTACTTGAGATGATGTTGTCCGTGGTGATTTCTGTTGCAATTGTCTCGCTTGGCGTCTTGTTCTCGACATTAAACTACATTGTATAATATACAGAATTATTATCCAGTCATTATAATCTTTCAGGGTGCCGGCTGGTAGTCGTGTGCAGCCGCGAGGAAGAGAATAATGCCCATATGGTGACTAAACTAGATCAATATCGTGTAGATTTACCGCAAGAAATACTCGACCAGCATGATATTCCTAAGTACCTCATGGAGCAGTTTCAGCAGAGGCTAGACGCTTCGTGCCATGCTGCAACTTTGACAGAATTAAGGTGGGTACATGTACATTTGAAAATATAGGCGCCATTCAGATTTTATTTATTATCTATTTTTCTCAACAATTCACTCTCTCACACAAATAATCTGTTTCAAATTTATTTAGCAATATACAAGAATTATAGGTACAGAGTGAATTATGTGAGCCTGAATAATTAAAAATGTGAATTTGTCTGCCTTTTACCAAACAGTAATAGAGAATGCACGCATGGTTTGATAATGGATGGGCAGGACTACATTTTCATAGTATTATGTGGTAGTGGATGCCGGAAACTAACAGATTTATTACCCCGAGTTAAGGGATATTTGATACCTTTAGGGATACATAAAAAGGAATGTAACCAGGTTTTTTAATACTTCTTTAGATTTCATAGACTTAGGGATCAGCTCCATTTATACTCGATCATTTTAAAAATATGTTAATCATGAGAAATGTTTCTATATATTCACAGTGACTATATGATACAGTCGTGTGACTTGATTGCATTAAGTCAAAAGAAGTCCTACATGTATGAATAAAGCAAGCGATTTCGATGTTAACATTTTCCACACTGTAGACGGCCGTTCCAAAATGTCACAAAATGATTCAAAGATGTCAACATCATTGAATTTCATCCCCATAATGGGAATCACCATGAGAAATACATTCTCATCACTATGAGAAATGCATTCTCATAAGTACAAACATGCCTACTATTATTGTCTCAGTAAATTACAGAGATAGGAATTTTGACAGTTGGAAAAGGTTCGAATATAAATAGTAAAACTATTGGCCGCGTGGAAAGTGTTAACATAATTGTTACTGCCCTGGTTAAAAATGTTCATACCGTACCAATTGTCCGTCGTTATATTTAAACAAGTGGTATTATGCTACTCGATATAAAATCCTTTGCTACGCGATACAGGGCCCGGTATCAGGCTCGACAAAAAACTCAATGGGGCCCGGTACAGTCGCGATATTTTTATCAAGTATAAATGACTATAGTCATGTTCTAAGCCAAGCGTTGTAGCACAACACATTGCACAACACCATTGTTGGATTAAATGTGGGTGACCCTATCGCTTTAGCATTTTCCCATCAAAATTGATGTTTGATTTCAGACGAAAATCTATAGTGTCCCTCTTTATCTCTGCAAAAGGCCTAAGAGATGCCTTCCGTGGAGATGCTATCGTGAAAATGCGGGGAATTATTTCAACAAGTGGACAAACTATCCAACAATTTGTGAACTATTCCAAGTGTAGTGTTTTGTAGTGCTAAGGATTGATAGGGTTAAAGGGACATTGAGAGATACGTATGAGATTACGCCCTCAATTTTCCTGTAAATCAGTTTATTTGCATCAAAGTAATACTTATGCATATTATACTAACTACGATTTGAAACCGTATACCTTAATTCGCAGTATATCATGTAATTTTTCACAATTTGTTAAATAATATCGATGTAGATTAATTGCAGAATTCGGCACATATGGCTTCACTAGAATGTTTATCTAGCGCAATCACTTGAACCCTTTTCCTATGAAATATTTCGTGTTTGGGTTCTATTATACCTTATCTATTGAAACTGTTTATTATTTTTAAATTTCATTTTTATTGCCAATCTCTCCGTGCCCTTTTTAAGGGGTCATATTGTTTTACACCACTAAATTGCGAAATTGGACCTTGTAGAGTTATTTTTTTCTTAAAGGTGCAGTGCAGAAAATAGGTAGGTTAGCTTGCTCGATTTTCAAAATATGCCCATGGAGTGGATTACATCTTTGACGAGCTTGGAAATGTCACCGTAACCGCCAATGTTTCCAGTAAAGAGCATAAATTTGAAAGATCTCTCAAAATCTAGATGATATTCACAGTTTATAGTCAGGGTGCATGTAGGTGATGTCCCATTAATCATAATTAATCAAACATCACAGGCATTTACGCAATTGTATTACTGTATTTTTAACTGTGGATTTTGCCATGCATACTTTCCGATTCTAGTTTAAATACCGTCCTTAAGGGTCGGGAATACCCCATTTAGTGTAGTGCACCCTTAAGAGAAACAATCCATCATTTTATATTAAATAAGGGGTCCCGCAAGCACAACATTGTGCATTACATGTTGGAAAAATAATCTTTGTATTTATATAGAACGAAACACCACACTTATAACAACAACGAATAAAAACCGTACTAGTCACAAACATGAATAAAACTGCCATCTCTCAACATGCAATTTTAAAACTTCGCGGTGATCAAAAGTCCCGGTGTCGATGAAGTCCCCGTTATACAATGCACATGCGCAAATTTGAGCACCGATAACCATGACGTCATCGACAACGGGACTTTCGATCGCCGCGAATTTAAAAATTACATGTTGAGAGATGGCAGATTTTTATTCATTTTTGTGACTAGTGTGATGTTTGAGTCTATAATAGTGTCGCAATTTTGGCTCGATAATTATTTTTCTAACAAATATTTTCTCATTGTTGTGCTTGTGGGACCCCCTCTTTTAAAGTTGAATGCTAAAATGTTTAATACTCCAGGACCACATCAGTTGCAGTACTCGCCAATTGCCCTGGGGCCGGCAAAACAACGGTGGTCAAGCATTATGTCAAATTGCTGGAGGAAAAGCAATTAGTTCGCGGTTCTACAACAGATTACATCATCATTCCATTACATGATTCCTGTGTTAGCAAGGAGGATGTTATCAAAGCACTTCTTCCACATATGGTTGCGTCAAGTCTTGAATTCTCACGTATCTTCCACCTTGACGTAGCGCCAATGGTAAAATTATCCATATCTTTTATTTATCCTTTATGCACATGTCCTAAAAAGGGTGGCGGCACTCCATCAACAACTAGATGTGGCAGAGCTATGGTGTAGGTGTCATTTGAAAGTCCATACATCTAGCTAAATCGTGTGAATACATCCTTTATTTCTATTCAATATTTGGCTGAACTACAGTTGATATCATCATTTCGAAAGTCAAGGGTGGCGGTGGCGGCGGTGGCTGTGTGCAAACTAGACCTATGGGGAATATGGAACATTTTCCCAACTCTGCGTTCCATTTACATTAACGCCTCATCTCTGTATGATATAAACAGGATTTTGGTCCCATTTTAAAGATTATTTGTATACTATAAGTCTCTGTTTCAACAAACGTGTCAAATAGTACACACAAAAGTAATTCACCAAAACAGCAATAACTAGTTTAACGCTTTCCACGCGGCTATTATTTTAACCATACACAACCTTTCATAATTTTCAAAGTCTATCTCAAAGATTACTGACCAAACACTAAACAAAATGAAATTCAATAATGTTGACATTTTAAATATGTTGTGAATAATTATTTGAAATGTCGTCTGCAGCCGCCTGCCGCATGGAAAGCATTAAAGTTTTGACAGAAAGGGGTCAAAGGTCATTACAAACCAGCTTGGTGACAATAATCTTATGGGTAACATGGGGTGTACACAGATTGACCTCTAATGACACCTACATGATATGGTATATCTCAAAATCAGTTCCCGACTGCCGACCGGTATTTTGCTTTATCACATCACTTAATGATTCGCCTGAACACCGTCGTATGAATAAAACAATCATGACATGCTTCTTCCTCAAGGTAAACCACGGCTTAGACGATTTGTTATTCAACCTGCTCGTACTCGGTAGTCTAGTGAACAAACACGGATATGTTTGGAAATGCAGACCTCAGGATGTATATTTCATCGAAATGACCGATCTCAATCTCAAATATAATCAAAACAAGGTAAGATGCATCCTACTTTAAAGGGGCATTGAGAGATAGGAGGGCGCCTTCAATTTTCCTGGAAATCGTGTGATACTAACTACCATTTGAAACCGTTTACCTTACTATCGATAATAGATTACATCGACATCACTCGTCACATAATTGTTTCGCAGGAATATCTATAGCCCCATTTCAAACTATTTCCTCATGAATCATCATTATTTATTATCTATTGGAACAATTTTGTTTCCCAATTTAGTTTTTCTCGGCGATATCTCAGTGCCCCTTTAAATTCGTCTTCTGCTCACGATTAAGATTTGACAACAGGTTTGATTGAAGTCCAAAGAAGATGTAAAGACATCACCACCATGCATTGTGTTTTTGCCAAATGCCCTAATTATGGTCTCCAATTTGTCTCGGTTACATGCACACAACCTAGGCTTCACTACAGCGCTTTAATTGTTTGAGGTCTTAGGTTCTAGTTAAATTAAAAAATATTTATCAGTGTCTCTTTCCCTTATTTCTAAAACTTGAACTATAAAAAGAGTTCGAGTAAAGCTTTAGTTGGCTGGCGTTCGCGCAATGTATTGCAGAAAGACCTTACCATCTTCTTTGATTGAAGTTTGAATTCCAAATGCGATTTGTGTTTTGCACGATGAGGTTGATTATGCATTATGTATTATAATGATAGGCCTGTTTTGAACAAAAACAACTTATATCATAAGATGAAGACAATATTGCATGCTGATTATTTCTGTAGTAGTACACATATCATTCGATCCAATTAGTATTGTTCCATCACTAATGGAAAGGTCAAATTAGACGTTGTACTAATAGCTTTTATTTCAAGCAAACTTACAATAAACCATGATTTAAAAGTACCAACATCATGCACCATGTTGATTAAATGTTTCATTGTACACAGCATTTTATTCCTGTTTTTAATTATTTGAATAGCTTCAAAACGAAAACAAGTTCCCGTTGATACATACTCTTCTACCGCACATCATATGTCGCTCTCCGATTGAGGTTTTGAATTATCTGAGACGTCAAGAACAACTTACGACGATGGAAGTGGATCCAACGCCAGTTTCTGCTCAGGATTTAACAGCGCCCCAAATGGGGCAACACACACGAGACATCGATACTGCATCACATGAAAACGGTAAAGTATAGAAATTAATGACCATGAAGAGAAAAAAAAGTGGATCTTAAAGGTGTTCTAGAACTGTCCTGTAATACTACTAATTTCTCTTTATCCAATTGTTTCTCACTTGTCACATGTACTACCCTTTTTAAAGAGTTTTATTAAGCTTTTTATTCCTTCGTTTGTGCTGCTACCACAGACTAGCACTGGATTCGTGCCTCACCAATAGCCCGAATATATGACCATGTAAACAACGTAGTGACCACGTGCTACTCGTTTACGCTCGGCGGCTGCGCCGGAAGGCCCGCTTGGTGGGATCTTTACCTAGGTCAACCACAGACAGCAGCCTTGATGATCTTCCCGCATCGCATAGCATTTCGGCCTGTACCCATTTTGAACATGGAACCACGATACAACTTGCGACATTTTACGCTCAATTGTCACAGCCCTAGCGCACTTAATACTGGAGCTATAATAAGATAGAACAGCACCCACAAGAAGGTGGAGTCATAATGAAAAATACCCATTGATTAAAATGCTAATTGCTTCATTGTTTTAATTTTGAAAGAAGTATGGGGATCAGCAAAGCGTAAAATATGTGATGCTTGGATCACTCCATACTAAATATATCTTTATTAACGACTTTGCCAAAACAGTTAGTCTAGTGTAGCATATTATGGCTACGCTCTAGCGCTCCTAAACAGGATTCAATTCCTCAATCATTATATGGTCACGCGTTATGAACTCGCCTCCCAATAGGGTGGTGCTGTTACATTTTTTACCTTCATGCTGTCATTTTCCTCAAATATTTTTAAAACCACAAAAGCTATCTCAACAAATTTGGTATCATTTTAAAGCCATAATGACAAGCTATCTGCCTGCCAAATAGCATTGGTATAGCTAATACAGAAGGGGAGATACAGCTGTTTGATGTTTGGGAACAGGGGTGGTGCTAGAAGGGGTGCCACTGGAAGGTGCCGCCTGTACAAACTCAATGGGGATAATCCCATGCTTTGTTCTTTTTACAATAACTAGTCATCCCCTAATGTTATAAACACAATTTTGGTCCCATTTCAAAGGATATTTAGTAGTCTTTAGGTATGTGGTTTAACAGACTTGTCAAGTATTATTAACAACTAATTAATTATGGATAAGACAATGATCATCAGCTTTCTTCCTATTCGCTACACAGTCAACATGAATAATCAGCCTCAATTTACCGGATTTATAAAAATGACTATAACAGAAAAAGTTTTCAACCTATGATAGCAAAAGTATACATTTTTGGAAAGCTTGTTACTAGAGGAATTCCGAAATGCAGTTTATATTAGGGAAGGGTTCATCCTTAAACAAATATTTCTGAAAATTCTAAAAATGTATAAAATAAAAATTTGAGATATTCACTAGCCGGTATAATTACCATACCGACGTAGTAACTTTGACAAATATATATAATCTAATGGGTAATTTCATGAGGAATTCAAATATGTAAAAAAATAATGATAGGGGTAGGTATAAAAAGTATACGGATCTCAAATTAAAAATTAAAAAACTCTGATATTTTCCGAACATTTCCGATTATACCATTTTAGTTCTTGGTCGTACTATAATTTTAATGGCATATTTGGTTTCCTCATGCAATTTCCCTTCAGAAAATGTATACTTTTACTACCTCAGGGGGGTATACAAGCAAATATAAATGTGTAAAGTTAAAATCATGTCGCGAAAGCCAAAATCCGTGTGTAACGCGAAAAGAGGCGAGCTTAAAACACATGACCCTATATGGATGTTATTGTAATATTCACCTTCCTGCAGCGTTCATAGTTTACCTCATCGGAACTGAACAAAAGAAAAGCCCCAATTTATTATATATTTTGTAGTATTATGGAATACATCCTTAGGCTGCTACGATGACATAAATACTTCATGCGATCATATCATTGATAGCACGACTGTGCCCTCTACGGTGAAATAAATCTATAAATAGTATCAACTTTCCAAAGACATTCGCGAGATAAAATGGGAAAACCGTATTGGTAGTTATTATTTGAATGTTACATAATAGTTAAACATGTTCTTGACTGAGAATAAAATGATTTGTATAGATTGTTGGCAAGACTGGGATCCCCGAATCAATGACATCAAGTTTGCTCAAGCTGATATTCAATGTGCCTATCGCTACCTGTATCGTTACACCAACGAACTAGATTTGAATGCTTATAAATACAGCAACGATAACACGGACGTGGCCGACAAAGATGTCCTCCAATTATTGATAGAGTAAGTATAATAATTATGTCGGAAGGATGTCTATGGGAATGACATTAAACATGCAAAGGTAAGCTTGAAATTCGCACCGAAAACCAAAGTACGGCCTCTCCTATTCAATATACCCCATGTTATGTTAATCATTCTTCAAAATGGCTAATCAAATGCTTATAGTTTAAGGTAAAATAACGGAAATACAGGGGGAAATACACGAAACCTATATAAACATGATAAAGCAACAACGTGACTCGCGCAGTATTAATGCGCGCTTCTTTTGGGACGTGTTACTACGTAGAGAGTTGTACGAGACACGCGCTATGTGATGCGAAATGTCAGTATACCTCAATTAGACTTCAAACGAGTAAAAATAATAAAAAAACTACTAACACATGATCTTGCAGAAAGAAAGATATTACAGGAACAATGCTGAGGAACTCGAGATCGTATAAGATGACTCAAATCATAGAATGTAGAGCTATAACAAACATATTACACTGCTAAAATGTTTACTCAACGTTGAGTAACTATGCAACAGTTCAACAGTTGAGTAAACAATGCCCTATATGTTCAACAGTTGAGTAAACAATGCCCTATATGTTCAACAGTTGAGTAAACAATGCCCTATATGTTCAACAGTTGAGTAGAATGTTGGGCATTTTTACTCAACTATTGAACATATTGGGCATTTTTACTCAACTGTTGAACATATGGGGCATTGTTTACTCAACTGTTGAACTGTTGCATTGTTACTCAACGTTGAGTAAACGTTTTACTCAACATTTTAGCAGTGTACATTTTAACTATATAGTTAATTTGAGAGGTTATCACACACTGTTAAATCCTAGTCTAACCAGGTATTTTCGTAAGACTAGCCAATGGCATGTGTGTTGCCCCCTTATAATTAAGGGCTAATCTCTAGATAAAAAAAAGTGCGGTGAAAATAAATTACCATGTAAATCAAGGAACCTAGTATTATTGGCATGCACACTAAATGACATAACTTTTCGCATTAATAAATGAGAGATGAACAAGGACTGGACAAGACTGAGAAAGGTCAAATCAGGTTCCAATAGAGGTCAAAATCATGTCAAAGCTTGACCATTTGAATTAACACCGTCACCTTCTATAATACCTAACGTAAATATATTTGATATTCATTCAGTAATTGCGGCGTGAAAAATCCATCTTGGTCTGAGCTTTGTCATTTTGCTACATTCCTAACCACCCAACTGAGTGACACTGAAATGTGCGACTTCACCAGTTTAGGAGCAATTGCAGGGGATAACCGACTTAGGAGCTTCAAGAAATTTGTCGTTCATTTCATGATGTTAATGTCTAAGGCAAGTATACCAATACGCATGTTATGAACAATTTGCTTTTACAAAAAACCAAACACCCTTATTTAATATGTTAATGGTTACCATGTATCGTCTATAATTTTAAATATGACATGCAAAATTCAACTTTGGGGTTCCTGGTTAGTGAGGTATTTCCCTTTTATACTGCATAAGCATGTTTTTTTTTAAATGTTCATATAGTGCCCACTAATTTTGAAACATAATTAATACAAATTCTTTGTCAAACACAGGACTTTTCTACGCCATCACTGACTATGACTGATGTAAGCTCCTCTGCTATAGGTTTTGTCACAAGTCCAACTTCAGAGTTAAGTTTAAGTCCTGGTCGGATATCTTTACCGGACTTATCTCTAGCTGATGAAGAAAGTTTGTCTTTTAGAGAAAATCTGAATAGACGGGAAATGTCGTCGAACTCGCTGGTGCATACGCAAGGAGTTGTGCAAGATTTACAAAGTGAAATACCCCGTCACATATCTGCGAGCAACAATCAAGATACACATCCACCCGGAAGTGATCGACGCATAGCTCAGCAACCCCCCGAAAATGTCACCAGTCAAGCAAACGGGCTGTTTCATTTTGAGGACGATCATGATAGTCAACATACAGAACATGTGGATCGCCAAGACGTGGACCAAATTATTGAATTAGCCCCATTCACGTTGAAACGTCGATGGGAAGAAAGGTTTGTTAATAGTAGTCTACTGACTTAATCAAACTAGAAATAGCAAACCATTGCTTATTAATATTATGTATAACGCATTACGAGGGTAGGTCAATATGTAATGAAAGCTATCTTGGTGTGGGATGCATGAGTAATTGCTATCGTCATTTGAAATTCTTCTACAAAAGTTGTCGAAAACCTGCCAAAAAATGCTATTTTGAGCTAAACATTGATTAGTGCTCACTTTTTTTTTTAATAACCATGTTCTTAAAATGACTGTAAAACTAATCATCACATGTGTATTATTAGTTGATGGAAATTAGTGGTTTATTATAATGCAGGGAGTGGTTTAATATGTAACTCATGAAAATGTGAGCAAAATACGTGGATTCATTTTAACGAGTTATGGAAATAAATTAAATATAGTACACGAATGGGATGTATTGATTTTATTTTATTTTATTCAGCATATTATCACATTAAACAAAAAGGATTGCACGGAATACAAATATAACTCTATTAGAACTACAAATATACATACATTTATACAGCAAAACAGTTAAAATGATAACATGCCAAGTATACCCCTCTTAAGCTAAAAGAAACTTATTTCCAAAGGAGTCCTTATATTACAATTAAGAAAAGGTATGACCCTACATATATACTATAAAAACACCACACTCACTTTAAAACGGGAAATGTAAAACTAGACCCTCATGTGATTCAAAAGGCGAGTTTTTGCATCTTTTTTAAAAATGGATTTCAGTGAAATAGATTTAACATTGTCAGGCAGCCTATTCCAATCTGTGATTGCATTATAATAAAAAGAACAAGAATTTGGGGTCTTGATCTTAGGCACTTGGAAATTAAAATCACTTCCCCTTGTGTTATAACGATGTAAACTTGAAAGTTTTATAAAATTGTCTTTCATGTAGTTTGGACAGGTGTCACAAAAGATGTTATGAACATGGTTCAAACGGAGCTGTTCAGCTCTGGTATTGATGTTCAACAAACCAAGTGATTGGAAATCAGCAAGATTTATATGATACATATAATCTTTGTTGAGGATGAATGTAATAACCTTGTTATGAGCACTTTGTAATCGTTTTTTGTCATTACGGTTCCGTGCCCTGTATAAAATCCAACTTTCTTGACCACGTCTTTGATGACATATCCAGGGTAATAAATCATCCCCTCCTACACCATTTATCTGATTTATTTTACACCAGCTGTGTCTTGCCAGCGTGCGTGCTACCATTTCCACCGCTGTCCTAAGCATACCTCAAGGCTCTTTAGTCTGGGTGTAACTTGAAGACCTATATACTACTTTTGAAAATGTTCTTGTGTTAAGAAATTCCAACTTTTAATTTCAATTTGTCATTAACTAGTGCTAAATCATATAACTAAAGTTCAAATTTCGAGAAAAAAAATCATATTATATTATCCAAAGAGCAGATTTTAGTTTAAAAACTAGCCCAAATCGGGGAAAGTCATGTGGCAAGACTGCAGCGCCTCAGGCTTGTTTCTAGTTCCACCGCTGCCACACTCAAGGTCCCCCATGGTGTTGGATGGATGTAATTATTGGGTGGAACTTACTAATACTACTAGCGTCATGGCCAGTTCAACCTGTCAAACTTGAGCTCAAACCTTACAGGCAACTGGAATGTAATGGTGATACTTTGAAGTTCCTTCATACCAGGATGAGATTGAATAATCAAAAAGACATAACACCAGAGCTGAACAGATCATTTTTTTACTTTCTGGTTAAAAAAAATTGCCTGCCTGTAAAGAAATTTGAGCCGAGAATTGTTAAGAACAATTTGCTCCCCATCCAGGTATTGATTTAGCTCAAGGCCAAGGTAAACAACAGACTGCTTTGACTCAATGACATGACCACCACTCAGTACAACTGAATGTTTGTTTACTTTACGCTTCGAACTAAAAAGAATCAGCTCAGTCTTGCCCGTATGCAAAGACAATTTGTTTTCAATAAGCCACTTATTACAGCTTTCCAGATTGGTGCAAAGAGCTTGTCTGATTTTGTCTGGATCTTTATCGGAATATATTAGAGCACTATCATCAGCATATTGTAAAAGTAAACAATTGACAGAGTTTGGCATGTCATTAACATAACATAGAAATAAAAGGGATCCGAGAATACAGCCCTGAGGTACCCCACAGGTAAAGGTTAAAGGATCAGATTCCACACCAATCAGATTAACAATTTGCTCTCTGTTAGAAAGATAAGAATGAAACCAGGCGGTTGATTGGACACCTATAGTGGATAATTTGTTACATAAAATTTGGTGATCAACGCTGTCAAACGCCTTTTGGATGTCCAATAAGATCATGCCGGTGAAGTAGCCAGAGGCCACTTATTTTCTGATATGATCTTGCAAGTGGATAAGGAAATGTGTCTGTGGAATATGATCCTCTAAATCCAGATTGAAATTGGTAAAGCAGTTTATTGTTAACCAGATAGTCATTTAATTGCAGGAACACAGCTTTTTATAAGATCTTTGAAACAGAAGATAGAACACTAACTGGTCTATAATAGTTATCGGCCTCAAACCTACTTTTCTTTTTGTAGAGAGGTTTAACCTTAGCCTTTTTTCATTTCGTTTGGAAAAATGTCAGATCTTAAAGACAAATTGACAATATATGCAATGGGAACGTTAATCAGCTGCATCTTTAATAAGGCGTGCTGGAATGCCATCAAGACCGGTACTCTTATTGATGTCGAGACGTTTGAATTCCTTTAAAACAAACTCTTCACTGATGTGCTGGAATTTGAAAGAGTTAGAGGCAATATTTTTGTATTGATTTTTAAATTTATCCGAGTCAACATCATAAATCATACAATTTTGTTCAGGGAGTTCACTAACCAGTTTTGAGGCAATGTGAGTTAAAAACTGATTAAAATGGTTGGCAACAGTTTTGGTATCAGAATGTAAGTTTAGGTCAGGGCTACCACGGTATAAAGGACTTGACAAGTACGTGGAATGTATCGCTTAAAGAAAAACAAAACCACCCCTATAGGTGTATTTCTAAGAAATGAGGTGATTTCTGTGTATGCACGCAATGGTCGATTTTAAGCGCTGTATAAGAACCACTAAAATGCAAAAACAACCGACCGTGTAAACAAACAAACAAACACATGTAATTGAAATATATTTTTACTTTAGGTTGACCTTGCGGACGTTATTGCGATACTAGAATGTGTATTCATTGGGCTATGATCGCTGCCCGCAGGGCTACAACATCAGAACCGCAAGGCCGGAGGCCTGAGGTGCATGGGGGCTTCCATCGTTGACCGATACTGGTCGGTTGAGGGTCCAATAATAGATTGGCCCCGCAGGGCTATGAAGCTGACAAAAAGTTTTTCTCAAAGATCGGTGTGTCATAGCATGTTTTTAATTTTAGTATTAATCAAATCATTATGGGGGTAATGATAATGTATTTATTGCGAATCTACAATATGTATTCATCGGGCTATGATGGTATATCTTTGAGTTTTATTTTTAAACTCACATTTCTGTATCCCTTGACTGGTTTTTGTTTCCTTGTTACTATTATTAGTCTTCATCCATACATTTTCTTCAATGACGATCGACACACATTCACTTTCATCGGTTTCGTAATTGATGATAAATGTCGTCTGCTCTGGAGAGACAATGCATATCGGACACCAATTATGCACGTGGGTCTCAAGCAATGTCTCGAAGATCAAGGCATCGACTTTACTAAAGATTTCGATCAGACGTACAGTGACAGGTAATTGTAGTTTGCCAATGGTGATTCTTCTTAAGCACCCTAATTATGTCCTAGATGACCTTTGAACTAAACTAAGTCAAAGTTCAAATTTCTTCAGTTCACGGACGAATACTTTGATGCCAAATTAGGTAAAGTTGTTTCTCTAGGTATCAGTATCAGACAAAATAAGTTTAGCACTATCTTTAAAACGTTAATATTTCAAAAGAAAGGGTTGGGTCCAAACGTATGCTATAAAAGGCGTTAGCAGAGGTCAGCAGCCACAACGACATTCAATCCAACTATTCATGTTATGTCTCCAAGATAATGTCAATCACATCACAATCTTGCGATATAATCCAAAATGGTTACCAGTCAGCAAACATTGAATAACATCTTGATGGATATTGGATATGGAAATGGTAAATTTCAAGAACGAAATACACTAAAGAAATAACAACAGTGTATTGTAAAGCATTTGAACACCGGGGTGTTAGTAAACTTAGTATTTGTAACAATTTGTGAAATACCGCTTCTTAGCGGAACTCGATATGTGTATTCATACGCCGGTAGACAACCTGTGATATAATTCGACCCATGTGGACCCATTTGGACTCATTTGGACCGCTTCAGACCCATTACCAAATTTACTAGCTGCTAACATTAACATAGTTTAGTTTGTGGGCATTACTATGTGTACCATATACTGAACTAAAATGACAAAATGAAAATATTAAAATAAGCTATACACGAATGATTATGCGACTTCGTCGTTTGTGTAAAAACAGTGAATAATTGTAAACCTTTACAGACAAATGAAACTCCAGACACTGGCTCTAATCCTTGGGGTGACCTTGTCTGAAGATCCAGATCCTTCTTACAAATTGACGGCGGATAATATCATGAAGATACTTGCCATCAATATGAGATTCAGGTAAGTTGCATTTATAAGTAAATGGGAATCATATGTAATATTAAACATTTTATCAACCCATATTGTTATACACTAGACGTTTTACAACATTATCAACATACATGTTCATTGTCATGTGTCCTAACCCGACAAAAAAATCAAAGCAAACCCTGGTCGATCGAGATGGTGCATACAACGAAAAGTCAAATGTTTATTTCATATAGCGAAAAGGTTAAAAACCTTTCACTGTACGGGCACATTTTTTCTTCATTTATTAGATTATTAAACACATTGTTTTATTTTTTATTTTATTTCACGAAATGTTTGAACAAAAAACTAAAACACCGCCCGACCGACCAGCCCTACCTACTTCCTTTACCCGTAATTTGTTTTCGTTGCCTAAACGGACAGAAACCCCAATTCACAGTTTAATAAACTGAAAGAACATTTCAATTCGGTGGAATTCGCACGGCTTCACCTCTTTGAATGGAAATATGTATTTCATGTACCATTGCACTGTGAAACTTTAAGATATTTGTACATCATATAGCAGAGGGATAGTACATTACCGCACAAATCTAACCCTAACCCGAACCAGATTGGAATATGTTGACCTAAACAACAGAAGAACGAAATTTCTACATGTAGCATATTGAGCCTATCTGACGTGACATATTCGACGGGGTATATAGTTATGTTACCAATATTTTGCTATTTTTTAAACGATTAGATGTCACATACCTGTCGTGATAATGGGCGAGACAGGCTGTGGTAAAACACGTCTCATCACATTCATGTGCAAACTATTGGCATCTAAGAAACCAGAAGAACCAGCTAAGACTTCTGATGTAGAAAGTACAACACGAGTTGAAGCAGATGTAGAAAGTACAACACGAGTTGAAGCAGATGTAGAAAGTACAACACGAGTTGAAGCAGCTACCACACTAGAAGTAGCTAACATGCTAGAAGAAGCAACTAACACACCAGCGAAGCAAGCGGAGAAATCAGTCATCAACAACATGATACTAATGAAGGTAACAAGCATTCATTACGATTAAGCATATTTCGCAAAATTAATAATAATTTTTCTGGAAAGAACTACGGAAATTTTACGATACCGTTGATTTGGTCGAGTACAAATAGACCGTAGTGACTTAAATATATTATACGAGCATTCTGAAACAAATGTTAGAATCGTGGCATATAAAGCCCCGTTATTCAAATGGTTTGAAATGCCTTTTCTTTGTATTTCGAGCATTTCCCTTAGTATTACCCACGAATCACCCTTGTAAAATGAACCGACCGTTCCGATCCGACGGACTTCCGCAATGACCGACAGACGGGGAGTGGGTAAATGGCCTTCTTATCCCGCACAGGCTACGCCACTGAACATGATGTAACGATGGCATTATTATTTCCTCCTTTTAGATCCATGGAGGAACAACGAAAGCAGATGTAATAAACAAAGTGAGAGATGCCGAAAAGGTCGCACTGAAATACAAGGAAGAGTATGACATCGACACTGTTCTGTTTTTCGATGAAGCTAATACCACACAGGCTATCGGATTGTTGAAAGAGATTATGTGTGATGGAAGAATTCAAGGTCGTCCTATCGATACCGTTGCAGGTGGAGCACTGAAGCTTATCGCAGCCTGTAACCCATACAGAAGACATTCACTAGAGATGTTAAAACGTCTACAATCTACAGGACTTGGTTATCATGTGCAGGGAGAGGACGTACAAGAACGGTTAGGTGAGCTTATACACATGAAAATATATTTCATATTACCATCTAATTTCTGGGATATTGCCTTCCAATTTCTTGGTTATTGGAATCATCCATTATTCCTGTATCACCATTGGATGGTAAAAGAAATAACATTTTCTTTAATCGGCCAAGTATAATCAATGCGGCTTCTGAAATCTCAAACAAATTACGAATTTAAAAACAATGTCGAACTGGTGCTTATTCAAAATATGTACTGTCGGTTACGATCGAGATATTAGGGAGCTTTCGATTTCTACGACGAACGCTTCTACGACAAGATGACACCTCGAGTCATGTGCGCATGCGTCGACTTAGCAATCCGTAGGTCGTCCAATTTCTGGGACCTGTGATCTTAAGCTTTCGATTTGCGCGACGGACGCTTGTACGACGGTAAAACACAAAACGTTACCGTCGTGCCCACGTCGGTTGTTAGTCCCTTTACGCGTTGTAGCATTTAGAGGACCAACGGATGACTAATTTGACGCATTCGCACATGACTCAAAGTTCAAAGTGTCATTCAACTGTCCTAGATTCATCCGTCGTGCAAATCGATAGCTCCCTAATAATCAGCCGAAGACAGGTCCTAGAAATTGGACGACCGATGGATTGCTAAGTCGACGCATGCGCACATGAATCGAGGTGTCATCTTGTCGTAGAAGCGTCCGTCGTAGAAATCGAAAGCTCCCTAATATCTCGATCGTAACCGACAGTACGATCTTAAGCGTCCGTCGTCCAAATCGAAAATGTGTAGTCGGTTACGATCGAGATAATAAGCGACGTTGGGAGGACAAGAGTGTTTAATACAAGGTGATTATTATCTTAGTAGACATAAATGGAAAGAGTAAAACGAGGCAACTGTTTGTAGCGCTTGTTTTTGAGAAATGACTGTTGCGTAAGGGCTCTTGCCCAAACACAAGTACAAGAATGCTCGAGGAAAGAGCGGGGAAAGCGCGATTCTTTTTTCTTTATTGTTAAAAGGAGTGGCAAAGGATCGGTGATTAACACCTCACTGAATTGGTACGCGATGTATCCATTCAGTGAGGTGTTAATCACCGATCCTTTGTCACTCCTTTTAACAGTATCGACAAAAGGATCGAGCTTTCCTCTACTTGTGTTTGGGCAAGAGCCCTAAGACGTGCCTGTTGTTTCCATCGAAGCGAAGCCTTGTCTTTGGAAATGATCCTACTAATGGTTTAGACAAAACAAATAGATTGTCAGGGATGTAGGCAATATGAACTCGAGAATGAAAGAAGGAACCGACTACACATTTTGAATAAGCACCAGTTCGACATTGTTTTTTTAATCCGTAATTTGTTTGAGATTTCAGAAGCCGCATTGATTGTATCCCTGACAATCTATTTGTTTTGTCTAAGCAATCAGTAGAATCATTTCCAAAGACAAGGCTTCGCTTCGATGGAAACAACAGGCACATGTTATGCAACAGTTATTTTGTCAAATAAAATCCTTCTTCGTAATGAGCATATATACCACGGTCTCGAAAATATGCATTTGTATCCGTTTCGATGTTGCATAGGGCGCTAAACAAATACATGTATCGTATTTATGAAACAGGTTCGATTCCATTGCGTGAATTAGTGTACAGGGTTCAGCCCTTACCACCAACTATGAGGACTCTTGTGTGGGATTTTGGAAATCTGAGTGCATCTGTGGAAGAGAAATATATCAAACAGATAATCGAAGAATATGTGAGTGTACCCATCCATTTTAATAATATGAATCATCTTATTTCTCTTATTTTATCACGAATAGTATGTTTTGATTGATTAAGACGCCCATTTATAGAGTGCTGTTTCAATTATGACCGTTGTATAAGCCCGCCGACGTGCACGTGGAGACATACTGCATTGCACGTTCAAACAAGAGAAAGCTGATTATTAATGCCGATGTCGCCATAATCAGAGATTGAATTCTGTCAACATGGTCAACTACCGAATTCCTTAAAATATCTTCGTCAGTTAAAAAATAGGTGATGTCATCAAATGATTCAGATTATGACATACGTCAGACTATGACAAACATACACGAATAGTGGTCTGGGATATCGTCAGTCTGAAGGGGTTTAACTGGAGTGTTATAATAGAAATTTGAACTAAATTATTTACATCACTTATGTATATCAAATAGGTGGAATCCGATCAACTGGAGGCAAATTCCGATGAACGTGAAGTCATTAGGTCAGTTCTTGCATGCGCACAGCAGTTCATGAGAAATCAGAAGGTAATGCGGTTTTAGGCTCAGTGTATGAATAATGAAAGCAGGTTTCCTTGTTCTATGTCAGTTTTGTTGCTGCGAACGACCACTCAATTTAGCCAGATGGAGGGTGGGTGGGTTGGTGTATTGACAATATTCAATAGCGCATAATAACTGAACGCTTACGGCTATGGCACGTATTTGCACAATGAAAGAGAAAACCCCGGGTGCCATAAACCAGGTTTATCGAATTGAATTTAGTTTCGACCGATAAACTAGTATTATCAAACACTTTGCTTTTCGAATCGATAAACCTGTTTTTCAATCGAAAAACCTGGTTTATCAAAAATCTTGCGTATCAAATTTGATAAACCAGGTCTATCGAATTTAAAAGAATTTGAATTCACCGTTTTGTCATTTAAATTTGATTCCGAATAAAGAAACACCGTTATATTTGCAATGTTGTTCATGTTATCTTGTAGAACGAGTGCAGTTTTGTTAGTTTGCGAGACGTCAAGCGATGTATGGATGTACTTGTCTGGTTTATACAACATCCGGAATTGCTTGGGACATGTTCTACCAAGGTACTTTATTTAAAATATAAATCCGTGTGAATCTAGGTGAATATTAATTGGAAGCACCTGCTTTCTAGACATTGAAATTGGGCGCTTATATTTTGGAGTTCACAATTAGTGATCGTTGTTCATGAGGATTATTGCTAAGAGAGTGGTTAAATCTTCTCTATAAGTGGAGATTTTTGATGATGGGTTCTATATCATAGGTGGTGGCACTTTAGTTCTTAAACATGTACCTATACTTATCTGATGCACCTGCAAAATATATAATCTTACAGGTGTCTATCCATTTGACATTATGTCAATTCTGTTAGAATGTTTAATATAGTATTCACTCAACGAACGAACATCTTACTCTACTGGAAATACTATATTAAGGTTTTGATATCTACAGTTCAAGTCCGGAGTCTGTGTTGTCATCTTATTGTTTTGCAACACATATTAAAAGACTTCGATAGATAATATCGAGTGTTAATTGTTCGAACACACAGCCGTGGTATTAATTTACATATAGAAATGTAGCCTATACGACAGAAAAGAAGTATCATTATTTAGATTTGTAGGTTGTAATTAATAATATAGACAGTAACGATGTTACATGCACATTTTGAACAGGCTGTGTGGGCCACTATAATTATAGCGCAATGTCAGTAATAGATGTTGCCTAATGGATATCCAAGTTACCATGGTCAAATCAAATTATTCCCGGAATTGCCAACTGTTCCTACCTTAACGCTTTCCACGCGGCTACTAGTTTTACCATATGCAAAATAGATTTTTCAGAAACCTTTCCCAAATTTCAAAGGCTATCTCAATAATTACTGAACCAATACTAGGAATCTTTGTACTTATTTCAATGCATTTCTCTTGATGATTCCAAATTTAGTGATGAAATTAAATAATTTTGACATTTTTGACAATTTCTGTGAATTTTTAGAATGTCGTCTGCAGCTGCCTGCCGCGTGGAAAGTGTTAAGTATAAAATGTCAAAAAGATGAATCGAACGGACGCAGGAACAAATCACACCAAGGATAAAAAACTGATGTAAACTGCAAAGAATAAAAGCAAGATGTACCAACAGGGTGGTATATCACCCAATTGGTATATCTTGCTTGTATTCTTTAGCTAAAGTATTATGATAAAATATGATGAAACCCAAAAGCATCCATAGCTATCTGTGAACATGTGGGTTATATTTAATGTACACGATATATGTCTTTAACATGTAATGATGTTTTTTAAAATGAAGGTTTTGTTACCATTACCGAAAAGGTCAAGTAACGTAATAATATGTATTGACCAAGCAGAATGTAGGCGTTCGACGGAAGTGTGATCTTCACCCTCCAAACTAATAAATCAATACAATATCAGATTTAAGTTTGGTTCACTTGCAGCTATAGGGTTTAACTTATCTCATATTTATAATAATTGTTGAAACATTGAGACTCAAACAGTAAATATATGACGTTAATAATTTTACAGATTGGCAAAGAAGAATCTACTTTTCCGAATATTGTGACCGAACAGGAATTGAACCCGCCTCCTAGAACACGCAATGTCACTCAATCAGTAGTTAGAGCAAGCCGAATATCTGATAGATCCACAGATCTAACACCTGCGTTTGGGGTATGTATTACAAAACTTTAAAGCGTTAGTTCCACGCGATAAACAACATTAAACTTCCATCGTAAAATGTGTATCAATTGGATTTTAGAATTATAAATGTAGAGTTACTTATCATATCAAGAGATAAGTTGATCGTTAGAGTTATATTTCGTTAATTAAGTTTGTGCTTTGACTTCTGGAGGTATTGTCTATAACGCACTCGGGAAATTATTTATTGTGTATTTTTAAATAGATTTTAGATGTGGCTCTACAGGCTGTTACGAGTGTCAGTGTCACAGAGAGTGAGGAACCAAGATCTTCTGGGGATATTAGCGTCTGCATATACGAAGAGCCCGCTAGTCCTGATGTACGTGATCTCCTAATGAATGTACATCATATTATTGATCAAGTGTTTTTTAAACTAAATAATCTAATAATTACAATATTTATATCTGAATATTGTGATCGATAATTTTCATTATGTCTTCGATTATACTGAATTCTTAGACGGCGACAACGTTAGAAGAAAAAAAAACCTGAGACGGACTAAATAAACCCAACCATTGAAACGATAAGCAAAGAGACCATGATGTGCGAAGTATTAGTGTAACAAAATATCTGTGCAAATTAACACTGACCAAACAAATTCTGTACATTTTAGGGATTCTTTTAAAGTGTTTCATAAAATGGCAACATGTTAGTATAATTTGTAAATAAAAACGTCATGCCGTGTGTAGAACAGTCGAGGTTTTTGTTACCTAACCTCACATTATGACTAATATAACACAGACATAAGACAACACAATAACGTGTTATGTTACGCTAGATATGAAATGGCCCAATCACATCATATTAAAAAAAAAATGGACACTTTAAATTCCTTTTTTTAGTCGCATGTGGGAAGAAAAAATCCTGACAAATTGGTTAAAACTTGAACATTCACACATTATCTTTATTGTTTTTCATCTCCCCTTTGTCTATGTCATCCTTTTGTTATATTATCCACTCAATCAATCAGCTGTCAAGTTTGATTTACCTTCCCCTATTCATACATCTGTCACTTTGTCCCCCATTGTGTTACATTATCCCTTGGCATTTCCTGCCCATTGTTCCCCTGTCTGTCTATATATATGTTGTGCATGTTGTATTCTGTCATTTTCGACAAATTTCGATACAGATTCTGTTAGAATCGAAACGTCAGGTCGTCTTATATTTATTACGTTTTAAAGTTATTTTCGAATTTCGCATTAATTTGCCATTAATACATACGAGTTAGGCCTACTGCTAAATGGCACGAAAATCTATGTCCATAAATAAATATGACGCCGTGTCTTTTTACAGGATAATTTGATGACAACAGTAACAAAGGCTCTTGTTCTAGCATTGGGAGTATGTTATCATGCTCGCCTGCAAGATGGAAGAGATGGGTTTCGCCGAACGGTTGCTGAGAAATTTGCACCACCATGTTCCCTACCAGGTGGATCTGAACAAATACTGGAAGAAATCGACAGGTTTGTAACTTAGAATATAGGTGTTTTTTCATCCTGATCAGAAAAATAAACACAAATATAATTGCTCCCAGTTTTGTAACCTCCCGGCTTGATATGGGCAACTCCCTCTTGTTTGGCCTTCCTCAAGATCAGGTTGCACGTCTTCAGCGTATTCAGAACAACGCTGCGCGCTTGGTTACTCTAACTAGGAAAAGATCTCACATCACTCCCGTTTTAAAGAAGTTGCATTGGCTGCCGGTTGGTTACAGAATTGTATACAAATTGTTGCTCGTTGTTTTTAAGGCTTTAAATGATATGGCACCGCAGTATATCACATGTCTTCTAAACCATACATACCTACTCGTACACTCCGTTCCATCGACAATCACACTCTTGGGGGACAGAGCATTTTCAACTGCAGCGCCACGTCTCTGGAACGCCTTACCCCACTCATGTAAGATCATGCACATCCTTGGCTCAATTCAAGACGTCTTTAAAAACTCATTTGACAAAGGATGCTTTTCATTAAAAGTGTGTTTTGGTTATATATATTTCTTTAAATTTAAAATAGTATTACATGTATGTGTAGTTTTTTTTTGTGTGTGTAAGTCTAAATTATGATATCATTACTGACATTATTATTATACTATTAAGTTGTATTTAGTTAAATTATTGTAGATTAAGTTGTACTTTAATTTGTATGTTGTAATGTAAGTTATATTTTTTGTATTTTTTGTATCGTGCATCGAGCACCATTTTGGTGGATTAGTGCGCATTATAAATCCACATTATTATTATTATTATTAATGGGTACAGTCGAGACTGATCCAGACATTTCAAATAAATGATGATCTGAACTATTGAATGAGCATGTATGCCTAAGTACTTTGGTGTGGCAGCCTACTATAGTAGATTCATAAACTCTGGCGCATCGGTATCTATTTTTGACCTCGTCCATTGGGCGTTAGAGGAACCCATTTTGACCAATGATGAAACAGCGGTACTTTTATAGATGTTCATGATTATTTGCGCTCCATAATCAAATGCTATTCATGATAGTGTTGCTTTATGAATAGGGCTGATCATATAGCTTTACAATCACGACAACCAAAAACTTAATCCAGCAGCTTCAAATGTGTTATCCCTTTGGAAGCGGTTACCACAATAAAAACAAATCGACCATCATCGACCGTATACAGGTTTCGAAAGAAAAATATTATGTATGTTATTTTACCTATTCATAATTTAGTGGATACTTTTTTTAAAATTATTTTCCGTTTTTATTATGCACGTGGAATAAAGGAAACATTAAAATGAAAATAACAGTTCTACTTATTTATTTGCGAGAAAAAGCCGGAAAATAATTCAATAATCATTTTTTTATATACCTAGGTACAAAACCATTTGTCCTAATTAAAAGGAAAAAACAGTTATATCAACCAACGTACGGATTATAAACGTTACTTTAAGTATTTCTGGCTATGAGACCACCTGAATACCTTTATCAATTTATCTGAATAACAATACATTTCTTTATCGTTATACCGATAATCCAACCGCAAGTTCCCTGTCACTAGATACATAGTGGTGACTACATCACAGTACTACATGCACACGAAGACACGGTATTAACATTGCATATTACGATTAAATTCGAGCGCCTCACCCTCTTTTGCTTCTGTTACCTCTTTACTGAAATGGTAAATCGCTAAAATCGGCTAATGTCTGCGAATCGACTATAGTCTCCGACACCGGATTTCCCGACCACAGGCGCACTACCGAACTATCCGTACCCTTTGAGATTACTTCCTACATTATCTGTAACTAACTAGCATCAGCAATTAAGGTGTGAACCCAAATTATCCCTAGGAACTCCTGTAAAATATCTGTGTTTTTTGCTTTTGAACATTATGTTATTTTCCTAACAGATGTCAAGATATCTTCTTAGATGGTTTAAACCTCGGCCCAAACATCGCTCGGAACACTGCCCTGAAGGAAAATGTTTTCATGATGGTACTCTGTATCGAGCTACGAATTCCCCTGTTTCTTGTTGGAAAACCAGGCAGCTCCAAATCACTGGCAAAAGATATAGTTTCCAGGGCGATGCAAGGAGCAAATTCAGAAAGTGCACTTTACAGAAAACTAAAACAGGTATGAATCCGCAAACAATTCATTATACCAATCGTATAAGATCAGGTCATACGGTTATAGTCACTGATATGGGTTTAATAACAACAAATAGATACATGACCATGACGTACATCATTGCGTTATTGATGACATTATTTCGTGATCGGAGAGGATAAAACACATATACGGTTTTTTTCCAATGGGTTTGTACATGAAATTGGTTAGGCTAAATCGCGTTTTTTGAAAGGAACAAGTAAATAATTCTTCTATCTACTTTACATACAAGGTTCACATGATATCCTGTCAGTGTAGCCCGCTCTCAACGTCGGATGATATCAAGGCTGTATTTGACCGATGTGTCCAATTCCAAAAGGATAAAGACATCAAACACTTTGTATCAGTTGCTGTTCTCGATGAAGTTGGACTTGCTGAAGATTCTCCAAAAATGCCACTCAAGGTAAACCAACGTAATTCCTTTGCAGTGGTGACAAAGAAGATTTTAAAGACACCACCACAATATTGCGTTTTTGCAAACTGCCCTAATTCTGGTCTCCGATTTGTCTCGGTTCCCCATGACATACGCACACAAGCATGGCTTCATATCGCGTTCATAGTTGGAGCTCTTGCGTTCTAGTTTACATCAATAAATAAATTAGTTATCAGTGTTCCCTTTTCTTATTTCTAAAACTTAAGAGCTCGACAGATACATCGTGTGAAAAAACTTAAGTTGACTAGCGTTCATGCAATGCATTATGGGAAGACCTTATCTTTGCCCATCCATGGTTTGAGAGGAGTTTTGAAATTGCGCTTGGGGAGACTAAAATTAAAGTGCGTTTACACTTTTGTTTGAATAAAAAGATAAACTAATTAGTCAGGATACTCTTGACCATAAGTCAACTGATTTAGTTGAAAAATCACTGTTTATGTTTATGAAATATGTAACCTTAGTCGACATGTATTAATGACCAATATTTCCTTTTTAAAATGAATGAATTACACATAATTTGAAAGTCAATATAGATATCACGTGTCCAAAGGGGGCTGTTATCGGTAACATGTGTTTTGAGATTTTGATGGATCGAGGCCTGGAAAAAAAATGCAATTTTGTGTTGATAATTCAGATATCAATTTGTTTATTTCAAGAGTCAACTGCACCTTTTTTCTTCAGCTGTACACAAATGTGAAACAATTTACTGATAATCTCGTGGTGTATTCGTTATAGACATTGCATCCTTTACTAGAAACTAGTTCACTAGGTGACCAGGAAGACAGATCGAAGAAGGTATCGTTCATAGGTCTTTCTAATTGGGCGTTGGATCCAGCTAAGATGAATCGTGGGATTATGGTGTCAAGGGAAGAGTTGACAACAGCATATCTGATAGAGACAGCCCGGTAAATATAGGAATATGATCGTAATCAATGTTTTAATTTCAGCATTGCTTTAAATTATATGTTTAATATTAAACAATTTGGATTGGTCAATACTGTACCGAGTGATTTAGTCAACACTAGTCAAGCCTGTTAAGGGAGCACATCAATTCGACCGCGCGGCAACCGCCGGTTCCGCCCGGTTGGACCGCATATCATTGTTTAGAACAATAGAAACCGGCTGCAACCGCACGGAACCGGCGATTGCCGGGCGGTCGAGTTTTGATGTGCTCCCTAAGGCTAGCCGCTCAACTAGCTTTTGCCTTAGTTGGTCAAGCCAGCTCGACTAGTGTTTGCCTAGTCAATCATGCTCGACTAGCATAAGCTAGTCCATTCTGCTCGGCTTGAAATATATCAAATTCATACTCATAAAGTACTAATACTATGCTTTGAAATTTATTTTGCTGGTTTATCGGAGTTATGACCATTCGCTCCAATCTATGAGTGGCCATAGTATAAACAAATACGTGTAAGATTAGTCGTCTAAGATAACATCTTACACGTCGAAGATGAGCAAATTTACAGTTTACAAATAGAGTTTATTCCGTAAATAGCATAAGCTTGTAGGATATCCAATATGGTTTTGTCCTTAGTTTTTCCAGCCCCCCACACCCCACTCCCCCGGGTTTCTTTGATTAATACTTGTTTGCAAACATTAAATCCAAAGTGTCACAATTGTAACGGAATAAAGCGATAATGTTATCTTAGGCGTCTAAGATACATATTAGACGTCTAACCTTACACGTTCTACACACAGAAAACACTATGTAAAAGAATTACACAAATTATGTACAAAATACACAATCTGTGTAAAAATAGAACTCCATAATACTATGTAAACAGTTGTGTTAAGCTTTTGCATAGGAATTTACACATGCTTGGGTATATATTACATGTTTTATGTAAACTCTTACATAATAATTATGGAGTTCTATATTTACATAATTTGTTACATAGTGTTTTCTGTGTGTACCTGCAAACCTTACACGTACGACGTGTAACCTTACGGGTACTACGTTTGACGACTAACCTTACACGTATTTGTTTATACTGTGGCCACTCATTGAAAAAGTATCAATAACAAACAAATTGTATTATTGTTTGTTTTTACTATTTTGGTGTGACGTGCGTCTAAAGTCACAACTGTTATAGTTTGATCAGTTTCAAATCGAATGAATACATAAGCACGCGGGTGCGCATGAAGGCAAAATGAGAACTGCATCATGTGCGTAAAGCGTGCGTGCGACCAAACCGCATGCGTACGGCCATGATCGCGCGCGTACGCTTGGATTACTTTTTCGCGCGGAGAGATCAAAACCGAGTATTTCTCGCCAATTTGGAACTAATTGAACTATAGAGGCTGTATCAAAATTCCCGAACCCTACCCGTTTTCTAATCTCTGATGTTGCCATGTTTACTACTTAATGTGCCATTATTTTAATGTACATCAACAAACAGTGTCAATATCAACAACAGTCGTTTTCTTTTATGTTTTGGGTTATTTTTTCCAGTGGAATTTGTGATTCTGATAGAAACGTTCTGGACCGAATAGAAGACCTCATTCCATGTATGGCTAAAGCGTACCAATACGTGTACAAAGATCAAACTTTCTTTGGTCTGCGGGACTTCTACAGGTATGATATCTTGTAGAAGAAAAAGTATATAGTATCTGCTCTCAGATTCTTAATTCTTAATTCTTAATTTGTATGACCAGAGTGTTGAACGATATATGATGGACTTGTTTTGCTTACGGACACTTAAATATTATTTAGCTAGCTGTAAAATCAGTAACATAATACCGGCATCGTCATGAGTGAGTATTTTTCTCATGTTATAAAATGGAATGAGCTAAATTTAGAACCGATCGGACAGAATTCTGATTCTGATTCTTACTCATGCACGTATGTGAAAGTGAAAAAAATACATTTTCAACGCATTTGTTTTTTATTTGGTTTTCAGTTTGATCAAGATGATTTATACATTCTCCAAGAAATCTGGTGAGCGTCCTACAATGAATGAGCTGGAGCACTGTGTGAAGCGAAATTTTGGTGGACTTGAATTAGCCGAAGATCCAATGATAACTTTCAACTACTGTTTTGAATCAAGACACTTGGATCAGGTAAAAATGTATTACTCTTTTTATGTTAACCTAAGTGTAATGTGTCCTAAAATAATCGTACTATAGTATATTCCATTAATCTTTGTACATTAACTGAGATTCTTATAACAGTGGGTGTGGTTTGGGATGTCAGCAGGCAATTTGATTGGTTTTTGGCCGATTTTCAGCCGATACGCCCATACATTATGAGACAATGGTGTATTATAGCTTTGGGCGGGATTTATTTCATTCGAATAATAATAACTTCAGTGCGTATAATCATCGCGTTAGCGTGTCATACACAAAGTCGCCGGCGTATGCGTTGTGCGTATAACGCAGCATTGCCATGTGCGTTTGTGCTGAAGAACCCGATTAATTCGAAGCAGGAAGTTGGTAAACAGTTCGCTGGATTCGCCGATTTTGTAAAGGGGAAAATTGGTTGTTGTTTGATTAAAATAAATCTAACAAACTGCGCTATTTTATGATAAAAAGATCAAAATAACCAATAAACTATAAGAATGACTCCAAATATGGTACAGCCTATGCATTATCAGACCATCGTATATAGCAAAACAGCTAAGAACTATATTTTATTCTCTCAGTATTCGAACTTCGTTATCGCGTCAGTTTTGTAACACGCTATCCAAGTATCCACGCACACATAACGAATTATATCATAAAACTCAGCTTCAGTAAAAAATAACAACCTTCATCTTTTCAGAATTTACAATATTGCAATTTTTACCATCTTCGCCAACATTTCAAAACGGTACAACTTTCACTGTTCGCTTCCACCCTCACTTATAAAACTCTATTGTACATTTCACGGACATAAATTATGCTAATGAGCTCATTAAATGACGTCACTCGCATCATCGGGTTTCCCCGATGATTGAAATACGTTGATTGAAATTCTAGGTCGAGTAAAATGATGTTCTTATTTGTTGTCTGTGAGCTTTTCTGATATTTTTCCCGTATTGGAGTATTTTTTTATTGAAAAAAGACAGTTCAAATTAAACGTTGGTTCCAAGTTCAACTGACAGCACATGTATTAAAGGCGACAGCAACGGCAATATGCAAGCAACATTTGAGAAAAAACGATGCCCGACTTTGCAAGAAAGTGTACGGGGAAGTGTACGGGTGAACATGGCAAACCAAAACAGCCTAGTAAATAATCACCTCCGTGGCGCAATTGGTTAGCGCGTTCGGCTGTTAACCGAAAGGTTGGTGGTTCGAGTCCAGCCGGCGGCGTTGTTACTTTTTGCATTTAATGCAGATCGACAAATCACAGTAAAAATATAATATTGACAAAATCACAGACCACTTACACAAAAATCGCATCTGCGCATGCTCCTGTCGTGATCGAAATCCACCACACAAGCAATGGGCGAGTTTTATAAATGACCCTAGCGGTGGCCGCTGTTAACCTATCCTTGCGCCAAAACTATCAGGCTTTTCGAATTCGACCAGTGAGCAAATATATAATTTGTTCTATAGCAGAGGGTGAATGTTACAGTTAACTATATGTAACAATACATTTATTTAAAACTCTGACAATGTCAATTTTACATCTGATTTGCTTGACATTGCGAAGGAATGTTTGCATATTTGTTTGCCGTTACAGGGTTCTTCTACAGAACCAGACTGTACTGTATCAGGTCTTTTGAAAGCTAGCATGAAAGGTGAACCTAAACTTCAAGGGTAAGTTATCGTAATGTAAGGGCACACCCATTCACTTGGTATATGAATAGGAAAGCGCCACTAAGGAACTTTGTTATCCTTATGATTTTGCATTGATTTTGTTTATCTTAGCCCGAACTAAATGAAGCGATGTTTCAATCGTTTTATCAGTCTTATTTACTTTCACAATAAATATGTCGCTAGTTATTTAGGCTTATTATTGCCGAATTCTCAAAGCCTTTTCGAAATTAGTGAATGAACCCGGCGGTATCGTAGTTAAATGTTTCGCTTGTTTTTAAAATAAAAATTGCTGGGTATGCTAAAGCGTGCTTTTAAATGTCTAAAGTTATGTAAATAATATGTAGCTGCGATAAATATCTGAAGAAAACGTCAGTAGAACAGAAGGAATGACAAGAACATTATGATAATAATTATTTTATACGTTTATATGCTTATATGTTTAAATGCATCTGTCAGACTGTGGGCGAGGTTATTGAGTCTATATGAATTTATTCAATATTAGTTCCAAGGCATAACGACAAGCACACGACGCTTGAAATTATCAGGTCTTTATCTCAACTTTTAACAATGTTTCTAGAGTAAAATGACCAGATTATCTTGTAACAAGTTCGGAATCACACCATTGTTACCATGGTTACTAAATAAACTGTTATTATTAAAAATGATACGCAGGGGAGAGTTTACTTAAATATATTTGTTATTTAATTGTAAAGATTCAACAATCATGACAAATGCAGTGATAGTCGGTATCTGCTGATTTTGACCGAGAACTATGCAGCTCTTCCCATCGTGCAACAGCAACTGAAAGTACTCGAGGACGAAAACGACATCGAACTCCAAATGGGAGAGAGAAATAAAGCCAATGATGAAGAAGAGAACAAGAAAGGCAAAAGTATGAGCAAAGATGCTGTCATTATCTTTGGCAGCAGTTTTCCTAATGATCAAGAATACACACAGGTGAGATCGTGAATTCAGAATAGTTTGTCCATATTGATTTAGTTCTCCATCCATAGGTAATAATATGTCATTCTATAAGTTCCAACTACTACCCTATAAGCCAGTCTTAGGACATTTTCTACAATTGTTACTTTGAATCTCAGCTACAAATTCATTGTAAATGGTTCGAGTAGTGGTTGTACTTTTAATGAAAACCGAATGGCCATTTAGTGTGGCGGAAACGGAGAATAACAGCGAAATATCTCCAAATCATTGTGCCAATTCTAAGAGACAAACCGTACCTATCCGTCAAGTATGACCGTTCTATATGTCAGATATCTCTTTTACCGACCATAAACAATTGATCTTAACGTTTTCCACTAAGCAGGTGTATGCAGACGATATATCAAAATTGCACAAATAGTTTCAAAACGTTCGAATTATTTAATTTCATTGAAAAATGTATAATCAACATGATAAATGTATTAAAATAAGTAAACATACTTAGTATCGGATCAGTAATCCTTGAGATAGACCTTGAAAGTTGGGAAAGGTTTCTGAAAAATCGTTTTTGTATATGGTTAAAACAATAGCCGCGTGAAAAGTGTTAATATTTAGCATCTGATTATCCAAAACTAGATCAGGATAGCCATTAAGCTTAAGGCAGCCTTTCCTATAGGGAACACTGCAACATTCGTCTTAGATTTAATAAGAACTATGAGATCTTCAATATACAGGGATAAATGGAGAGATAGTTGATTCCCGGGAGTTGATTATCTACTATTGACTATCCGAATGTGAACCTGTATTTATTGAAATGTCAGCGTTTAATAGTTTGGAGGGTTGAATCGATTGTGATCAGGGCTCGCGTTCTTGCGCGTCCTCGCGTCCTAGGACCCCTTATTTTCTTGTTGGACGATAATGGACGCGTAAGTTTACATATTGAACTTCACTAACGGGTCCCAATCGAAAATAAAGGGACCCCTTAAATCTGACGATGTATGGACGTGGAAACCTTAAGACATTCTGACAATTGTCAATCTCCATCCTGTGCCTACAGTTTAAATTTATTAATGTCCGTAAAAGATAAATACAATGCAAATCCTGTATTTTTAAAAGTTGTTAAACACACTAAATCGCTTCCGAATTGCTTCCGCAAAAGTTTCAAGCGATTTCCAAAACATTCTATAAGTATCTTCTACTGATTAACATGGACACGACATAGGTATATGAGTTACATGATCTTACGCTAGTGTGCGTATCTGTGTTAGCGACTGTTTGTCTCTATAAAAAAATTGACCATTTTCAAAGGCTCAAACTTCAGGACCCCATATATTTCTGGGGGACCCCTTAAATTTAGTTTTTGCAGTCCTTAAAGGGTCCTGAAAAATGCAAATGGGACTCCTCACATTTTTGAGCCAGTGCTACCCCTGATTGTGATTAATGAAACTGTTTAATTAAGGCTGTATAAACGTGATTGGTCGATACTGTAAATTCTCCGTAAATTCATAACAAAGTTGATCACATACAGTGAAATATCACGTATCCATTTATTAACCGTATACAAATAACATAGGTTTGTCGTGACATCAACCGTATCAAGATTTGCATGGAAGAAGGGCAGACTGTGATTTTGCTCAACATGGAGAATTTGTACGGAAGTCTGTACGATGCGCTCAACCAATACTATGCCCACTGGAAGGGCAAACGCTACGTATCACTCGGATTGGGAACCTACAAAGTCAAATGCAAGGTTGATTATGATTTCAGGTAGGATATGCACACTATGACTTTCTTAACCAACCGTTATACACTAATGTTGCAAATATTATACATGTAGGGGTTACAATTTCACAGGTAGTAGGCCTATTGCTGAAAATAATCTTGAATCAGAGGGAATTTTGAGGTATAACCCAAGGTTTGTGGTTGATTCAGTGCCATGAGTACCGCACTCTTAATAATCGGAAGGTTGTGAGTTCGTGTCCCTCTGCGTCCAATGTTGTGTCTTTGTTGAGCAAGGAAATATACCGCACTCTATCCAACCACACCCACTTTTAGAAGAATAACTCATTGGTAGATTACCAGTGTATAGTCACCTTCGGAGCTGTTTGAGCACTGCTGTTTGGGGATAATCACAATCTATACTGACATGAATAATATTCGGAATTATTAGTATCTGTAAGATATGTAGACCCTAGGTGAAGCGAAATTGATTTTGATGTATCCTTTGGTGACGGGGGATAAACGCGCCTTATAAAACGGCTATATAAACATTTAATAGTAAAAACAAAATTCTCGTTTTCCAAGCCCATTATCATCCAATGACCACTATCATTATTAATGCATGTAACATATTTAAACACGAATGCTTACTGCAGTGTATTGACTGCTCGGGTAAATATGATACCGCTTACTGTTTAAGACGGCATTCATCCTCTTCAGATTTTACTCTGGAATCGTGGTGGTTTTTTTCATTTCAGATTGATAGTGATAGCAGATAAGGAGGCGGTGTACAACCGGTTTCCCCCACCATTGATCAACCGATTGGAAAAACACTTTCTTGCTACACGGACAATGCTGTCTGAAGCTCAACAAGAGATTGTAGAAGGTCTACAGAAGAATTTCGTCGATAAATTCTCCACGATTACATTTCCGTCTGACCAAGAAGGGTAATGTTTAAGTTGTTTGCCTGCATGAGCTGGCTATACGCAAAATGATACGTGGAATTCTATTTCGAAATATATCTACTTTAACCCTCTCGGATCCGAATTAAATTTTAATTTTAACCTTTGACATTTGAGATTGACTCCTATCATAGCAATTCTGCTTCATTTGTAATGTCCTTGCTCTCTGCTTCAAGTTGTAGAAGACATTTCAAGATTTCAAATAATACCAAATTTGATAACATTTGGTTGTTCTATATTTGAGATGTAGAACATTATTTGAATATTGTTTTAAGTATTTCTTTATTTCCTAGGAACGCTCTGGCGTTCTGTCGATCTAAGGAAGGCGAAGTGTGTGAATATTGTCAGCTCAATCTACTGCAAGTGTCATACAACAAAATAATACATGTATGTACATGCATATAGTGTAAGTTCCGTATGATTCTGCTGTTTCTGCAAGTACCGCTCAATTTTTGGAATGGGATTGGGCAAGGTGAAGGTAATTGGTGATTTAGTTGAGATGGAAGGAATAATTCGCAACACAATATTGCAATTGATTCTAATCGAAAGAGAACATTAATGTCCAACTAATGAACATTTGTAAACTATAGATTAGGAATTAAACGGGTTCGCCGTCGAATCAAGTTTAGGATAGCTGCCCCTTACCCGATGATTTAAGAGTTCTTTGGAATATGTTGTATTAGTTATAGTAAGCTCGCGGCAACCTAGTCCATTATAGGTACTTTAAGCGACACCATCACTGTTCAATGGACAAGGGGCAGTTCATCTGAGGGGCTAAGGGGCAGTTCATCTGAACGGCTCTTTTCAGAGCCACCAATCTTTCACTGTAGGAAAGGGGCATCTACTCTCAAATCATCGGACATAGGGCAGCCCAAATGATGATAGTAATAAAAAATGGCAATGTCTATGTTTGGCTTAATAGTATAATAATTTGGTCTTGAAGTCACAGCTACTCCCGACGAAAGCTTGACAGTTTTAAACTTGTCCGACGGCAAACCCGTTAAACTCTTAACCTATATCATGAATACCCGTCGTTAAAGTCTCCCACTTTCTTATTAAGATATCAATTTGAAGCCCGGGACGCGTTTGTTGGATATCACAATGACATGGTTTCAACACTTGTGTTTCATGTGTGTAACATGCTTGAGTGCAATGAAGGGGACGACGTTTGGAAGAATCAGGTACATACTTCGATATTATTTATGGTCAATTGTAGAATTACGTTTAACCGTATCGCCTATAAGAGATTATGGGTGGTATAAAACCAGAAACATTTGTTATTATTTATTATTGATATTTATTATACATTATTTCTATTAGTTATACTGGTGATTCGTGCCTGTAGATGAAATGTTCCTAATGTACATTTTGTCAGTAGTGGTAGTAGTTAATTTATTCACTGCCTACATTCCAATTAAGCTTAAATGGAATTATACATGGTACACTGCTATCAACATCAAGCATTAATACTCGCATTTACGGCGGACAAGATAGAGTTACGATTAAACTGTTGACTCCAAGACCAGTAAATGCTCAATAGCCACTGCTTTACTGCACCAATAAATGTATCAACGTTTATTAGTAAATAACCGAAAATGGCAGTAATGAGTGGGTAAACTGTTTAAACCGCCACGTTTGTAGAAATGGTGTTAGCGAAAGATGTTTGTGTCTTCTTATATAAGTGATATTGCCTTATTATGACAATAGGATGTTGGGAAGGATATCAGAAGATATGTGGTGAATTAATTTACTAGTTTCGTGATAATAGTGGGCACTGGGGTGTTATATATTAATTTGAAAAACATGGAAACTTTGTTTTGTTTGAAACAGCTTGTTTTACGACCTATATTATGTTTGTATTAACGTTGGACACAGGTAAAGGATCGTGTAAGGAAACTCCTGCTGCAGAGCGCCACACCAGAAGCTATCTTTAGGCTGCCTCACTCCAACCTCGCAAGTGACTATGGCAGGCTATTTGACACGTACTTTAAGAAACAACAACACGAAAGCTTAAAACAATATCTACACACAAAGCTTCGCATCGCAAGACGAGATGACGAGGAAATTCTTGTTCAGGTACCTCACATTATTCAAGAACATAAAAGTTTACCTGGCACAGATCAAATCATGAGTCCAATGCAAGCTAAAGCATTCATAATGTCGTTGTTTTTCTTTATACTATTTTAAAGCTTAACAATCATAATATGTGTTATTCGAGGGTCACAAATATGTTCTATTTCCTACATTATAATTCCGTTAATTATATCCGTGTGAAAATATCGAAGATGTAGTGAAAACCGAGTGCTAATAATGTTAAGATAAAATGTACCTATTGATCAAGCATAACAATATACGATGGCAGACGTATCTTTAACAGCCTCATACAAATAAACCAGATTTATTGGATATGAAATGCCCCTTGTTAGGATCAGGTATGTATATACATCATGTTCAATGCTCTGTCAATGAACACTGCACAAATTGTATTTGCTGTTCCAAAAGAATTGTGAGATCTTCATAAACGTATATCATTTAGGTCACTACTCACTCCAAGCTACTGGTTCACGAGGAAAAGACCGTTCTTGCTAAAGCCCTAGGAATTCCGTCGAGTTGTCTAGAAGTCATGTTCCTGCAGAGTTTCCAGACGCAACAACAATGCCGAGAAGAAATCAGGTACGCTAATAACTGTCCAATTATACGAATTATCCAATTATCGTACGGTGTTGTTGGTTTTTTCTTCAATTTATGAGCCCGTTGTTATAAGCTTTTCAGTAAATTAGGTATTTGATATTTGAATTAGATATGATTTATGATCTTTGAACCAGTTACACGTAGTGTGAGTCAAGACAAAACTGTTCTATTTATCTCGTCGCCGGGAGCCACAAATAAATCAAAGAGTTTTTGTGAACTTTGGTGAAGGTACGTAATAAGTAAAGGTAGTTTTCCAGTAATTTCATAGAAATACGTACTTAGAATCTCGCTGGTTCCAATGAGATTTCCAAACGGATTGTTATACGCATGCGTAAAAAAACCAGACGAATCTCATCATTAGCCTTGAACCTATGACACGACATATTATATATATCTTATTATTATGTATTATTATGATTGCCAATTTGACTTGTTAACAAGTGTTTTATGTGTTTATACACAGACGGTTCTATATTGAAAATGAATCGAATGAGCGCCTATTACTGGTCCAATGTGAAGATGGGAATCGGAACACTCAACTGATTGCCTGCGCATCATATTGCATTTTAGAAGAAAGAGCGCAAGTTAATCGTGACAGACTTGATGTTCAAACGCAACCAGCACATGTGATTTTTGTCATCAATTTGGCACGCATGATGGGTGACAAATTTGCATCATTTCCTGGTAATGTATACTACAATGTAGATGGCGATCGATATTTTTTTCAATATGCTAGATGTAGATGTAGATGTAAAAAACCCACGTAATCGTGAATTTCTAAGAATCCAAATTGAACATGTCATGTTAAAACTTAATTATTTTAACCCATACCCGTTGGTGTTGCAACATGTGTTTTTCTGGTGAAAAACAGCAAGTGACCTCTATACCTTTGCTCAATTGATTACTCTAAGCCATTTCACTGCGTTCAACATCGAGGTTATAGACGGTAATTCAAGGGCTTCTCTCCTGACATCACTGAGCTGATTAAATCTCTCTCCAAACATCAAGAGGCTATAGTAAGAACATATAAGGGCGACAGTGAGTGTGAGTTTACATTTATTAAGGTAAACCATCTGTGTAACTGGATATAATTGCCAAGTGTTTTAAATATGGCGCACGGATTTCCGGGTGCAAAAATGGCTCAATATTGTAAAATATGACCCTTGACCTTGATTATCCCCAGGCGCTAACGAGATCCCAACAATTTTTCTTTTGAATGTGTTAAAGGCTCTTTGTTCATTTAATGGGATATTGTTGGCGCGTCAAATTAAGGGCTTGAAAACTGCAGAGGGCGCTGTTCGTCACTGGTTCTAATCAGCGTAACGTGACAGCCCAACGAGATCCCAACAATTTTGTTTCAATTCTGTTATGTACCCAACTGGAGGTTTCAAACTATGTTTTTCCGTTCGTTGGGATGTGCATGGCGCGCATAGTTATACGTATGGGGAACGTAGTAATCGTTTTACTTGGATTTGTTCATGAAATGTCGGTGATTTTTTACGACTGATCCAAAAATCATAGGAATTTTGATCTAAGGACCCAATGAATCACCACATGATACGGTCTTAGAGGCACAGACTGTTAATAATTGGTTTCGTAAAGCAAACTTGTTTTACTAATGTAACCTTAACACAGTAATTGAATGTATTAAGCACATTTGTGGGTGCTTAGCCATTTTGGCGATGTCATACGTTTTTTATATTTCAGGTGGTCCCTGGGAATGTGTTCACATTGACGATGTTCGTCCTGCCAGACATAATAGGCCAGAAATATGTAGCCTAATGGGAGCCGATATGCCAACATTGTTCAGTAGACCAGGAATGGACAATACCACCAATACATTATTGAGGGACGCCATGCATATGGCCGCTTCGAGGATAGAAGACGCACCCAAAGCACAAAGTCGTACTACAGAACGCATTGACATTATTCATTCATTGATGAATCAGGAAAACAAGGATCCTAAGAAAGGTCAGAATAAATTCGTTCACATTAAAGTTGCCCAATTCAATAACAGTTGAATTTAAGTAATATTATAATAAAGACCTCAACAAAAGAACCTCTTACACCTTGTTTGTGTCCTATAAAGTGACTTCCAATTATTTGATAATAATAAACGAATTTTGAAACGTCACGGATTGTTATTAACTGGTGCTAATGATGGAGCTTTCTATTGATATTCAACACATTATTCAGGTCCCCACGAGGAAGACGGCGGTGAAGTATTGGGAGAAGGGGGAGCAACCGCAAAAATAAGAGGAGCTGTAGAATATGAAGGAACGGGAGGCATCAGTGTAAGATATGGTGGAGAAGCAGAGGTTGGAGGAAATAGAGAAAGTGAGGGACGTCGTACTGTTAGAGGAACAGGAGAAGGAGGTAGTGGAGAAAGAGCCGGAGGAGATGGTCGAGAAGGGGGTGGACGACGAGGCGGAATTGGACCACAATATGAAGACGAAGATGTTCCCCCTGACACACCAATGATTCAGATTGAAGGAAATAATAATATAGTAATTCAGCAAGGAGCAAACAGCACTACAAATATTGGTAGGAAAATTGTAAAATTATTGCGTTTTACTTATCGTTATAGACCTAACACAAGTTACTAACAGGTGTTCTAATGTTAGCAGCGATATCCATTAAATGAGCAAACTCTTCCCCGTAATTTAAAACACGGTCATAAAAACCGAGTGGATACTTATGTAGTTACGATGACTTAAGTAACTAGACCAACCGAACACAATACAATTTTCTTCTATGGGATATCAGTGTGTGCTCAGCAGTGACAATGTGTGTGAAATGAATCATATCTCACCATTTAGCAGTACATACCTGGCCGGTTTCGATAGCACATAGTGTTCAATACAAATCAATGGAATCATATTTGAAATACAACTTTTGTCCGATAGGTGTGGTTACTAATAGCATCATAACTTTGGATTTTTATTGAGTAGATGTCATATTGTGGAGAGGTCATTTCTTCGTTTAGCGTATTTCTTAGATTGTTGATACTGATGATTGATTTCCAATTATTTAACATACAAGGTGTATCATTGGTGTAAGATATTAATGCGGTAGACTAGTGTAAAGACTCCGTGCAGTCTTACATAAAGAACAAACCACATAAAAATACCTGGCCAAAATATAAACATGTTTACGAAGATAATGACAAAATATATCGTACCCATTATTTATTCATTTGATTCAGAACTTCGTGCAGATGTCGACATTATTGACCAGATAACAGAGAGAGTGATGACAGAGGTAACGGACCGAGTCGTCAGACAGTTAACAAGTCTTACGTCTAGTATGCTACATGACGAAAATACACGACTTAGGAGTCAGAATCAAGCTCTGATTACGCAAAATCGAATGTTATGGCAGGTCTGGCAGACGACCGCAACACATGGAGGTCAGCTGTGTAGAGTAAAAGAAGGATCCATCACCTTGGTTGTCAGATTTGACATCGCAGCTAATCTTGATAGATTTTGGCAAAGTTATCACTCGGGCCAACTTGCACGAGACCTGGCAAAGTGCCTCATAACAGACAAAATGGAAACACGCGCGGAATGTAGTCTTGATGTTCGACTGAGTATTCTGGAATCAGACTACAGGACTGGAATGAGTGTTTTAGGTACTTATAATACTAATAATTATATGTATGTAGATATTAGATTTATGCACATTAATAACATTTTACACTAAATTAGTTACAGAAATAGTGATTGGAAATAGTTATCTTCGAAGCAATTATTTTTAAGTACTGTATTTTGAGGGATTATTTGTATTTGTTTATTGTTTTTCTTTTTAGAAACATTCACATCAGTAACAAAACGCCGCGTTAGCGAACTACTGAAAGAAAGAGAAGAGTTTTCCGGTGGGTCGAGGCAGAGTACGGAATGGTTGAGCCACAAAGCTTTGGCTATGTCCAGGATACAAGAAAGTGGAACTTTCAGGTAACGAGTGATGTCTGTCACACTGGGATAATAAATAATCTTCATTGCCAACTATAATTCTTCCGAACAGATTAGATTGTTTGTTAACTGACATATAATTAAGTCACATCTTGTAAAGGAATTGAACAACAAAATAAAAGCACTTGATTAATATATTTTTAAACTTTAAACATATCACCCTTAATTGTATTTGATAATATTGGTAATTCAACGTTATAATTCGTCTTAGACGATTGTTAAAAAAGACGCTAAAAACTGCGTTAAAAACCACTTCCCTTTATTCAAATGTTAACGATTAAATATATCACATTATTGCTTAGTGTATCGACACGTGGTCTCGATATGATTGTATTTCGTTGGCCATGACTGACTGACATTTTTAAGTTCTGAGTCGACTTTAAAAATGTCGACTTCAATAAATTGTGGCAATACTGAAGAATGCCAGATCTAATTTCAGAGGACCAAACTGGCTTTGTTCCAAACAGATTTATTGGAGAAAATATTCGCCTTCTTTATGACTTGTTAAATTATACGGAAATCAAAAAAATACCTGGTATGCTATTACTTATAGACTTTGAAAAAGCTTTCGATACCGTATCACATGATTTTATATATGAAACTTTGAAAACCTTCAATTTTGGTACGGATATATGTAAATGGTTTCAAACTCTATATAAAAATGCTTTTTCGTCAGTGTTAATAAATGGGAATATTTCAAAACCGTTTCAAATTCAACGTAGTTGTAGGCAGGGCGATCCTCTTTCGCCTTATGTCTTTGTTTTATGTGCGGAAATTCTGGCCTCAATGATTAGAGGAAATCAAAACATAAAAGGGATCAAGATAAATGACATGAATTTTAAGATAACACAATACGCAGATGATACAACTTTAATATTAGATGGTACAGAAAGGTCACTAAAAAGCACGTTTGATACTTTGAATATTTTCCGTGAGATGTCGGGTTTAAAAATCAATATAGATAAAACAGTAGCAGTATGGATTGGGTCATATAAAAACAGAATTGTGAAAATGTGTGAAAATGTCAAGATATCCTGGAATTTTGATGGAAATTATGATTTTTTAGGAATTTATTTTAATACTGATTTGACACAAATGGTTGAACAGAACTATGATAAGTCACTTAAATTGATGAAAAAAATGATTTTAAGTTGGAAAAAAAGGAATCTAACTGTTTTGGGTCGAGTTGTAGTGGTAAAATCTTTGGTCCTACCTAAGTTAAGTTATATTGCTCAAATGCTTCCAAACCCGAACAAAGATTTCATAAAAACGGTTAATGATATGATTTTTAAATATGTATGGGGTGGCAAGCCAGACAGAATAAAAAGATCTCAGTTTGTGCAAACTTATGAGAACGGAAGTGTTAAAATGCCAGATGTGGAATCTCATATAAATGCATTGAAAATAAATTGGATTCGAAGGGTTTTGCAAGGTGAAAAAAGTTGGATAAAATTGTATAGATTATGTTTAAATGCCAAAAAAGACGATATTTGTTGTACAGGTTTATTCCATTTTAATGCAACAAAAAATAAGATAAACAACAAGTTCTGGTATGATACTCTATTCTCTTGGTCATCTTTGATATGCATTGTTAACAACGGTGTTTTAGACTTCAATCGCATTGCAAAGCAATATTTGTGGTGGAATGATAAAATAAAGATTGGAGGTAAATCGATAAACTATGCTCATTGGAAGGAAAAGGGTGTCATTTTTATCAATGATTTACTGAAAAATAATGGGACTTTTATGTCAAAAGACGAGTTCGAAGAAATTTATCAAGTGAAAACCAATTTTCTAGAGTATAATGGTATTATAAGAGCAATTAAGTCAAACTTCAATATCAGTCAATTAAATGGGTCGAAACTAGTATCACCTTTTAGACCTAGTAACGTGGAACTACTGTTCAAACAGCGAAAAGGTTGTACTTTATTCTACAAAGTCTTTATAAAATCAAAGAAAATGAAACAATCCATTAATAAGTGGCAATTAGACTTTGGTATAGAAAATAGGGAGTGGAAAAAAATATGTCTTTTAAATTTTAAGTTTTCCGATGACACAAAGTATAGATGGTTCCAATATAGAATCAATCAAAGTATTTTAGGAACGAATAGTCTTTTGCTAAAATGTAATATTAGAGGAGATGACTTATGCACTTTTTGTAAAAAAACCTCTGAAACAATTACGCATCTTTTCATAACTTGTCAAATCTCAAAATCATTCTGGAATATCTTTAAAAGGTGGGTTAAAGGTCAAACAAATGTGGACTTGAATATGAATCCAGTAACAATACTTTTTGGATCAAATTTGGATTTCACCCTAACATTGATAATGACAATGGCGAAATTCCATATTTATAGAGCAAAGATGACAGAAAAACAGCCAGATTTAGACACTTTCAAACACGAAATTAAGTATTATTACAATATTCTAAAATACCAAGCCACATGTAATTCAGACTTGAATATTTTTCTGAAAAAATGGCATAAATGGCAAAGTCTCTGCACTGATTAACGGATAAGTTTCATTTAAATATATTTGTCAAAATGTTACCCATGTAAAAGGGTGTATGTAGCTTAAGGTCACTGAGTAAGTGACAGTACTATGTTTATATCAGCTGTCAAGAAGGAATAAAAAACAAACAAAAAAACTAAAAAAAACCTGAAGAATGCAGTCGGTAACAAAAATAAAAGTGATACATTCAAATTATTTCACTGTATTTTGTTGGCTGTGCAGGCGGTCACTTTGGCAGCAGTTATTGACAACAACCAGTCCATTGCTAGCTGAGACATTTGCATTCTACGACTACAACGACAACCTAAGCATATTGAAAGAGAATCCTAATCAAAATGCGTGGAAGCACAAGCTATGGCTTGGGTTAGCCAATCCCAACATATCTCCACTTCATTTCTCAGACTTTCTGCCGCCCGAGGATAAAAGTCAAAAGACAGGTTTCCAGTTAATGACGAAATCGTCAACGCCATCTCTGCAAATACTAAATCGATGCAGAGAGAAGGCTCCCGTCAAAATGTTTGGAAGTGGAGGACGTGCGTTCACAGCAACGATACCATTCTCCTGGCTTATAATGGACAGTATGAACCGGTTGTACACGGTTGCATCGGAGCAACGAGGTAGGTTGCAAATGAAGACTGTTGTAGTGGACGATGTACTTAGAATTCTTATTTCGAGAAATAAGCGTTTACAACTTTTGAATTGTCACACATGCTATTATACACGGTGTAGTATTAAATCGTATTTGGTGGAAGTAGTCAAAACCAATAGAGAATCACTTTGGGAAAATTAAAATGTACATCTTCCACGATAATCATTATTCAGATCGAAAGAAATGTAATTATTTCAAAACTGACTGTTTAAATATAAAGATATACACTTTTTGAATGCCCATGGTAGCCCGAACAATTTGGTATATCATACATGTAAATCGGACGTTGCTGAAAATCTGAACCCACTTGAACTTTGGGTTACCTTTCCCTTATATTTCCTTATGCATCCTACACATAGCAAACTATATTTTGTTATGTGTTCCTTATCACCTAATGAGTTATACATTAAATATATATATATCAAAAAGTTCAATCCAAACATTCTCAAATCTGGATGTTTCACGTGGTCCCCATCCCCTTCCCCATCGGGTTCCCTTTGTTTGTCCTACAACGAGAATCTCGCTGTAGGTTGGTGGATTATTAACGGTGTGTATCTATTGCATAAGTCACCATATTAGTTCACTATTTTACTTTCTCTTTGTATTATTATATTAATAAGCTACCAGAAAGAATACTCTACTGCACATCTTCACAAATGCGGTCTGCCGATCTGATTTAGGCAAGATTCTTCAACACACAATCACACCTGAAAACTATGCAGAGTTTATGGACGGCTACATCCACGACTTTGTAAGAATGTCATATGAGACTACTACACAATCTGGCGAAGTCACTTTCGAGTTCAAGGTTTGATATAAGCTTGTAAATCATGACAATAGATTGTGGAATTTGTAATGAAATGTTTTCTAAATACGCAAGACAACTGAATGCTCCATATTATATCGAACCATAACGCTATTGCCTTTAATATGACTAAGTATGTGATGTGCTTTTCGACATTATTTACAATAATAATTTGAAATCGTCCTCGTGATCATATAAAAAAAATAGAGAAATGTTTTAAGAGCTGGTTGTGTTAAAGGAAGCAGGGTCAATAACGAAATATTCCCAACTTCTAAGGGCCTTCTAGTTTGCTCTGTTTCAAAGCGTTGTTCAATTCATACTGTATACTCTTATTTTGTAAATCTATGGAAATTCTATCTAGAAACACTGGATCATCTTCCTTTTGAATACTAGGGTACTTTGTATGCTGCTGTCTAATGACAAGCAGACTGAAGCATACGGTCAGTAATGCCAGTCAAATCATCAAATGGATTAGGGCGCTAATCTAGTGATCAATTCACCCGTCATTTGATCTTATGGTCATTTCAGCGTAGTGTAAGTTATGTGGTGTGATCTATCTATATAGCCTTTTTCACTCCACTGCAGAAGGAAGGCCTCTTCATCAATTTTCCATTTCACTCTGTTGTCCTTTTCCAAGTAACGTTGCCATACTCTATGATGTCGTCTATCCACCGTCTGTTTGGCCTGCCTCTTCCTCTGGTGAATGCTCTGGGGATCCAGTCTGTTAATTTATGAGTCCATCTGTTGTCTTTCCTCCTGGCTAGATTTTTTAAATTTTATTTCCAGTATGATGTCCCTCACTTCTGTTTTCTTCCTTAAATCTGTGTTGGTCACCCTGTCCCTTCTTGTAATGTGGTGTGAATGGTTGAATAAAAAAAAATTAGGGCACCGGAGCAGACCCGGGGCGATATTATTTACCGTAAACAAAATTTGATACATTGACGGAATAAAGCGTATAGTATACATGATGAGACTGATAATACATGTATACAGTGTTTGGCCAAATGTTGTTTACGGTTAATATATTCGCACCCGGGGGTATCTTAGGCTGGTAAGTGCTGTAACATATTCCAAGACCGACATCGGCGGTACTGATTGTCGCGTGTCATTTTTTTTCTTCTTCAGTGCGTTGAGGAGTCGCTGAAAGCTTTCATCGAAACAACTTCCAGACAGCTGAATCTACCATTAGCAGACGATGTGTTGAAAGGATTGGTATATCTACACACTACCTATCATCAGTGTATCAAAACACGTTTACAACAGTTCTCGGATCTTGTACAAGCTTGTCCATTGCTATTAATGGAAGAACACCATGCTTCGTTACTCGCACATGGCGAGGAAATGGTAACTTTAAAATATTTTTAAATTGGCGATTGATCAAGATCTTTAAAAAGTTCTTGATCTATCGCCAATTTATTGGATAAGTTGTGATGGATGTGTTCATCTTTTCAGCAGTGTCGCATTTCTAGCAATCACGTATTTGAGTGCTCAGCCACTTGCTTGACAATGTGGGCGAAGGTCCCAATCTTGTCTTAATGTGCACAAATTCACCATTATGTTATGCTCATATAAAGAGCAACTTATGATCGGATCAAAGAAGTGTTATATTGAGTATTGACGTTTGACAATGTCAATGTTTATAGTCTTTTTAGTTTCGAAGAAAATAGTGATGATTTTGGTACATTCATATTGAAACATTTCCATATTCGCAAGAGAGTAACTGAGCACTGAAACCAGCAATTGCTAAAAGATGGTATCATTTGAAAGATAAAAGATATTGGCTTTCCATTGATATGTAACACAATATGAACATATCACGAAATACACGGACAAGAAAGCATTAAAACACATTGATGAAGGGTTTAATTTGATATCCATTTAAATGCACTTTAGCGCTCGTACATTATGCTCGTCATTTCAATTTACATACCCAGCGTAGTTAAATCAGGCAGAGGTAAACAATTACTTAAAGGATATATATTCCGATAACTTTTTTGTGGCTATGATTTTTTTTCACATCAAGATATTTTGATATCAGAAGAATCCCCATATTTTTCTTATTATGTCTGTAAAATCTTAGGGGCCAGAAATGTCCCAAATTATAGGCGACCATGTGGTGAATTACTGCCAAAGGTGGTTAACCACCAGCCAATTTGTGTACTACTCAATGGGCAAAATACTTGTGAGCTTGTGCTTCTAAAATGAGAACCATTGCAGTTATACAACTCAAAATTTGAAATGTGACTATTTCACAGTTGACAATAGGGCCAGCCATCAGAACATCTACCTTTAAGCGTATGTGACGGCCTTTGATCAACCTAAATGCCCTAACCTCTAAAATCGTCAATTTGACCACGGGGCATCATATAATATTCGTCTAAAGTGTCTGTATATCAAAACAAATTATTTTGGTTGATCATATTCGCCATTTAGACCGCACTGTAAAACTAGTATCTGCGTATTCTACTAATTGCAGCACATAACGCGCGCGCCTACTCCAAGCGCTGGCGTATACACACGAGCGTTGACAGACGGAAGATACATACGCGTGCGTAAAAGCTGCGCCTGTTAAGATACGTCACAGTCCAGGGGAAGCTCACACATCCCACATAACGAAAATAGTTTCAAAATATAATGGTATCTTCCGCAAAATAAGAGCCTATCTAACCAACGATTTGCTGCATACACTGTATAACACCCTTGTTGTACCATATTTATCTTACTGTACCATTATATGGGGAGATAGAAATAATGCAAACTTAGAATCCTTATTCATTCTCCAGAAGAAAATCATTAGAACTTGCACCAATTCCCTTTGGCTTGAGCACACCACACCTCTCTTTATATCCCTGAACAAGCTTAAAATCCGTGATATCTATACTTATCAACTTGCTATACATAATGTACAGATACCACCACAAATTATTACCCCTTGACCTCCCTGCCACCCTATTTATCAATCACTCTGATATCCATAATCACAATACGCGTCATGCCACTGATATTCTCATTGCTCCTACTCATACCAAACTGGCTGAGAATACTTTCAGATCCCAAGGTTCACTTATTTGGAATAACATGAGCAACTCTCTCAAAATCTGCAAGTCACTTGCTATATTTAAAATTCACCTAAAAAATACATCCTACTCCAATATCGCTCTGAAATGTTTTACAACGAGTACGCTTCAATTAAATAATTTATCAATATAATGTAAATGTCTGTCTAACGTTTTTGTCCTGCACCCTCATTTTTATTGTATGTATTCACACATTCAGTGTATAGCTTTTAAGTATAGTAATCTCATTGTATAAACACCCTATACACTGTATCTACGATCCGTATAAATTAATCTGTTACTGTAACCTACATCTTTGTATTACTCCCTTTTATTGATATTATGTATTATACTATTATTTATTCATTTGTAATTATTATATCATTGGGTGCCATCTTCCTCACGCTCTGCGTTTTAGACTGGCATCCACATCTCCTGTATATTTGTATTTATAAATAACTGATACTGTATATGTTTACCGAGATGAAAACAAATAAAACTGAAACTGAAACTGAAACTGAAGCTAAATAGAGTATAGTGACGGCCTTTGATCAACCGTCAATTTGACCGGTAGATATAATATGATATTCGTCTAAAGTATATTCGCCATTGAGGTCTCACTGTAAAACTAGTACGTATGACGTATAAGTAACTTGTACGTTAGATTTATACTATAGTCGTTAAAGTAATAGTTCACCATACGTACGTTCAAGCACCAATGTTAAGGCCCTGTCACACCATAACGTATCGCCTCAACGTATGCCAACGTATGCGAAATATCGAAAAATACGTTGGTGTACGTTGGCGTACGCTGATATAAGTTAAGGGTACGTTGGGGATACGTCGTTTACGTTAAGAGCACGCTGTGATACGCTGTGATACGCTGTGACAATTTGGACCACGAAAAAATATTGAGCATGCTCAAAATTTCTCGACGTACTCAACGTGTGCTTAATACGTTCTGCATAAGTTCCCGGTAAGTTTGTGGTACGTTAAATATACGTTGACATACGCTGACATACGTTAGTGGTACGTTACTCGTACGTTACTCGTAAGTTGGTATACTTTGATGAACGTAGGCTGGGGGAAACGTACAGCCAACGTAGTGATAACGAGTTGATAACGTATATGTGCCGTATGTCTAACGTATGCCTGACGTATTTCCAACGAGTTTCGACGTATTCTCACGTATTCACCTTATGCCGGGCGATCGTGTAAGGCCCTGTCACGTATCCATAGCGTATCCATAGCGTATTGAACGTATACATAGCGTATGACTAACGTATTGATAGCGTATCACTAACTTATAACATACTTATGACAGCGTATCACAGCGTATGCGAGCGTATGCGAGCGTATGACTAACGTATGCTTAACATATACTCAACGTATTCGTAGCGTATGTCTGCCGTGTTCGACGTATCGTCAGCGTTTCCTCGACGTACAACGAACACGGGGCTTATTATGCCGCTGTAGCACGTATAAATACGTACCGCGCCGATCTCACATTACATCATTCCCGCCGATGTCATCAAGCAGTAAACATGCCTCCCAAGAAGAAGCAAACAACCAGGGGCCGAGGAGGAAAGAGCAAGAAGGCCAAGACAGACCATGAAGAAGTGAGGATGAGATACTCAAGGGACCCATTTATATACTCAAACCCTCCATAAGTTCCCAAAACGCCGAATGCGCGCTAGCTGTACGGTAGCCCTGTCACACCATGGCGTATCGCCTGAACGTATAACAACGTATGCGAAATATCGAAAAATACGTTGGCGTACGTTGGTGTACGTTGGTGTACGCTGATACAAGTTAGGGGTAAGTTTGGGATACGTCGTATACGTTAAGAGCACGCTGTGATACGTTGTGAAAATTTGGAACACGTCGAGCCCGCGAAAAATTATTGAGCATGTTCAAAATTTCTCGACGTACTCAACGTGTGCTTAACTTACGTTCTGCATAAGTTCCCGATAGGTTCGTGGTACGTTAGACATACGTTTACAAACGCTGACATACGTTAGACATACGCTGACATACGTTAGAGGTACGTTAATCGTCTTAAGTTGTAGGTTGGACATATAGATTTACCCTTCTAGATATTTTAATAGTTATCATCTAGGATGCGTTTACTTGAACTGGCAACACTTGTCCCGCCGTGTACGAAACTCAATTTCTGCAACGGCATAAGTCACGTGTTCGTTGTACGCCGAGGATACGCTGAGGATTCGTCGAGCACGGCAGACATACGCTACGAATACGTTGGTCATACGCTCGCCGATCGCATACGCTGTGATACGCTGTGATAAGTTTGGTATAAGTTAGTGATACGCTATTAATACGTTAGTCATACGCTATGTATGCGTTTAATACGCTATGGATACGTCCATTCCATCACCGATGTTGACGCAATTCGTTGGGAAGTTGGACGTTCTTGGACGTTCTCGGACTCTGACAATTTTCGAGCTATTTTTTGAATACGTCGGCATACGTTCAGGCCACGTTCAGGCCATACGCTATGGTGTGACAGGGCCTTTAGTTCGTGAACTAAACCAATGCGAATACTTCCATAGTATAGAAATGCAGCATTGGGCTCAGTTTACTTTTTAAAATTGCTTGTACGTATGGTGATACAAAATATAACTTTGGCACCTGTCGTACAAGTCTTCCGTACAAGTCACATAAGGACGAGTTTTGTAGTGCTTCCTTATTAGATGCGTACGAGGGCGATGAAAATGGAGATACTTCTGGCGAAAAAATACAATGTTAGTTTAATCATATTTTACAGAATACAAATGCAGTGAACACTCTTTCTCTATTTATATACTTAATACATAAAGATCCTGGATGTCAAAGCAATCGAAATACTTGTTGACAAATATCTGGTGCCATCCAAAGACGAAATGACCCAAACTAAACACCAACGGGCGTGGCTTGAAAAGGTGCAGAATGTGAAGGTCTTGATTGAGAATTGTATTTCGTCAGTGAATGTCAATCGCGATCTAATCTACGGTGCTGAATCTCAAAAGATCATCAAGAAAATCAGGTAATTGTACTTCAATACATTACATGTTATGCAGTAGCGTAGCCAGGGTCACTTGTCAGGGGGGCAAAGGGTATTTTTTCCCGGTGAACACCAGTTCGACCCGGTGGCATAGCCGGGTTTTTCATGAAACATTTGTTTACAACTGCAATTGTGCCTGTCTTCCTTTTTCCTTTCTGTCCCTTTCCTTTCCGGATTGACCCTAGGAAAGTTGCCCATCTCATTCATGTTTGAACAAATGACAAGCAGTCATAAACTAGTGAAACGGAAAAGTATAATGTACACAATGAACTATAATAATATGTTACAGTACTTTAATCAAAACATACTCTTTCAAATCTTGCTGCCTTGTATTGCAGACCGGCATGGCATCGTATTCGCGTTTTAGAACTGTTCTACGAACACGTTTGTGTCAATGCCACCATCGTTGATGAACGTGTAGCGCCACAAGGACGTACTGTATGGAACGTAAGTATACGGAAAGAGGGTACTCACATTTAACGCCGATATGTGGATGTGCAGTTATTTAGATCCCATTTTAACACCATTTTAGTCGCTTACTCCGTTCTACCTCAACTCTCAAATCATTCCCAAGGTCAAATTTTGCTTTCTAATAGTATCTTTCAGTAACATTTTGAGTGAAAGTGAAATCTCGTCCTAAAAAGAGTTTGTAATATTGGATTGTTTCATCATTCTCACTGCATGTACAAAGCCAAAGTTTCCGATTACCCGAGTGTTTTGGCATCCAGTTGCATGACTCGCGAACCATGCATAGAAAAACAAACATATTTCCACCCGGTGTTTTTAATAACCCGTGTGTAGATTTTTTATGACTAAAATAGCAAAAAATGAACAAATAAACAGGAAAGGTGTTAATCAACCTGGTCTCTTTGTTAAACTGCACTATATGCAGTTTACAATTCGTCTTAATCTGTAGGAATAGTGCAGTTTAAGATCCAGATTAGATTTATTCCGTTAGCGCCCTCAACGGAATAAATCGCAATAACACTGACAAAATAGTTTAAGAATGTTGGATATCCGATATTTATTGTTTAAGAATGTAGGATATCCAATATTTATAGTTTAAGATTGTAGGATATCCAATATTAATAGTTTTAGTTTGATCCCCTGAGCGATTTGTCATATAATAATGTATCAATATCATTTCAACGGTGTCAAATATTAAATACGTATACTGTACGTATTTTATATCTGTACGTATACTGTCATTGTCAGTGTTATTGAGATTTATTCCGTTGAGGGCGCTAACGGAATAAATCGAATCTGGTTCTTAAACTGCACTATACCTACAGATTAAGACGAATTGTAAACTGCATATATAGTGCAGTTTAACAAGGAGACCAGTTTGTGTTAATATGTACATTTATAAGGGATATGCTTAGATGAATGCGCGCGAAAAAAATTGCCGTTTTGAAATTTTAGAATCTGAATTGCTACACAAAATTATAACCCCCCCTATTTAAGATTTTACAAAATTATGACGCCCCCCCCCCACCATATTTGTGACCCATCCCCTGAAGTTGAAATGATTTATAGGCTGTATGCGGTGTTTTCGACATGGTAGAATATTGATCATTGCTTTGTCGATGCCATGTATTTGAATGTATTTATCAATAGGTAACCTGTTAGTTGATGCTGATGCGTTTTCTCTATTATGTTTGTATTGTAGTCTTTTTACGGTGGGGCAAACTTCAAGAATGTCGAGATAGTCAGGAGATTGAAAACTGTGTTAAATAAGACAACGGAATTCGCAGCGAAGCTTGATTTCCAGTAAGTGTTTAGTTTAGTGTACTCATAATTAGTTGGATTGGGAGAACTCAGGGCCGTCGCTAGGGGGGGGGGGGGGGGGGGGGGGGGGGGGGGGGGGGGGGGGGGGGAAGGGGGTGACACAATGAAAGGGAAAAAGAGGGTGACGTGAATGGTTTATTTTATGGTACTGAATGTCACGTAGGGGAGAGCGGGTAGTGTACGCCCTATGGGGAGGTTCGCCGATCACGTGATTCTCATCTTTGCGGCCACTGGTTGAATTTGGCGAACACACAATAGATACAGTAGTATGCTGCAAGCATGTTTGTCAACTTTTCATCCAAAATCCAGTTTTGCCTCGCAAAAGTGAATTTACTTCCGTTTTTTATATTGATTATTTTCCAAAGATATGGAATTGATTATGGATTTGATGCAGTTAAGAGTAATGGACTCTATCGATGGAGGATAGGGCGGCCATGGGCCCGAGATAGATTTTCTTTATACTTTCATATTTGATAGACCTTTACTCGAAACTAACATATTTTTGAAAAATAATCCTTGTTACCATGGGAACAGCCAAAATGGCATTTTCGTGCGATTATTGCCATTTTGGCATTTTTAATCTGTCAAATTATCATGTTTTGAAGTCTGCGTAACTATTGCATTCAAAGGTCATGATTTTTTTTCTCATTACAATCCATGGGTAGATATATACTTAAATGCGTTATTGAATGTTTCCAAATAATTGCCAGGTATCGCGGTGGGTTATACGTTATACCATTTATTTGAAATAGGGGTGTTTTTCAACTTTTTCAAAGTATGCAAATATATCAACTGTGCATAGCTTACAACCCACATGGTAGTGCTCCGATTTCAACATGGACCATGTCATGATGAGACATTAGTCTTATCAAAAATGTAAATGTTATTATGGGGAAAATACATCCTGAATATGCAGTGTTGCCAGACATTTCACAAAAAATTACATTTTGTTCAAAATCCAATCCACTTTTTATTCTATTTAATGATATGAAACTGGAACTTAACATTCACAGCGCTTCATTGATTGGAAGAAAATGTGATTTACTATTTTTGATCATTTGTAATGGTCAGTGTTGCCAGTAATTAACCAAATAGGTGGTGCTATAACTAGTAGAATATTTACAGATTATGTTTTCAATGTAAACTAAACTCGTAGCCACAAATATGTTGTCATGTGTACTTGTTATAAGTACATTTTAATTGTATATCAATCAGTTTTCATCCAGATACATTTGATTAACTGTAAATGGTCATGTTGCAATACTTTATCAACAAGCATATTGTTATTTCTGGACTTAAATGGTGATTTTCAATTTAAAACACCTATATTAGCTACACTTAAGAATATTGTGGTCCTTTACACTCATTTGAGCTACTTCAACTACATTATCAACTTATTTAATTATGCAGAGAACTTTAAAATATATTATAGCCAGACTATTACACTTCAGTCTTTATATTAGATCAACCTACATAGAACCTCCGTAACCTCATCAAATACAACATGTGCCAGCTTCAAATGCAATGCATATAACAGTGATAATAATTTTAAATTCACTCTTAAATAGATCATCATTGTGTTGATGCTCCCTAACTGAATCACCCTAAAATGATTTATTCGAGCGGTGGTGGTAGATGTGGCTAAACAAGCCAACACTCGGTCCAAACACTGGAGCAATTATGTTATCTTTTATATGTACATGTGCATACAAATACATGTATATGGTCACATTTCAAGGGTGGATATGTCACATTTTTTCGCTTATTTGCCATTCAAATGCTTATATTTTTCAAACCATACATCACAATTGAGTATATTTAGTCTCATTTGGAAGATAATTTATTGCTTTAATAGTATCTATAAGAAAAATGTATAAATCAAGTTGAGATTAATTACTATAACTCGTTAATTACAATAAGTCAGGGTGGAGGAGGGTGAGGATGCATGAGTGTGAGGATGCATGCTATGTATTCCCAATAAGGTTTATCGTAGATAGAAAAAAAGCCATTGATTATCCTATTCTGATGCATTGTGGGTGGATTGTGGGTGCAAATCTGCTCCGTTTGCGAACCCACAATGCATCAGAATATGATAATCAATGGCTTTTTTTCTATCTACGATAAACCTTATGGGATGGGCAACATTTTTTCGCTTATTTGCTATTCAAATGCTTATATTTTACATACATACACAATTGAGTATATTTCATCTCATTTGAAAGATAATCTATTGTTTTAATAGTATCTATAAGAAAAATGTATAAATTCAGTTGAGATTAATTACTACTAGGATAACTCGTTAAATTACAATTAGTCAGCGTGGAGGCGGGTGAGGATGCATGCGTGTGAGGATACATGCTATGTATTTCCAATGGGATGGGCAAAATAAATGATTAAACCTTGTGTATATTAGTTCATTGAATTATTATGTTGTGTGATTAGTATCATTATTGTAATTACCAAACCTTAATTAGTGTTAATTACATCCCCAATTAATTAATATTTCTAATTAATTACATACAACAAATACCATCTGAAAAAATGTATCAACAGCAGATTATTACCCATTTCAAATGGTAACGGAAGGGTGGGGGTATTATCTGGTAGCAAAATCGGTGGATCATGGCACAAACCCCGCACATGATCGAGGTCATCGATTCTCATTAAAACGGCCGAAAAAGTCGACATATCTCAAAAAAACTACTCCTCCCACTTCCTTTGTAAATTGTTTGTCTATAAGGATTTATGTCAATAAAAAAAACCCATCGGGCGAAAAGTCAATACACCTAATGACCCAGCTCATGGTGCAGCGAATCTGGCATGATTCGAGATACAACAAGCAATATTTTCATTGTAAACTAAATTTATTCCACACTTTTTTAACGCCGATCACATTTTGATGACTAGTGAGAGAAAACCCCCCAAAATAGTTGACACGGACCGGGAAAGACCTGCTGCGAAAGACATTCACTGGGTAGGCGTGTTTTTAGTCTTAGTGCTTTTGGGATGGGTTGAGGTTAACACTTTCCACGCGGCAATTAGTTATGCCATTATTATACAAAACAGATTTTTTAGAAACCTTTCCCAATTTTCAAAGTATACCTCAAGGATAACAGAACCAAGACTAGGCATGTTTGTACTTCTTTCAATGCATTTCTCATAGTGATTCTAAATAGGGTATTGAAAGTCAATACAATATGTTTTTTTTAAACATTTTGTGAACTTTTGGAATGTCGTCTGCAGACGCCTGAGTTACGTGTATAGGGTGGGTGGGGTGGGCGGGGTGATGACGGGTATTCCGGCGGGAGTGGTGGTTTTAGGATCGAGATGGGTGTGATGTGACATGAAATATATAAATGAATTCCAGTCAATTTGACATTCAGCAAAGTAGGACTAATTGGAGGATTATAATTATATATAATTTTTCTTTTTTTCTTTTTTTTATAAGAAAAGATTAGTATATAGGCTGCCAAAAAAAGTTGAATTGAAAAAAGAAAATGTGCAATTAATTATTTTCTTTTGAAGATATCGACGATTATGTAAATTTTTCTCCATAGAGCTCTACATAAAAGCTCATTTTCTCCACCCACTGTCTTTTAATGCAAGACCCTGCGACATTAATACTTCTCTGACACGTGCCATAGACGTAAATGATTACTTTAAACGATTTAAAGTTTCACATGTTTATTTACCTAAATGGCAGAAATATGAGGGTTTAAATTTCGCTAGCAGGAACAAAATTCAGAGTAAAATTTTATTTTAAAAATAATAAAACAATTAATTTTGACGGATTTAAGATTTAATGAAAATAAAAATTCAAGTTCTACCTACTTCCGCCCCCCCCCCCACCTCCTCCTCCCCTCTCGGTACGTGACGGGGTCTAAAATGTTCTAAAATATCACTAAAGATACATTTTCTAAACCACGTGGAATTGACACTAATGATCTTTACCAAATATTTAAGGTTGAATTAAGTTCTGCATACTTCGGCCCCCACCCCCACTCGGTACGGCACGGGATCTAAAATTTCACTCACTAAAGATACATCTCCGGTTCTAAGTCTAAGACACGCGTAATCGACACTAATGATATTTACCGAATATTTAAGAAGAACTTTCTGAGAGAGTCAGGCAGAGGTGTGCAGATGGGGGTCGGCCAATTTTTTTTGTACTTTGGGGATAAGATACATGTCTATGAAGATTTACAATGATGGTAATAAAAAAATCTGGGTACCCCCCTACTGGGAGATATATGACCCCCCTACTAATGACCCTTAATAGTACATTTTCAGAAGTGAAAAAAGTAATTTTTCACAATTTTCAGACTAGTGCCAATTACTGACAACATTATAATATCATTTCAGTTATGCTTTCCATCAAACATTCATCTTTTGTCTTTACAATGCAATAATAATAAACAAATTAAGATATTGGATTGTTCCATTTTTAGAGGGGGGTATAATGGCATTTTCAGGGTTTTCATTAAATGGAGAAAAGGCAAAATGAAGGTCAAGTTTGCAATAGCATAGCAAAATTGCCAGTGATTTTTTTTTATTGTTGTTTTCCTCAGAGCACCAATAGACATAGATGAAACAATTCAACAAATAAAAACGACGGAGACTTGTTCATTATTAATATATTCACACCATATACTCGGGCCATTTTCTGAAAATACAGATTTTAGTATTTTCATACTTGGCGTTAATTTAGTAAATTAGTTCTCTCAAATGAATGAATGTTGCGGTTAAAATAATTATTTCTTACAAACAAGACCAATATTGTTCATTTCTACAAATAAAGTTAATAAGATAAAATAAAATTGGACTGTTCCATTATTTTCATGGGTAATTCATACAAAAAAATCCTGAATATGTGAAAAGTCAGGTTTTGTGATGATGCATCGTAACATAAAACTCGTGCTAGTATATTAAGCAAATGACAATAATATTCTTTAAATGTACTTACAATAGTGCGATGGAAATGTGCTATTCCATAAGGTAATGGTACCACCCCCCCCCCCCCCCCCATACCCCCCATATACAAGGCAAACATTTGTTAACAGACAATTCTGGGAATTCCTATGCCTTCTATACCATTCTGAAGGGACATGGATGTTTTCTGGGGAATTCTCACCAGCGAAAAAGTAGTTTGAAGAATTCACACACCTTCCATGTGGGTGGGGGGGGGGGGGGGGGGGGGGTGGGGGTACCATTAATATCAGGAATAGCCCAAAATGAGACTATTCCACTCATTAAAGAGGGGTGTTTTGTTATATATATCCGGGCAGTATGAATTTGCAATACGTTTGACCAATCAGTTCCAATGATGACATTGTACAATTTATATTTTTAAGACAGCACTGTTCATGCTATGCCATAGTTTTCTAGGAGAATTTATAGTTACAGAAATAGTTATTTCCATGTAAGATCCGACTATCTGACATGTTGGTTCAATCTCCCAACTATCAAAATAGTGTAGTATGTATATCAATACAATACATATTTTGTTGATTTAATATACTGTAAGCTATTAACATACGCCTAATGCTATAAATATATTGTGCATGCAAACTCCAAAAGATTTAGAATTGATAATATAACTTTGATTTGATGGCTGGTTTGATAGCTGTGTTTTTGTTATAAATAAATTTGTTGGGGTGTTTGTTTGTTTGTTTTTCATTTACAAAGACATAAAACGCCTATTCAAAAGTACTTTGTCTATATTTAGACTACTGTTATGATCACTGCACATAATATTGTTAATCAGAGCTGCGACACACACGAGCGTCAACTCCGGGTTGACAGTCATGAAGTATTTCCATTAAAAAAAAGTAAAAGTAAAGACTCGCGCCGAGCATCTCTCTTTCATTAGCGTTTGGGCCAGACTCCCCCATGTAATATATGGCTGTGGTGGGTCGCCACTCCTCCCGCACAATTAGTCTGTTTTACTACCCAACATGAATTAATGCCGGAACGAAACGTTTGCTCAAATATGATACCCGGGATGATACCCTTTTCAAAGACTTCTTTAAAAAAAGTTGTTACTATTTCATAAGTCACTTTATGGTTAGAGTTTGACAATTTTGACACCCGGTTGAGTAACTTATTTCACAATATGTTATTTCTCGTTTTTTAAAGGAACTTCTGATCTAACTTTCAGTTAGAGATTCACTTTAGGCTAAATATTAGCCAATATATCGATCATCTAAAGTATCTGTAAGTGTTGAAAAACACCATTTGCTAGTCAAACCTACACCCCTATTTAATATAGGCCTAATGGAATAATCCAAGAGTACTTAATGACATTCACACTTCAATTTCAGTGAGATTCAATTTAGGCTAAATGTTAGCCAATATCGATCATCTAAAGAAGGCCTACCAAGGCCGCCTACCTGTAAGTGTCGCAAAACACCATTTGATAGTCAAAACTACAGGACGTTCACAGTTTAAAACAAACAATAAAGAACAAGTAATACCAAGACTTCCACATACATACAGTGTGTTGCCTTCTCATTGAATGAATTGCCACACCTACAAAAGATTTTGAACATTTGAATAGTACCCCTGTGAAAGAATGGAACAATCCAACATCATTATACTTTTAAAATGTATTTTATATATTTTGTAGTCTTTTGCAATCAATATCATGATATTTCACTGAAGAAATAGTGAGTAATACTGAAAAAAATACAACGATTGTACTTCCTGTATGATACGGGTGAAATTGGACCAATGTTATATAAAAGGTGGTTGTGAGTAATAAAAAGTTGAGTCTCCTTCGTTTTGAATGCATTTTATTAACCACCTTAGATGAGAGGTTGCTTCCAGTAAAGATCAATCTTTAACTACACTGGGAAAGGTACAGGGGCATTGTAAAACATACCTACGTTTTAGAGTTTTCGAAATTTTAAAAACTTTCGAAAATAAGCTCACCCCCCCCCCCCTGTATGATAATGGAATATTCCAATGATAACAACTTTTTCTGTGTGCGTGATAAAGACAAGGGATGAAACATCATAATGTACAAAAGATAGTGTTCATAGATCCTTCATCTTGGGTATCAAACCCTAGTCTAGATTTGGTATGAAACAGTATTTTTCAGGTCTGAAAAGTAGGTTCCTGGGGACCATTTTAGGGGAGGGGGTCGAGTTTTCTGGGAGGGGCTATGTCAGATTTTGTAATAGTTAATTTTGTGTGAATATTGGACCAAACATGTTAAATCACCAAAATATGTTTGAAACTGGCTGACCCCACTGCTGACCCCCATCTGTACACATTTTCCCATAGTGCTTGACTTTCTCAGATATCTGCTTAAAAGTGTCGCAAAACACAATTTGCTATTCAAAAACACACCCCTACGGAATATAATGGAGCAAATCAAGGGCACTCAACAACGTTTACATTTTAAAAGAAACAATAAACAACAGGCAATAACAGGATCTTTACTTCCTATACTCTGTGTTGCCTTCACATTGAAAATGATTGACATGCCTACAAAAACATGAAATTTCATCTGATTTTTGAATATTTTAATGGTACCCCTGTGGCAAAAGTGGAACAATCCAACATCATTATACTTTTATAATGTATTGCATACATTTTGCAATCAATATCATGCATATCATGATAATTCACTGAAGAAATAGTGAGTAATAGAGAGAAAATACAACGATTTTACCATTGGTTTGACACAGGTGAATTTGACTAATGTTGAAAGTTAGGGTAATAAATGGTTGGGAGTTATTAAGAGTGTAAAAGTCTCCGTCGTTTTGAATGCATTTTATCAATCACCTTGGATGAGGCATTGTTCCTACCAAAGATCAATATTCTAACTTCGCTGGGATTGGTACAATGCAAGAGTAAAATAGACCTAAATTTCATTTCTTTTGAATTTTTGAAAATTATCAAAAATAGGCTCACCCCCCTGTTCAGAAATGGAATATTCCAAATGATAACATTTTTTTTCTGCATGTATGATAAAGACAAAGGATAAAACATCCTATGCAGAAAAGATGAAGTTCGTAGATCCTCATCTTAGGTATGAAACCCTAGTCTAAATTTGACACAAAACTGTATTTTTCAGGTCTGAGAAGACTGTTCAAGGGGACCATTCCAGGGGGGGTTCCTATTTTCTGGGAGGGTGTATGCCAGAATTTGTAATACTGATTTTTGTAAATATTTGACCAAACATATTAAATCACCAAAATATGATTAAAATTGGCTGACCCCCATCTGCACAGATTTTCCCATAGTGCCTGACTCTCTCAGAAAGTCCTTCTTAAGGTTGAATTAAGTTCTGCATACTTCCGCCCCCTTCTCCGTACGGCACGGGGTCTAAAATGCTCTAAAATGTAATACAAATTCATCTCCGATTCTAAGACATGTCCGACCCATGGCACAAACCACGTACCATGATCGAGGTCATCTATTCTCATTAAAACGGCCGAAAAAGTCGACATATCTCAAAAAACTACTCCTCCCACTTCCTTTGTAAATTGTTTGTCTATAAGGATTTATTTCAATAAAACCAACGGGCGCAAAGTCAATACACCTAATGACCAAGCTCAAGATGCAGCGAATCTGGCATGTCAGGTGGCTCTTGGTTCCAGCAGCAAAATAAGTTGGTAAGATCATTTGGTAAAAATAATCAGCAAAAAAAAATCAGTTTGTAAACAAAAATACTTGGGGAAGGACGGAGCTAGTGTCGTGTAATAAGAGGGGCGTGACTATCATTAGGAATTGCACCCATTCAGGACATTGAACGGGTTTTGCTTGATTTCTATCCAATTTCAATTGGCATCAGTCAGAGGAATCGAATCCAAATAAGTAAAACAATAGCAGATTTTCGCACGCTACATATGCGCATATATACAAGACTACATTTCAAAAGCCCATTTAAAACCAAAAATATACCTTAAGTTAATTATGGCCAGATTCGGGTACTTGTAAAAAACAAATCAAGACCTACTAATTACCAAGCAAAATGGTGTCAAGTCATTAGCATGATTAGGGGAAATGACAAACCAGCATCCCATCAGGCAAATTCTGCATGCCACTGGATCTATATCCCTATCAAAAAATGTGTATCTCCCTCCCTGTATACACAACCATGAGAAGATTTTTAATAATGAAATTATGGAATTATGACGTTCAAATAAGTATAAAGATAGCACATTTTCGCGCTAACTGCGCTCGTGCAGAAAACATTAATTTCAGTTTTTAGAAGCTTGTTCAAAGCCAAAATGTTCCTTTGTTTTGATGCCACATTATTAATATCCGATGATCAACAAATTTCACTCAACTCCTAAAAATAATTTGGGAAATAAAAAGGGGTTCTGTATTTTCAAGGTGTTTTAGGTTTGTATCAAACGACTTTCCATAGATTATTATAAGAAATGAAAACAAAATTGTATGAGAAGAAAATGTGTTATTTTACCAGGAGAGCCCTCTCAGAGCCTTCAAAACGCCAGAAAATGTACAGCTCGAGCCCCTTAACCCCCGCCGGGGCTTTGCCCTGGAACCGACCAGGGCCCTGAAGCGGGCCCCTGGACCCCACGCCGTCAGGCTCGCGCGCGTTGCGCGCTTCGACAAATAATTCAGGCAGTAATTTCATTAGTATCAGTCGGCAAATTGCAACCGTACCAAATTACACAAAGTATAGGGCCCATCTCCTCTTAAGTTATGTTACAAAAAATAGCCCGGGAAAGTCGAGGCTTAGGTTATTTCCACTATTCCTCTCGAATGTTTATATTTACTGTTTATTACGTCATATACTTTAATTAATAGATTATTTAGTTTACAAATTCTCCTATTAAAGAGTAAATCATGCAGATTAAAGAAATAGAAATTAGATATTAAAAAAATTATGAGGTAGCTGTTCAAAAACGACTCCATGGTTAGGAAGACAGTACCTTTTTTGGTTTCAATTAGCAAGAACATTATGTGCTCCTCTGATGTTTAAGAGCCCGTTACTCACAGTTAATGGTGGGCTGTTTTCTTGTACAAGCACATTTCCCTAGTCAGGCATACAATAAGTTTATTTCTCTGGCATAGGTCAATGTAACCAATTTTACCAGCGCCCATTATGACCTGCCTAAGAATTTAAAACTATCAAATAATGTGTTCAATTTCATTATTTGTGAATTTTAGATTTGGAATTCTAGAATCGTGTGGAATATGTAGTCCTAATGCTCCCCAAGACATTGAGGATCCGGTAGTACTCCCATGCAATCACATATTCTGTGAGAAATGCATTCAACCCTGGTTCCGTGATAGTCGTCGCACCTGCCCAAAGTGTGTACAAGAAGTCCCAGCAGAATTCAATGCGACATCACAACCTGAGACAAGGTAACAACAAAATTGCGTTTGTCATGATCAGAGCAAAACAAAGTATCAAGTATATTTTAAAATTCTACAATGCACAATAATTGCAGTGGTGTCTTCATCATCATCATTGGGCGTCCGTGGACGAAACGGAGGAAGCAATCGCAACGTACTGGGCCCAGACTTTCCTGTCATTCATGAGTTGGCGGATCTCTGGAGGATCTAAACCCATATCATTCTTGACGGTATCAGGATACTGAAGGTGTCTTCTGCCTCTGTTAGCTTTCCCACCAGGAGGGGTCCAGAAAATTAGACGGGAGATAGGCTGGTTGGTTGTTCGCATGCAGTGGCCAGCGAAACATAAACGGCACTGCCTGATTATTGATGTTATAGGGGAGATATCGCCATATACCACGCTGTTTGGGATGTGATCCCTCCAACTGATGTCAAATATTCTACGTAACAGTTGAGTATAACATCCATTGATTCTGTCTTCAATTTTCCTGCTGATAGTCCATGTTTCGGAGCCGTACAACAAAATGCTTTCAAAAAGTGGTGTCTTAAATGTTGACCTATTTTGCGTGATTCATCAAAAGGGAGCCAATGTTTTTTCTAAACTTTCCACGGTATGTACTTGTTTTAAATACAGTTAAAATCCAAGAAGGAGCATTGGAATATTGGAATACCATGATAGAGAGATGAGCTTCTTAACAAACCCTGTATTAAAGTAATTAGGGGGAAAGTGTACTTTAGGCCCATAACAGTCAGTGTTCCAGTATTGGCCGATACTGGCACATTATGTGACCACAAACCCAGTGTAAAGTCGCCAGAGATTAGCTTCTTACTAACAACCCCGCAAGACATTCACTGTATCAGTGGCGTAACCAGAGGGGGCCAGGGGTGGCAACCCCAAATGTTGCAATTATGTCGGTTGAAACTGAATCCTGGCGGTTGAGATCGTTAATCTCGACCGAAATTTGCCCTGTCGGTTGTGTTTGGCACTTTTGTTTGAGAAAATGGCACCGTCGGTTTAGACTGACACTTGTATGACTTTGGAACTACCGGTTTTTAATAGCTCGTTTTTTCGCGGCGGTTTGGAGTAAACCAGTACACAAAGCCTAGCTACGCCACTGAGCTGTTCCTTCTTAACCACCCCGTAAGACATTCGGCTGAGTGCACCAATGACGGGTAACTTAATAGGGAGGTAATCTACCTCCATAGTAGCTATGCTCTAACTGTAGCATAACTTACCAGTTTTTAATTAATAAAAACAATAATGAGATAATTGATTTAGTCATTATTTAAGATCCTTGGACAATTAGTACATTTTGGTCAAAATATGACCCAAAGTCGGTGCGATTAGTGTTTGAATGGGAAAAAGGAGTTGATCTAAATTTGGACTACAAAAATCACCAAATTGCATGAATGGATTTTCAAAAATATAAAATCTTTCAGCTTATGAGGGGTCACATTCCACTTCAAATAGACACCCCCTGGGCATGCAAGCGCAAATGGTCCTTCAGCATCAGCGAATCATCCCCTCCAATGTTCACAACAAATTTACGATCGGCTAGAATCGACTGACTTGTGGCATAAAATGTTATGCCCCAAGCCCCCAACTTACTCTTGGGTCCGGTCAGGTATAACATTTAGCTTATATATATTACCCGCCAGTTACTAGCCTAGTAGCTTACCCCGCATTGGCGCTCTCAACATTTTGGGTTACGCCTCAGTTACTAGCGAGGTAGCGCTATTCTTCAGCTACCCGTCATTGGTGCACTCGGCCGACATGTTGTACCTTAACCCACAGATTTATTGAAATCATAAATAATGTGACCTTTAGCTATATCGGGCCAGAAGAAGATGCTATCATAATCGTTAGTCTTGTAGCATTTATCAAGTATGCAGTATTGTGTTGTCATAAATGCTTTCCGGTAATTACAATATTAATTATGGTGCTGTTCACTTAATTTAATATACAAATTATTTTAAGCTTTACGGTTCTAGAATCACTAATCATGCTGATATGATACTCAACATCCACATAAATACACCGTGTCTGCTTTGCTTGGCACCATCATTATGTCAAACCCATATTTGTGTGTAGGCCTATCCGGCGTTCATACATTTTTTGTTACACAAAATTACTCAATTAAGGGGGCTGTGGACTCTCAGGTACAGCCTCCGTAAAACTGCCGTAACTTCTTCAATATTCATTCAATCTTTATAAACGTATACAGTATTTTGCACGAAAGGGTTCAATTAATCCAACCATGATAATGAAATTGACCATTTTGGAAAAAATTATAAAAAACACGTTTTTTGACCCATTTTAGGTTCTGCAGAGATAACTCAAAATATATTTTGTCAAATTTTGTCATACTAGTTTTATGTTAATCCTGATAACATTCCCTAGGAGCGGTTTTTATTTTATTTTAATATCTTATTTATTTTTTGAGTTAGAGACCAAAAAGTGCCAAAATCATGAAAATTACCGCCAAAATCATGAAAATTCACATTTTTGGGGAAAAAAATCACATTTTTTGGCAAAAAACTGTATACGTTTATAAAGATTAAATGAATATTGAAGAAGTTACGGCAGTTTTACGGAGGCTGTACCTGAGAGTCCACAGCCCCCTTAAGATTATAATGTCACTGTAAATCGGTTATTTATGTGATTTATTGTATTAAAGTGCGGGTTATATCATCAAACGGTTTCCGACTACATCAGTTGCGTAGAAACTCCGGAAAAACAGTTGGTGTTGATTGAATATTTCATGTCCCCTTTTATTCAACCTATTCTCGTTTTTACAGGAAACTACAGGAGACATTTCAGATTTTCAAACGGAATCGCAATACCTTCTTTTTCGAGATAGTTTCACAGTTATGCTTTGCAGACAACACTCCTCCCGATGACGATGTCGTAGATGGATTGTTAAAGTACGTAACCGCGGAAAACTACAAATCGTCATCTAGTGAGCAAGAGGTCCTATTTGATGCGGATACCATTGATCCTGATTTCACTTTGCGTTCTGTAATCCTCCAACTTCTGCTACAGTCTCGGTAAGTGATTGGCAAGCACAGTGCTCGATATAAGGTGCGGATGTTTATAACGTTAAACGATCGTTAATAGAATTTAAAATAGTTGTTTATATTTTGCTGCCGCCAATCTATACATATATGTTGGAACCTAAACCACACTACATACAATCAGGCTTGTGCCACTTCAAAACCTTAGGGGAACAATGCTATGTTGTAAACAAGCCAAATGCCTTTCTGGAAAATCCCCTATTCTCTATTAAATGTCGTAGTTTTACCTCATTTGCCTTGACGACTTATAGAGGTCGGTTGCCTCTGTAGCTAAGTGGATATTACCATTATGTATAACGAAGGTCCAAATCCGGGGGGAAAGCACGGTATTTTTTCAAAGACTATGCGCAAAAGATAATTTAGTGTCCATTTACATGCCTAAGGCACACTTTTCTCAACTACAAAAAAATATTTAGCAAGGCAATGTCAGATAAAAAAAACCCGTACCCTCATTACTTGAGAAAACAGCAATTAGCCACTGTACTTTTAAATGAGCTATTTTTTCCTTACATTTTTAACGCGAGTTTTAAAAGCCTTATAACAAAAGGTCATATAAAATAGGATGCGCGACTGCGCGTACATACTGAAGGGCATACAAAAACACCATGTGATTTCTCTAGGCCAATCGCCGGGATTGATGTTGAACCTGCTTAATTTTATATCCATTACTTTTATATTTTTATTGTAGCGAGGACAAAGTAAATTATTTTATAGACAGCTTTCTGCGTGCCCACGCGTCATCTGTTTATTCGGGCGAAGAAGTCGTCGCTGTGTGCCTCATGTTTATGTACACAATTGAGGTAAGTGCAAGCGATATTGTATAACCTTAACCCTGTTAAAGATATAATCCGCCGCGCCGTTGGACCCTCATTCCCAATCTCATTGCGCAATTACGCATATGTACATAGAGGCTCAAAAAATTGGAACATTATTTTTCAGTCCTTATTTGTCCCGTGTTTCCTCCCTGTTAGCGTTATTGCTACAACCCCCATGAGGGTTAGGGCAAATAAGGTTACTTTTTTGTCATAAGAACAAGTTCTGATTTCGAAACTGCTCAACACAATTGTGGGGTTTGGGAGGTCGGGGTAGTATGGAGGGTTAGGAGTATGAAGGATGGAGGGAATGTGGATGGTGGGGGAGGTTGTAACAACATAATGTCAAACTCATAATTGTGTTTGACCTTATTGTTTCATAATTGGGTATGTTCTAGCTTATACTAGCTTGTTCTAGATTATACTATTTACGGAATAAACCTTGTTTGGAAACTGTATTCCCTCATTTTCGACGCGTTAGATGTTATCTTAGACGTCAAACCTTACACGCTGTATGTTACCTAAGATGTATTATCTGGCGGTCACTGGTAGCGTTTTACTAATTTTATGAAATAAATATATCACTTTACAACTGGTTCATTCTTGATTTTTTTTCTCTCAAAAGAGCTCATTTCTCGCAGAGGAATCACAAGTCAGAATGAACTATGAGGACCTTCTTCAAGGAGCTATTGAGAAACTACAAAATGCTACGGAACGATTGACGGTCAAATCAACAGATGAATCCTATCCAAGTGTAAGAGTAGCAATGCTTCATTCCATTGCCAAGGCACGATATGGATTGATTGTCACAGCACATTTTCTCTACCTTCTGAGTACAAATAAGCTGAAGAAAACGGAAACGGTGAGTTTGAGGCACAACAGTGCGAAACTTACAAGAGATGTAAACTACTTCGCTAACTGCAGCGCAGATTACTAGCGATGTAATTTTGAGAGTAATATCGGACTAGTATAATGTATCAGATAATGACATTAATGGTTTTCCGTAAATGTTTTTGAAAAGTGTCGTCAGTCCTGTACCTACGTCACTGCCGGAGAGAAATGTAAATTTACATACTATATATGAACCATGACGAGTCGTTCTGCGAGTCAGTCAAAATAACGCTAGTTTTAATCCGAAAATGTTAAAGTTATTTAGCATCCATTCAAATAAGAAGGACTATCCACCGCCAAATAAAAGAGAAGGACTTTCTTCACATACTTTTCTATATTTACTAAATTTCACGAATTGACTTCACTATTTAGTAAAGTGAAGTAATTTGGCAGTGTATAGGGGAGGACGGGGCAACTGGTCCGGTTAAGCATATTTCATGATATAAAAGATTTAAGCTCGTGTAAATATTTATGGAATTGCTATGAAAATATCACCCATTTAACTGTTTACATATAACATATAATCAATGTTCAAAAATATCTAAAGAAAAGGCAAATTACCACTAACTGAAAACGTTACTTGGCACGGACCAGTTACCCCATCATTGGGGTAACTGGTTCTATACACTTACACTTACACTTAAGATTTGATGGGTAAACAATTATAGGCGTAAGCCTTTTAGATTCCCATATCCATTTTCGGACCAATGTTTGTCAAGTTGGTTCTTGAATTGATTCGTAGATTTGGCTTTCACAACTGAAGGAGGGAGTTTATTCCATACATCTATGACTCGCTGTGAGAAGAAATGCTTCCGCAATTCCAGCCCTTTCGTCAGTTGCTTCTTGAAAAGTTTGAAGTCGTTCCCCCTTGTACTGGTGTTATGTGACATGGTGAAGAGCTCATCAGGGTCGATGCCCTCCAGTCTGTTGAGAATTTTGAAGACTTCAATCAGGTCTCCTCTGGTTCTTCTTATTTCTAACGGATAGAGCTTTAGGGCCTTCAACCTCACGCCATATGGTTTGTTTCGCAGACTCTTTACAAGCTTAGTGGCTCTTCTCTGGACCTTCTTGATGTCACCAATCTGATAGGGGTTCCAGGCTTGAACATACAGGGTGTCTCAAAAAAAATTACAACGCACCATTAGGCGATCATAACTTCCTAATTAAGTATCTGAATTTTACAATTTAAAGGGTAAAATGAGGCCATATCAGTTTTCTACAATTCAAAGAAAACAGCGTTGAATTTTGTTAAGTAATTATGGAGATATCTGTGATTACGTAAGAGTAGTCACGGAACACTTCCATCCAAGTTTGCATATTTTGACAGATTTTCACTTGCGCGGCTGGATACTTACTCATTAATGTTCAATTAGCCAGCACTGTTTATTACTATGATAAAAAAGTTCAATTTCTGATCTAAGAATACTGAATAATCGATCATAACACTCATAACACCCAGAAAACTAAAAACAATACATGTCGTTGTAAGGAGAGAGATATGACTATACTATTTTAATGTAAACAAAACATTTATTTTGTTTTCAATTGTGATACTTATAATTTGACCATCATGCGCAAAATAATTAATTTTATAATATACATGATTTCAGCCTTCAAGTCGCAAATGTGAAGACTATAAGAAGCTTGATAAGTTGTATGCGCGATGTTATTAGATCTTGAACTTGGTTTAATAACGACAATGTTCATAATATTTACTCAAATTAATATAATCAATTGTTATTACAAGATTGAACTTATCCTTCAAATTTGACATTTTACTGTTCTTAAGTATAAAATGTGATGAAAATAATCTAAACAACTTTTATTTTAAACTTTGTGTTAAACTTTGGTCTCATCTGGGATATTATTTGGGGTAAAATAAAATCTAGAACCATAAAAACACGTTATTTATTCAATGATTGTAATGTTACAAATTCTTTCTGGAACGAGCTGTAAGCTTTATTCAATTTTATACCAACATTATCTATGTTTAACAAATTATACGGTGTATATGACAAAAAGATTCCCCACCGCATTACTATCAATCAGCTATTACTCATTGCCAGAAGACATATATATATTAGCCGATGTCAAAAGTCAAATCCATCAATCCACGCCTTTAAAAATATGATTAAAGATACGATCAAACTAGAGTATGAGTGCGCACAAAGAAAGTCTAAACTTGATATTCACATGCAGAAATGGGATATACTCCCAAACCATCTACAGTAATACCATGTTTCTGCCGATGGATTTCACTATGTTTGTATTCGCTATATGTTGTACTCACTTTTGGAAACATTTAGAGTGTTTGTATACCACCATGGTTCATATTTGGAAACTTTTTTATGTTTGTATCATTAAAGGCCGCATTTGGATACATATGATTATTTAGTGTATATGCAATTGTATCACTCTGTATTTTTGTACTTTTCTGTATCTGTAAATGTCTTTCTGTGTTGCAAGTTTAAAAAATAAAAATCAATAGAAAAAATAAAAACACGTTAATCCATGTCATTTTGTAGATAAGTATTGATTTTATGTATGTGCTGTCTGAATCACTCAATATGAGCAAACTTGGATGGAAGTGTTCCCAGACTAATGTTACGTAATTGCTAATTTCTCTGGAATTTCTGAAACGAATCACATCCGATTTTCTTTAAAGTATAGCAAACTATTTTGCCTTTATTTTGTTGCTTGAGTTATTCTATTCTGACACTTTTTCAGAAAGTTACAATCCTCTAAAGGTGCGTTGTAATTTTTTCTGAGACACCCTGTAGTATTCGAGATGCGGACGGATGTATGCCTTGTATAAGATGAAGAAACTGTTGCTGTCAATATATTTGAAGGATCTCTTTATGATTCCAAGACTGCTCATCGCTTTTTCTGCTCCTTTGGAGCTTTGTTGAGAAGGTTTACAACTGCTTGATCCAACGGTTAGAATACACAGAAATCAGTGAATGACAACACGGAAGCTAGGCAGTATTTTCTTTACAAACACATTTCCATATTATTTAACATGTAAAAAGGATGCATGTCTCATGAAACCCATGTTTTATACAGTTTTCGTGGTTAACGTGTAAATAGCAGTATACTTATGGTGTACAAAGCAAGCGAAATGTTCGACTGCACATTTATTAGATAAAACGGTATGAACCTATAGTTATGCAGGGATCAATGTGCAGCTTGAACCTACCCTCCTCAAGCATTCACCTGTATTCACCTTTCTTCAGGATAAATTAGGTCAAGATTAGGTCTATCCTGCAATTTGTAGGGAGAAGATTCACCTTAGTGCACCATGTTCGTTCAATAGTAACATATGGGAGAAGTTGAAATATAGGTGAAAATTCACCATAGATTCACCTGTCCAATGTATAAATTAGTTCAAGATTCACCTCTCCAAAAATATTACTAGGCAAAGATTAGGCGTCTTATCTTTGACATACCCTGAGGAGGGTAGGTTCAAGATGCACATAGATGCCTGCATTAAATGGTTACATGGTTTTGTTATTCAGATGCCCATACATTTATTTGTCTATATATACCCCTTTCTTTAATGATTTTATTTACTTCATATAATCATCATTTAGTACTTATAATAAACCTTGGTTTGATACTTAGCCAGCGTTTCATGTTACAGGGGAAGTTAGTCAATATGACAATGATGACCCAACGGTTAATATACACAAAAGCGGTGGATAAAATACATAAATCATGCTATTTCGTCATAGCAAATACCTTTACAGACACCATTCAAAATTCTAAAGCAATTTCATGTCATATTGTAATCCTTCAATAGCAGAAATAGTGGTATTAGACCCGAAATGCCCCAAAATGTCTAAGAACAAGAAAGAATGTGAATTATCTCATATCCTATTCACATTTCAATACCGAGTCATGTTTTATTGACATTAACAACTAATTTTCAAAATGAATTTTACAATTTTGATTAAGTTTTTGCAGGCGGACCAATTGCCCCATACCCATTCGGACCACTTGCCCCAACAAATGACGTGGCACTTTGTCGAGATGAAACATTATTCAAACACGCCTGTGATGTAATAAATTTTACGCCAACATGTTTTAAAACATACCACCATTTGTGATAATAATCAATAACTCCAATACATTTCAGAAAAAAGGCAAAACTGCATTTTTGTTTTTAACCATTACACAGCTTTCTGTAGCCAGCGAATATCTTTGAATTCGCAAATATTACGGCGTTCGGATCCTACAAGTATAGAGGAGTGTCTTTAGATAAAATAAGAACTGGTATACTTTGTTATTTGCAAATTCATAAACTAATAACTCTACCAAATGAATACCCTTGATAATGATTTAAGTTGAAGCATTCTTTAAATGATAATATTGATCGCAAATCCATATCACCAATGTCCCAAGTTAGCAATATGCGCCATTTTACGGTCATTTCAACCACAACCTATGGTTTTAATCATATTTCGGAAAGTCTCTAAGCACACTGCAATATAGCACCCATCAAATGCAATATGCACCTAGCATATTAAGACGACTGTACTGCATGTATATATTTACTGTTGCATATCTGTCAATCATATAAAGTACATTAAACATGATCTAAACCCATCTTCATATATCGGCCATACTATCTGTGAATTTTCAATCAGTCACTCAAGGAGTTGGCTTCAAGGATCTGGAGAAAATCACATGTGTAAATACCCTAAAGTTCCAAATGTTTTGGATTGTAGACGGTAAGGATATGTGTCAAGTATCAACAAAAGTCGTACTGTTCAAAAGAAAGCAGTATGCCCATACAATTACAAAATCCTTCATCTCGGACCACTTGCCCCACGGTCCAGTTGCCCCATATTCCCATACTATGTTATTCCTGAGCGCTACTTGTGTAACAGTATTTCTGATTGCTAAATATATGATTATTGCCTATTTTAATCTCCAATGACATGGCATAGCAATGTCTATATCGTCGAATATTTGCTCAAATGCATCCTCACCAATGATCCGAAACACAAATTACCCACTTTGGCGATACACTCTGGTAAATTAGACCAAACGACAGCAAAATCCAAATAAACAATGCAGTCGTCACGAAATCTGATCGATTGCACAAACGTGTCACTGGTCAAATCCATTAACGTGATCGCAAGTAGGGGAAAATCAGAAGGTAATATGTCCCTCGCAGCTCCTCAGCATAGGGAAATAGTAACGTGTATCCCTTCTGTGAAAAATAGGGAAAATAGGCCAAATATTTTATGTCACATGATGTAGTATCCACCAATGAAAGGACAGGAATATTTGTATGTGTTATATTATACTTTATATCATGCCCATTAAATTGTATTTACACGTGTCAGCACTCAAGAGAGAAAGTTGGTTCGAACATTGTCATATAAAGAAATATATATTAAAGCATCTTTTGATATTTGCACGTTTTATCATATTAGGCAAATGAGTTATTCAAAGAAGCACAGAAGTTCTGTATTGAATCTATTTGCCAGCAAGAAGCACACCTGTTCTTGTTAAAGCATTTGTGCCATAGCTACGGTACTGAAGCCTTGCAACATCTGAGCTACGATCCAAATCTGACTTGGATTTTAACGGATGATCTTAAAGGAAGGGTAAATATTTCATCATCACTCATAGTCTAGGGTGTCTCAAAAGCTACGTTACCATTTAATAACTTCATATCATTTAAAACAAATCGAAATGAAACACATACATGGATATTTGGATAGATTAGAAGACACTTGCATAATTATGTTCGTGCAAAAATTACTGCTACTTAAGCTTATTGTTGTAAAGCCAAGATAATCTACATAGAACAGTGCTGAAATCGCTTTTTTCCGTAACATATACCATGCACTTTAATTGTTGGTTAAAAAGGCCCTCATGCAAAGAATAATATTAAAGATGAAATAGGGTATACTACACTGAAAAAAAATTTGGTGTCATTTTGACACTAAAACAAGCGTCAACAAATGGGTCCTCAGTTGGCCACCTAAAGGTGTCAAATTGACACCATTATGGGTGTAAAATATGACACCTTTGGGTGTCATATTCATTTTGACACCTTTGGGTGGTTACCTGAGGACCCATTTTCGAAAATGCCATTACACCCCAAATGGGGTGTAATATTGACTCTCTTAAGTGTCATATTGAGTTTGGCACCCTAAAGGTGTCAAATTGACACCATTATGGGTGTCAAATTGACACCATTATGGATGTCAAATATGACACCTTTGGGTGTCATATTCATTTTGACACCTTTGGGTGGTTACCTGAGGACCCATTTTCGAAAAATGTCATTACACCCCAAATGGGGTGTAATATTGACTCTCTTAAGAGTCATATTGAGATAGCACATGTTTAGGAGCCGTTTTCTCGTCGCCATTTTGTTTGCATGTTACGAGCCGGTAAGACTGGTAGTACCGATCTGCTCCATTTCCAGACATTTTTGATAATAATTATGATACAATGTAAGACGTCCGTATGAAAAAGATGACCACTGAGCCAGATAAATCGTGCTACATGTATGTAATGTTGCACATATCATCGTATGCATGCATGACGAACACACACATAGTACTAGTAGGTTCATGCACTGACACACAGTCCAACAAAATGCTAGTCTCTGACTATGAAATTGTAATTCATTTCATCAGTTAGTTGGCGCAATATTAAACAACATGAACAAGGCTTACATTACGCTAATTGTATCATAATTATTATCAAAAATGTCTGGAAATGGAGCAGATCGGTACTTACCAGTCTTACCGGCTCGTAACATGCAAACAAAATGGCGACGAGAAAACGCATGCGTTGATATGTTGATAGACGCCCAATTTGGTGTCAAAATTACACCAATTGGTGTCAGAATTACACCAATTTGGTGTCAGAATTACACCAATTGGTGTCAGAATTACACCAGTTGGTGTCAGAATTACACAATTGGTGTCAGAATTACACCAATTGGTGTCAGAATTACACCAATTGGTGTCAGAATTACACCAATTGGTGTCAGAATTACACCAATTGGTGTCAGAATTACACCAATTGGTGTCAGAATTACACCAATTGGTGTCAGAATTACACCAATTGGTGTCAGAATTACACCAATTGGTGTCATGCTGCTTCGACGCCTCTAAAAACCGTGAGCTTTCCCGCCAACTATTGACGCCCTTGGAGTTATTTCAATTAATCTGACACCAGTTTTGGTGTAAATCACTAAATGATCACTGAAAGGTGTCCGTCGGACACTTAACGGTGTCACCGTAAATTATGTGCAAACCCATATCATTGACGATTACACCAATTTTGGAGTCAAAATAACGCCTTTGTAAGTGTCATTTACAGTTGACTCCAAGAAGGCGTCGCTGTGACACCAATTTATTTTTCAGTGTACTTTCCCTAGATACTCTATGGCTACTGGACTGTCACTACAAACACTAGGGTAATGTGCCTCTGGGAACGATGTCATAGGGAAATAGGCATCAATATCATTGGGAAAGATGTCTTGCTCAACAAATTAGGCAATGAGCTGTTATTCTTTGGTCAAGCGTATGTGTGCGGTGTAATAAAGGGTAGTTGTTTGACGGAGTACATTTTTATTTCCTTTGTTAATTTGTTTTATTGTATTGGCAGGTACAACGTATATCAGATGGATTCGTGGTCACTGGGGCAGTGTACACAAACATTCGTGATGCATTGTACCAAAGCGTTGAGATACAAGACGTAGGACCATTTGTTGATGCTGTAAAGGTACTAAAACATCATGACAGAATATTATTCCAAGGGGTGGGGGGGGGGGGGGGTGGGGGGGGGGGGAGGCTAAATATCGATGAACTGTATACAGGTGCAAGGCTGGTGTTTTTGACCTTATGGGTTTTTGTCACAGAAAACGCCTGGACACCGAATGGTGTCATGACAGTTTTCCATATATGCTTGTACGGTCATGTGATACTGAAAAGGTTGAATGTAACTTCACACATAAGGCCTAAACAAATAGTAGATTGCCCTTTCACCTCAATTTTAGATTTCAAAGAATGATCAAATCGCACTGGAATACACTGAGGTTTATAAGGTAACGAATATGTGATTTCTAGAAAATCATTTTATTTTTATTTTTTATTTTCTAGATGTCCAAGAATGACAAAATCACACTGGAATACACTGAGGTGTATAATCTAACTAAATTTGGATATTAAAAAGACAAAGTCTGGTGGCAGGGATAACTATTTCAGAGTGGTGTCACATGGGTCAATTGAGGTCATTTAGGTGACGAATTTGTAATTTATAGAAATAAAAAAATAAAAAATGAACTTTTTTTTTAGTAATTTCGAAGCTTTTTAACGATCTGTTCCTTCTTTTTTTGAAAAAAAAACAAAAAACAAAAAACCACGCGATCGAGTTTTCCCGAGTTTTAACGATCTTTTTCCTTCTTTTTCTGAAAAAATAAAATAAAAAAAATAAAAAAACGCGATCGAGTTTTCCCGAGTTTTATGGTCGGTCGGGAAAGGGCAATCCAACAAATGTTGGAAGGCCTTATATGCGAGGGTTTTTTCGGGGTGGGGTGGGGGTGGGGGTGTTCTTAAGTGAGGAGTAGTATCACGCTATCCTACGAACTTTCAACATTGCCGTAAAGGTGGCCGTTCTACTACTAAACCGCAAAGATAACCGTCATGATGAAACAACATGAAATCTCTTCTAAAGCTATACGAATGTTTGCATGATGCATATTTGGCTAAACTTATGTAGGAATTAGTTTGACATACTTTAAGTGTTGTTTTTATAGTGTTTGCTGCTGTTTCTTTTAGGATTTGCAGTGCCCAAATGATGTAAAAGAGACGGCAGTGTTATTGTCCATCTTCAGGGAGGTGACGCTTTCTAACGCCGCGCAGGATCCCAGGAACAAGGCATCGGAACAGGTACAATTTGGATGTCCCATTAGTAACCCAATATGTCTGTATGTGGAAGTGTTATATTGTACTAGCATGACTAGAGTAGCGTAGGACCCGGTGCTGCGTCCAAAACTAGGGTCTGTCCAAAACCCGGGTTTTGCCCTGCGCAAAACCCGGGTTTTGCGCAAGCCCCTATTGTTGCGCATACAAAAACGGGGCCTTGCACAAAACCCGGGTTTTGTGCACGTTATTTCTGCGCAAAACCCGGGTTTTGTGCAGAAATACGTCGTGCAGTTCATGCATGGCATACTGGTTGTTTGTTATATATAGCGGGGTATATCAGGGATCTTGTTGTGACTGCCGTTTCTATGCAAACTATTAGGCATTGGTTTTATTATTTAATGTAGTTTTATTATTGTTATTGTTTAATGAATTAATGAATGGTTCAATGGGCCGTGAGACACATTTTGCAATTGTTCCTGATGTGTGTTGAGTGAGTGTAAATATTAGGGCCTATGATATGCTGATTAACTCGTAGGCTACTTATATTAAAGTTAGGAGTGGGGGTGGCACTCAGATTAAAACGTGGATGTTTTTTTTTATGACAACACGTGTATGGAAACTTTGCTTTCTACGGAGTTAAACCCCCGAATCATTTCGATGTTTAGTTAATTGTCAATATTTGAGTGGGAGGAATGGGTATATCACTGGGGTTAAATATCTTCAGAGCTCAAAATATTTGCAACATGTGGGTGTTGCCTGGGAAGGGCTCTTGCATCAGCGTTCGCGTTAAGTGGTTGCCCGGTTGCCCGGGACACCCACAATCAGCACCGGGCAACCAACATGTACTTATTTGGTTGCCCGGTGGGCAACCAATTTTTTTACAAGAAGTGAAACACTTAACACATGCATTTAAATATTTTACAGAACGGGCAACCAAAAAATCTGCCGGGCAACCATAATTTCCTGCTTGGTTGCCCGGCGGGCAACCAGATTTTTTTCCTTAATTCGGACGCTGTCTTGCATGCATGTTGGATGATTTACCCCCCCCCCCCCCCCCTCTAACCCTAATGAACACTGGTGCCACAACCATAATCACAATTGATAGTTGCATAGATTCACGGGTCTTTTCTAATACCGCATTTGGGGGGCGGGAGTGGCATGCCTGTGATCGGATGGGGGAAATCCCACTAGAAGTGCACATGCATTACCAGATTTTATTTTGTATAGGCCCTATCGAATCTTTATAATTATGGTCACGGGGTTCGATGATATATTAAGGGGGTGCGAGTTCTTTTAGCGGATTCAATAGATATTCGAGCTGAATTTCAGCCTATACTATTCAGCCATGTGCCACTTCACCTAATTGCATTCGGTTTGTCCTCATTTTTGTCTGTTTTCGTCTTTTATTTGTGGGCTCTCTCTCACACCGGCCTACATATTGAAGGTGTCCCCAGTAAATTAAAACGTCGACTTCCAGGCTGTCAACTTGCCGCCAAGTCTGAAGTTGCGGGGGTGCCCAGGTTTTAGGATGCATGAATTTGGCCGGTATATCACAGAGTGGGTTTTACCATGGGGGGAACTGACATTGGAAAAGTGTCCCCTCCCCCCCCCCCCCCCCCACCCCCACTTTTCAATAAAATATGGTCAAAAGTACACACCAAATCGCACCAAATGGGTTCGAAAACGGTTTTTCCCAGCACTCTCTATAAATGTCATGGGCATGTCATGGACGTATGGGAGGCTCAAGAGCCGATTGTTTGACCCCTCCTACTTTGCATGTATCGTCTATGGGGAGCGCATTGTGTATATCCTCCATTATGCGGTATCATAAACTGAAAACCGGTCCCATGGGGAATTTTCCGAACAATTCCCTGTAAACTTCAATTACTGATTCGAATACTCATGGCGGGTTACCTGCCATGGAATACCTAAAGCAGACGACATAGATAACCCTTACGGGGCATTAGTAAGCTGTAGGATATCTATGGCAGACGATACAAACAGCGCCACCAACAATGGGACACCAGCTTCAGATCAGCAAATTGAGTGGCACTGCCCTGAGTGTTGTTGCGCAAAACCCGGGTTTTGTCCAGTTAGTGTCTACTCAAAACCCGGGTTTACCGCAACCCGGGTTCTGGATGCTATACCGGTGTGATTGCAATGTTAGGTACTATATGCAGGCATTAGATTATTAGATACAATTGCTTTGCTAAGCGACAACACTTTTGTGAAATTGGTTTAATAACCCGTGTGTGGATTGCGCTGATGTTGGTAAGAAGTTGTCTTCCTCACAATGTAATATTTTGCGGTGTTTGTGTAACAAAAACGGTGAGATGAAAGATATTCGAGGTAATAACTTCTGCTCGATACATTTTAGAGTTGCAGGTATCGACGCCATTGTTGATGAGAACAAAATAGTCTCGCTACTAGTTTGACTTATGATGGGTGTACGCTCGTATGTAAACATGCGTACATGGTAAACTACTAATCTGAAGATCAATATATGAATGCTATCCACCGTTTCGGAAAAACGCACTACGCAACTATGTTTTTCCCCCTGAAATGTCCCGATCTCGATATGAAATGGTCTAATCTTTTATGATATAGTGATAGGTCTCATTTCAGCCACATGATTTGAACTTTTTAAATATCATTTTATAAAACAAAATAATGACTGCCTTTTCCGTGTGCAATAGTAAAACCAGGGGCGGACTGGCCACTGTGGCGTTGTGGCGATCGCCACATAGGCCGCTTGGTTTTGGGCCTCCCAGGGCCGGTTACTCACCAAGTTTTCCGAAAACTCCCCCCTTTCCCATTGTGTAAATATCTTTTTTTTTGTCGGGCCGTTTTGGACTCAAATTTCCCCCCCCCCCCCCCCCCCCCACCACACACACCACACCCCGCTCGCTACGCTGACATGGTCAAAAGGGGCCGCTTTAATAATATTGCCACGGCCGCTTTCAGGTCCCAGTCCGCCCCTGAGTAAAACTATATCACTATGTCCAATTTGGATTATTCCACGACACTCGTGTAATGGAGAAATACAAAGTTGACCTCGTGATATAGTTTTAACTATCTAACTCTCAGCCATTCAATATATGTATGCCATATTCCTTCCATCCATCCAATGGCGTTTACAAATATGCAATACACTATTTGATTGGTATTTTGTTACTGGACATTCTACCAGTATTAAGATGTTCAATGGTTCTTTCAGATAAAAGATGGACTTCTGAGGGTGATTCGCGACGGCCCATACAGGAACAAGGTAATTTTAGGCTGACCCATGAAATAAGTGTAATAATATCATGCCAAAAATCCAAATAAAAAGGAAAAACAAACAACAGCGACGACGATGTCAACAGCTACAACAAGAATAGTCCTTAAAAAGGACAATCTTCACATGTAGGCATGGTGAAATACCAAACACTCTAGACTAAAAGGCATCTGCAAATGGGGATAATTAGTGGATGGCCTAGTCAAATTGGTGGGAATGAGATTGTGATGGATTTATATTGAATAATAATCAGATATTAGAAGAAAGTGCTAAAGTGACACAGTGTATTAAATATGTTGTAGAACCGACCAATAACATAGTAATCTATTCATCTCTGAATGCAAGATTTAGTGTGTGACTTCTTTTTACTTGCTCGTATGGTGTTGTTTTTCTCTTCACTTTGTATTGTTATTGAATATTGTTCCCATCAGCCGGTTGGCTACGATGACAGAAATACCATGACTACTAATCAATAAGCGTTTATCCCATTTGCACGTTTTTCTGACACCATTGAATATTCTCAACAGTGCAGTTTTATCAAATTACGTCATTCCAAATAACGAAGTGAATTCACTTGTTAATGCATTGATATTGTAATCCAGGATTTAGCTTTGCGCCTTGTACACAATCGCCTATGTGATGGAGATAGCACACATCTTGTGATAGCATTCAAGCAATCCTACGATCACCAGATGATAGCTGCTTTTGTCATTCATACATTGATAGTATTCCATTGCTGCCCTGATGATGATCTACGACAACCACTGAAAACACTACTTGAGCAACCAAAACAAATGAGAGTAAGTTTAATTCAAACGTAATTATCATACAGCTTTAACAAGATTGTGTGGTATACATAATGTTCAACAACTCACCCATACCTTAAAGGGTATAAAGAGATATGTTGGCGGCTGTGCCCTCAATTATGATAACAACTGGGATTTGTATATATTTTACAATTGTATTACATGTATAAACTAACACCTACAATGTATAAGGATTAAGAAAATTTCACCTTCTTTGTTGTGACAACAAACATCGATTCAAAATTCTGATCTTACAGCGGAACAGCCGTAGTATCAGTATTTTACGTAGACAGTGTCCCGCTGGAGCATGCATGATAAATAACGCGAACAATATTTACATAGAGGGCGTTTTTAAGATTTTTTATTTATCTTTTAATATTTATTTGTCCCCTACGACCCTGGATAACCCAATAAAGCCTTGCTTCCATTGGTGTCCGTTAGATGTATGAAAAGATACAGATCGGGATGATCCCCTACTCTTTAAGAAAGAGTCTATAGTTTTTAACGTGCTCGTGTAATGCTCTTCCGATGCACGGCACCACAATTTGTACGTGACTTCCGAACCACGAGGCAATTGAGACTAAGTACCTTGCATAAGGATACAAACACGTTGGCCGTAGCGGGGCTAGAACTCACAACCTGTGTATCATGAATCCTGTGCGCTATTCAGTAGACCACACATGTTCTTGTATTTATTAATGTTCATCAAAGTACAGTAGCAAAATGTTGTTAATGTTAGGTACACGCTACTATGGAAACCACCATGCCGATCGAACCGCGCCACGCGGATGTGTTTACGCGCTACGCGATCGCAGACGCAGTGTGTGTTTTGTTATTGAATGCTCATGATGATCGTTATTTACATCGAGTTATGAAATTAAAATGAACTCGAGTGTAATTTTAATTTGGTAATTTTAGTGTTAAGGTTTTTGAAAATGGTTTGAATGAATTCTTTTAAAATGAATTACAATTAAATTATGTTATTATTTGCATTGTCTATTTATGAATGGTCGTTGTTGAAATCTGCACCTCCTGGGCGATCTTGGCGTCTTCGTATTTCGTTCACTCGGGTGTTGCCCTCGTGAAATAAACCACGCAGACCACGTAACGTTGCAGATTGGTGGCACACATACGCTGACACATGATTTATTCCATAAATAGTACTCTACAAACCAAAAGTATTTGGAAATATTTACGTTCTCAAATTTTTCCAGATATTAAACTATGACTCTAATATTTCATTTTCGGTTGAATAAATGTGTTGCTCAATCTCGTCTTATTTATAAATTCCTGTTTTCTGAAACCTTTGGTTATTCATCTTATCAAATTGAAGACAAGTTGGGCCTGCGTCAAAATCGAATACAAAATTACCATGGGAAATAGTTCTCATACTTGATTGCAGCGCCCTCCATTGCTTAAATTGGTAAGAGGGCAGATTGGCTGAATCGAGCCAGTTGGAAAATGTTTAGATAGAACTTCCATGGATAGAACAATGGATTGTTATACAATATTGATGTTATGGTGTATTCATTGCACAGAGGTCCCCACTGATAGCCAGGTATCTTGCAGACGCCTATAAACATCATTTACCAAAACGCAGCGCATCAGAAGATGACATTGACCCTATTGGTAGCACCGTCTTTAGAATGATTGTCTGGTCAATTCTACTAGGATCTGCCATCAATGATCATAGGGTAAGATTGAAATGGTTTTATCTTGAATTCCATCTTAAATGTTGGGCAATTTCTAAATAAAAATAACCAATGTACTAATAAAATAAGAATAAATTCTGTTGATAAATTATGAATCTAGATGGTACAGCCTTTCTATTGTGTAACTATAGTGAACAGGAATATATCTATGAACTTTTCATTCTGTAAGTATTTGACTGTTAGCTTGCTGAGTAACATGATTTATATTTATCTGAATGGGACGGTCGTTGCTGTCATCAAAATCCATCTGTCACGCACATTATTCGTCGGAATTCCACCATAATAAATTGCGTATCAATCAATCAATCAATCAATCAATCAATCAATCAATCAATCAATCAATCAATCAATCAATCAATCAATCAATCAATCAATCAATCAATCAATCAATCAATCAATCAAATTTATACAGGCTGAGTCAAAAAGAAGTTGTACGAGAATGAATCTTTTTTTTAAAATAGACCAAACAAAGTTGACAAACCAATGAGGCACGTATTCAAAGAGCAACTTATTCCGCTCATATGACAAAAGGAATTTTTGACTCACCCTGTATAGCGCCAGAACCAAGAAACTTGTACTAAGGCCCTTTGGCACAATGAAATACAAAGAGAAAACTACTTTACAAAAGCATGTTCAAAAAGATGACATTTTAAAAGTCGTTTAAATAATATATGACGCTTGTAAGTTTGTCGCCAAGAAAGAAAGATTGTTTTTTCTTCTGTTCCCATTAAATTATGATGCTATGATACTGAGTCGAATATGTATCGACACTTCTGAAAATATATTTATTAAAACTAATCAGATTTTGTAAAATGTATTTACCTGACACCATAACCATTAAGTTTCACTCCAAAGCTCTAAAAGTCTTATTTAATTTATTTAAATATTGAATTAACACCAGTCTATTAGTATCCTTGTTCCGCCCGACGTTACCGGCCAAGTTGGAGTCACAGCGTACTTGTGGAAGGCAATATCCACCGACGTGAAATGTCTTCAGACCCTTACAAGTCAGACAGATGAACACTGTCTGTTGCTATGTCACGTGGTACTAGACAGGATCCTGACAACTTCATCACAGGAGAGAGGTACATTATGTTCTGGACGTTTTATTGTTATTATTTTTTCTATTTCTTTTAAATCTGTACAAAGCCTCCTTTGCGATGCGTCGATGTTACAGATCTATTTCCATATTAGTCGGGGATCTACGGAGGGTTAGTGTGCACCCCCCCAGGACTCCCCCAAACCAACTTTTTTTACTTCCTATTATGATCCTAAGACATAATCAGGATGTTACCAAAAATATTTTCATATTGCTAAGGGGTTATGCAAGATGGCGTCCAAAATGGCCACCATAACTGGTCAAATCTCATAAAATGACATATAGCAATCAAATTGTATAGTGAAAGTATAGTTTTAATAGTGGGATGTATGTATTAGACCACTAGACACTCATATCCAGAACTTTTGCTCTGTTAACACACCTAAATCCAAGATGGCCGCCAAAATGGCCGCCAAAATTGGTAAAATTCCATATATTGGCAAATATAAACCAACATGTATGATCAGAGTATAGTTTTAACAATGGGATGTATGTGTTAGACCACTAGAAACTCAAATCTAGTATTTTTGCTTTGTAAACATACCTTAAAACCAAAATGGCCGCCAAATTAATGGTCAAAATTCCATAAAATAGCATAATATCAACCGAAATGTATGATCAAAATATAATTGTAATGATGGGATGTATGTGTTAGACCACAAGTAACTCATATCCAGTATCTGTGCTCTGTTATCATAGTTCAAAATCCAAAATGGCTGCCAAAATGGCCCCCAAAATGGTTCCTAAAGTGGTTGCAAAATTGTCAAATTCCATAAAATGGGATAATATCAACCTAAATGTATGATGAAAATATAGTTTTTTATGATGGGATGTATGTGTTAGACCACTAGTAACTCATATCTAGTATTTTTGCTTTGTTAACATACTTAGAAATCCAAAATGGCCCCCAAAATGGGTCCCGAAATGACTTAACAAATTGTCGAAATTCCATAAAATGGTATAATATCAACCAAAATGTATGATGAAAGTATAGTTTTAACATTAGGATGTATGTATTAGACCACTAGTAACCCATATCCAGTATATTTGCATTGTAATAACATACTTTAAATCCAAGATGGCCACCAAAATGGCCGCTGTAAATATACAAATAGTCTACATGAGTCCACAATAGATATTGTAAGAGTGTATATTACATCACATTCACCAAATAGTAGTATGTTTGAAACTGCTAAGCTATTGCTTTTAGATATAAGGCCCACCTCTGTGACAATTTTGACTCTGTATCACTTTCCAAAATGGCTTCCAGAGTAGTTAAGTTGATGTTAAAGGACCTAAAACAATTGTTTTGTATTGTAAATGACCATACTATGTAATACCAATACCCCCAAATATAATAAGACAGCATTCAATATATGACTGTCTATGATAAAGCCTAGGGGCTGTAGATCTAGTTTGAGTATTTTGAAATATCCAGTGGCTGCAAAAGGTTAAAATAACTGAAAAACAGTATTAGATTTATTGTTAGTGTTACATTAGATATGAACAATGTTGGGGTATTGCCCAGCACTAATATTATACATATAGTAATAAAGTATCGCCCAAGACGAGGGGTCGAAATGGCGGGTACACAAGAAGATCTATGTGTCTTGACTGCTCATTAATGTCTATAAAGACACACTTTATACTATTGTAACAAACAAAAGATTATATCTGTAGATTTTAATCCACCAGTAAACGTATCTGTATGTGACAAGGTATGATTGAATGGTATAGACTCCATATTTTGATCAATTGGTGGCTTCCTGTGGTAATTATTTAGACCATTTGGCGGTTATCATACACTCATGTAGAATATTTTTACATTTACAGCGGCCATTTTGGTGGCCATCTTGGTTTTAAAGTATGTTATTACAATGCAAATATACTGGATATGAGTTACTAGTGGTCTAATACATACACCCAAATGTTAAATCTATACTATCAACATACATTTTGTTTGATATTATCCCATTTTATGGAATTCCAACAATTTGTTCAGTCATTTTGGACCCATTTTGGGGGCCATTTTGGATTTCTAAGTATGTTAACAAAGCACAAATACTAGATGAGAGTTACTAGTGGTCTAATACATACATCCCATCATTTAAACTATATTTTTATCATACATTTAGGTTGATATTATCCCATTTTATGGAATTTGACAATTTTTGCAGCCACTTCGGGAACCATTTTGGGGGCCATTTTGGCAACAATTTTGGATTTTGAACTATGTTAACAGAGCAAAAATACTGGATATGAGTTACTAATGGTCTAACACATACATTTCATCGTTAAAACTATATTTTGATCATACATTTCGGTTGATATTATGCTATTTTATGGAATTTTGACCACTTTTGACCATTAATTTGGCGGCCATTTTGGTTTTAAAGTATGTTAACAAAGCAAAAATACTAGATATGAGTTTCTAGTGGTCTAACACATACATCCCATTGTTAAAACTATACTCTGATCATACATGTTGGTTTATATATGCCAATATATAGAATTTTACCAATTTTGGCGGCCATTTTGGCGGCCATCTTGGATTTAGGTGTGTTAACAAAGCAAAAGTTCTGGATATGAGTGTCTAGTGGTCTAATACATACATCCCACTATTAAAACTATACTTTCACTATACAATTTGATTGCTATATGTCATTTTATGAGATTTGACCAGTTATGGCGGCCATTTTGGACGCCATCTTGCATAACCCCTTAGCAATATGAAAATATTTTTGGTAACATCCTGATTATGTCTTAGGATTATAATAGGAAGTAAAAAAAGTTGGTTTGGGGGAGTCCTGGGGGGGGGGGGGGGGGTGCACACTAACCCTCCGTAGATCCCCGACTATATGGTATAGAATGGTATACACTCGTTGATGTATTTATTCATTGAGGTATTCATTCAGGTTTAAATTGCTGGACCATTTTCTGATAATAGGTGAAGCAATAGCAACGTAAAAAAATAAGACTGCAATATCTGAAGACGGCATCCCGAGACACAACATATTGTAACATTGCGTACAAAAAGCTAAACTACAAACTCCATTAAAATAACAAAGTCTATAACCATCGATGTTGAACATTATGAACAAGTTATTAATGTCAAAAACCCTGATTCTGTGGACAGAGCTGCTAACTGTCTTGTTGACATCAAAGCAAGAATTGGAGTAGCCAATGGAAGGATGATGCAACTCCAAGAGCTATGGAAGGACACAATCTGACAACAAAATTGTTAAGTCACTGCAGTATGGAGTGTACTGCTTCAGAACCGTGATGATGAATGGACTCTATTCAAAGCAGAATCGAATAGTTTTTGCTGACGTGTGGAGCAGATGAGCATTGCTGACAATCAACTGCAGGGAGAAAAGGAGCAACTTAATGGACAACTGACACATAATAGAGAGGAAGCATGAGCTTGATGAGGAAAAAAGAAAAATAGAAGAAACAATGGTTCTTCTAAAACATTAAGGAATTGACGGTATGAATCTGATAAAAGTGTCTGGAATACGAACAAAATACAAACGAGCAACTTGGAGAAAGACGATATGGAGATGCGAACGTATTACAGCCAATCGAAAAATTGACGAAAGCCAAAGAAATGCATGAAAGTCAAGGCGGTAACTGTTGATGCGAACTCCGCTAATTAATACTTACTTTAACATTTACGACAACTATTGTAGCCATGCTGACAGCGACAATATGTAGTTCCGTCCTAGTTGACTTCCCTCCGCTCTCATTTTCGCTTATATGAATTTTGCATGTTATATCAACCTTGATCTCTTATTGTTATTGTCTTACCCTTAATGCGGATTTATTCTAATAAGGTATAAGATCCTATTCAAACCTGAGATCCTCTCTTTTGACTACAACTGAAAAGGGCGTATCTAGAGAGGGCTATGTACGACGCCCCCCCCCCCCCCCCCCCCCCCCCCACCCTCATTGAAGACCCTTGTAGCCCTGAATATGCTGTTGACACTAACTGGATCGACTTAACATTTAAACATTTTAGAAACCATTCTACGTTCATCAGGCAGACATTCACGTAGCTCAATATGGCATCATCAGTTTGTCACGGCATTCATTAGTTGTGTAACAAGTGTAAGTGTTGTATATAGTATTATTTAAGTTGATGCTATTTCAAAGTATACATTTTGTTGATATGCCTGCGATATTATCTGGCCAAGAATATAATGCATTTCATTGTCCAACCGTCCTTATAATTATATGGCCGTTGTCTGTGGAGCTGTAATCAATACACTTGATGTCGTATACATTACAATGTAAGATTGGTTCTGATAAGACTAATTTTAAATGTTTGATTCAAACTTCGTTATATTCGCTATAGAGGAGCTGTAGGGGAGATGTTTTAGTCTCGCAAGCAAATTTATAAATTGAGTGGTACAATCGCTCCGCAAAAGGATGAGCACTCCGCTCTTGTGAACACAAGATCGACCACCTTATCTTAACGCTTTCCACGCGGCAGTCGTCTGTAGACTACAGTTCCTAAATTTCACAAACTGTCTCAAAACGCCAACATTGAACTTCATCACTATATTTAGAATCATCATGGTAAAATAAGTACAAACATGCTTAGTATTGTTACATATGCTACCAATATGTGTCAGCTGCTGCCATTGTTCCATCAAAGGACGACCGATGATGATGATGATGATGATGATGATGATGATGATGATGATGATGATGATGATGATGATGATGACGATGACGATGACGATGACGATGACGATGACGATGACGATGATGATTGGTTCAGTAATTCTTGAGATATTTCATTGAAAGTTGGGAAAGGTTTCTGAAAAAATCTGAAGGACCCTTTGGTGGTTTGGAGGAATATGAGAAGGCTCAGAAGGCACTTGTAGAGGGAAAGCAGTGGGGAAGATGGTATCAAGCTTGAAGACCCTTGTAGCCCTGAATATGCTGTTGACACTAACTGGATCGACACCTGAGCTTGACATCCACCTAAGAGCGAATCAAAATGGCTTTCGAGTTGGACGCACCACAGTAGGTCATATTATTGCCCCGAAGTTTTATTAAGGGAATTAGATCAAACAACCTGCCAGCCATCATAACCTTTATTGACTTCAATAAGGCATTTGACACTATACATTGGGGACGAATGCTGCAAATTTTAAAGGCCTATGGTGTACCCGATGAGTTTACCAATGCGATAGCAGAAGTATACAAAGACACCAAGGCAGAGGTTATATCGCCTGACGGGGAAACTGAGGTATTTAAAATACTGGCTGGAGTACTACAAGATGACGCCCTGGCTCCATACCTCGTTTTCATTGTTCTTGACTATGACCTAAGAGAGGCCGTAGATAGCAAAGAGGAAGAGCTATTATTCCACTTAACCAAAAGTTGCAGCAGAAAAATAAGGCCAACTGTAGTGACTGACCTTGACTTTTCTGACGTCATTGCACTGTTGTCTGAGGAAGTGGCTTAAACACGCAATCAATACTTAACAGAGTGGAGAATTCAGTGGGTAGAGTTGGTCTCCAAATAAATGCTGCAAAGACGAAGTATATGTCCTTCAACCAGAAGCAAGTGCCTGTAATCAACACAAGCGAAGACATGCTCCTAGATAAAGTGGAGGACTTCAAATACCTTGGAGCCTGGATGAATACCACTGAAAAGGACATCAAAACACGCAAATCAGCTGCATGGGGAGCTTGTGGCAAACTTGCTCAGTTAAGGAAGTCCTAGTCACTATCCAGAAAGCTTAAAACGGCTGTTCATAGCTACAGTAGAATCAGTCCTCCTCTACGGATAGGCATGGACAGTCACCTCAAAGATTAGAAAACAGCTGGACGGATGTTACTCTAGAATGCTAAGAACCAAAAGAACAGTATTCAACATCAACTGGAGCCAGCATGTGACAAATGAGGACCTGTACGCGGACATGTCCAAAGTCTCGGATAAGATCAGAGAAACGTAGATCAAGATTTGCAGGACACCGCTTCAGCGGGTCCAATGAGCTGGTCTCCAAACTCATACATTGGATACCAAAAAATGGAGTACGAAAGCGTGGTAGACCAGCCCTAACCTACATTGACATACTAAAGCGTGACACAGGAATGCAGGTAGAAGAAATAAAGCTATGTTGGAAAGGAAGATTTGGAGAAGAATCGTGGTTCGGGAAAGTCACCTGACCTATGTCAAGTAAGTCAAGTGTAAATCATTTCACAATCAACAGTTAGAATGTAAGTGTGTTTCTTAGCTCGTTCATATTTAGCATCAATCAAATGGTTAATATAATATCCCTACAGAATATGGAACAAGAATGTTTACGTGCTGAGACAAAGTTGAATGCAGACAAAAGGGACGTCGTGATGCAAGTCCTTCACAAGCCTGAATCTCTGGATACATTGACGTCAGAGGATATCAAAAGACTGCCCTCATTACCAACTATGTGGCAATATCATCCGCTTATTAGTGTAAATAGTGTCAAGCAATACCTTGAAGCTGAAGGAAACAAGAGCATACACCAGTATACACTATTACAAGCCTTTCTGCAACAGGTATGTGATTTAAGGTTGGTGACTGCGTACGGACTATTCTAAGGTTCTTGTTTGAAATCGCTGACTTTGTTTTGGTACCAAGGGATTGCCCCGAGGGGGCGGAACCTTAGAATAGTCCGTACAAAGTCACCAATCTTATTCATAACTGTCATTTAATGTTGATTAGCATCCAAATTGTAATATTAAGTTATTCTAAACATGCTAAAGGTTAATATTTTGACTTTGGAGTTCGTATTTTTGTGTCATTTCCAATAGCGTCATGACCAATAGCGGAGAAGCTGTTATAAAAAACGATTATGAGATAGACCAATCACAGTTCGGCAAATAATATGCATGTTCAGGGCCACAAATTAATTTAGTTTTTGATTTGCAAACAAGCACGGAAAATAAATAAACAACAGAACTTTCTTCATTCCCGATCCTGTAAAGAATTCAGAAGCAGGAAAGATCAATTTTGCCGATTGGAAATAATATTATATGAAATATGACTTCATACCCTGGACGAATATTTCGTCTCAGATCTACCGTACGAATAAGTTTTTGAAGCTATTTTTGTAAGCTTATTCATCATTGAAAAAGTCAATGCAAATGATCATGATCGGGATCATGATGTCTCATGGATCCATGGATCAAAGTCGAATCACGTCAACAACCTTTTTTGTTTATGGTCAATTGATGGGGAAATATAATCAAAATCGCAGCTAAATCGTGTTGTACGATTCCATTCTTTGTCTGCTTGTTTAGAGACGACGTTATTCGGTGAGTAATGATTGATGGCCTAGCCTACATCGTGAGTCTTTTTGACAAACAAAAGTATGTTGATTGTTGTCTTGCCTTAATTATTATTATAGTTGCAGTGTCAGGTGTTTGTCAAGCTTTGACAAAAAATTAAATGGGTTGTCATGTGTCGTAGACGGGATGGCTATCATAGGCCTAGCTAGGAGTATACGCTCGTACGTAGGCCTAGTTAATTTAGCCTAACATTTTTTAATCTTGTCAATTTCGGTTTTACATCAAGAATGGATGACGCCTGACTTCGATTTTGAATACGTTTCTTGAATTGAAACATTTTAATATAAAGTCACCTTTGATGAGACAGATTCCTGTTCTGTACTAGGCTGTTTATCATGGGATTTATTTTGCGTCCCCAGTCAAATTTTATACTAGTTTGTTAGCCCTGTAATCAGATTTATTTCACTGATGCTTGATACGGCCGTGCTTGCCGGTGAGACTGAGACAGACATGCAACGTCAGAGCGATGTTTAGCTAATACAATCGCTATGACATACATTGTACGTCCTTGCTCGTCACTTGTGTCATTTGGGGGTCCATTATGAAGCTAACAAAATTTCACCGAGTCTGCGCTCGCTGCTGATGAGGGACGTCCAGTTACCAGTCAGTATCTCTGTTAGGGCAGGCTAGCCGCCGCGCTGGTGGTACAAACACACGCCAGTTATTCAAATCATGCAGACCAAATTTGCCGTTCATCATTGACATTTGACAACGATATAAAAATGGTGTTTTGTTGTGTTTTCAATGTAGTATTTGTATTGTTGAAAGTACAGCCGCGAGTAGTCGTGTCGCGTGTATCCATGTTCAGGGCCCCACTCGCAAACATCTGCCTCTTGTTACCATGCACAACGTCACACAAAACGCCACGCCCCCAGGTCATTGATGCGCGTACAAGTACATTTTGGAGGTCTTGGCAATATATCAATAACCTGCGCTGTGCGTCCGCGTTTCCATGTAACGATCAATTTGAGTGGAAGCGCGGTGGTACGCACATTTTCAAAAGTTATGAATATATAACGAATTCGACTACCGGCAGTTTGAAAATGAAAGGAAATAATTGATTGCCGATGCTTTGGAACCCGGCAGTATATCTTAACGAAATAAATCGTATTGAAAACTGAAAACCATAGCAGGTGACGTCACAGCATCAGGCTGCTGTTAGTGGGTTACGTAAGTACAGGAAGCCATCATTAATATATTGCAGCTGATTTATAAACAATTGTTATCAAAGTCTTTAACTTTTAATACCAACAACCATAACCAACTAAAATTCTTTCAGAAAGAGTGTACTTTTCCGAGTATCGATTTGCAATTAATATTTTCTTTCCAAGGAAATGTTACTTGAATATAAAAAAAGTCTTGTATCCTCTGATATTTATGATGAAATGAAAAGAGAGAAAAAGTACAAGATTTATTATAATAAATGACTGCACTGGGTGGTAGGTAAAATGACTGCACTTGGTGGTAGGTAAAATGACTGCACTGGGTGTGTGGTAAAACGACTGCACTGGGTGGAAGGTAAAATGACTGCACTGGGTATTAGGTAAAATGACTGCACTGGGTGGTTGTTAATGACTGTATTGGGTGTTAGGTAAAAGGACTGCACTGGGTGGTAGGTAAAATGACTGCACTGGGTGGTAGGTAAAATGACTGCACTGGGTGTCAGCGTTCGCGTTAAGTGGTTGCCCGGTTGCCCGGGACACCCAAAATCAGCACCGGGCAACCAACATGTACTTATTTGGTTGCCCGGTGGGCAACCAATTTTTTTACAAGAAGTGAAACACTTAACACATGCATTTAAATATTTTACAGAACGGGCAACCAAAAAATCTGCCGGGCAACCATAATTTCCTGCTTGGTTGCCCGGCGGGCAACCAGATTTTTTTCCTTAATTCGGACGCTGCTGGGTGTTAGGTAAAATGACTGCACTGGGTGGTTGTTAATGACTGTATTGGGTAATAGGTAAAATGACTGAGCTGGGTGGTAGGTAAAATGACTGCACTGGGTGGTAGGTAAAATGACTGCACTCTGTCTGGGTGGTGGGTAAAATGACTGCACTGGGTGGTAGGTAAAATAACTGCACTGGGTGTTAGGTAAAATGACTGCACTGGGTGGTTGTTACTGACTGTATTGGGTGGTAGGTAAAATGACTGAGCTGGGTGGTAGGTAAAATGACTGCACTGGGTGGTAGGTAAAATGACTGCACTGGGTGGTAGGTAAAATGACTGCACTGGGTGGTAGGTAAAATGACTGCACTGGGTGGTAGGTAAAATGACTGCACTGGGTGTTAGGTAAAATGACTGCACTCTGTCTGGGTGGTGGGTAAAATGACTGCACTGGGTGGTAGGTAGAGTATGAAAATCAAGATTAGATTCCAGGTTTCCTGATCATTCTGATTATTTGAGGATGCGAAGTGAGGAACAATTTCAATTGTCTTCTGCAAGGAGAACCAATTTACCGGTCTGTAATTTGATGACATTCAGCATAAGATACAGGTATCGATGACCTTTTTCTTATGAAGACAGCGCTTGTATACAATTTGTTTGCATGTTTTTGTATTTTATATTAAGGAGTCGGTGTTACGAGCAATGGTGTATTTGCCAGATATAATTCGCCTACAACGACTACTGTTTGAGCGCTTTCATCGTTGCATTGATGCTGTAGAGGCAGAGAAGTTTTCACCGGACATGTACTGGGAAGCCGGTATGTCATAACAAATAAAGTATATCAGATATGCCAGCAAAATTATGTTTCAATGTTGGATATACATGTACGTGTACTTTTTTAGACTTTTTAAAACTTATTTCCGACACATATAATTTTACACTCCCGAAGCAGTTTGACTATCTGCAACACATACATATATTAAAAGTTATCATAGTCATCATCAGATCGTCTCTGGCTTACGGGCAGACGGATGTCTGTACATTTTCTTAATTATTATCCAAAATCTGAAATTTCCTATTTCCAACAGCAAAAAAGACAAATCAACAAAATTAATTTCAAATTTCAAATATTTCCCAAATATTTTTTGAAATAAATTTGAAAATAAAAATAAAATTATATTTCAGGGACTCGGTAGAAAGGGGACATAAATAATTCGTAAACACGTGAATCAGTCGGACCCGTAGAACAGGGAGAATACAACATGTATATTTAACATTTTCCACGCAACTATTTAGTTTAACCATACACAAAATAGAATGTAAGAAACCATTCCCAAATGTCTAGGTCTATTTCTAGGATTACCGAACCAATACAAGGTATGTTTGTATTTATTTTGATGTATTTTTCCGAATATGATGATAAAATTCGATAATCCTGACATATTTGAAACATTTTGTGAAATCTTGGAATGTCGTACGACTGCCACGTGGAAATAGATAATATGTAAATTTTGAGTACCTGCCAGATTTTGTTGAAACCAATCTAACTGATTGTAAATACACGAGCATTTAGTAGTAATGTGGATACGAGTAACTGTTATCACTATGTAAAGTACTTTAGACTATAGGACCAGGGCGCTGGAAAGGGATTCTTGTTGTCCATCTCTGGGCAGAACATGAAATTAGTACCAAATGATAGCAAATACATCCCTAAAGACCAATTCACCTTTTCCCATATTCGCAGGTTGCACGTTAATGAGTAATTCCATCCCAAAGTTTGAGTGTAAACCCTGTATGATTGAATGGGGAATATCTTTAGTCTGCCAAAAGAGGGCAGTATTTTCTTAATCGCATACAGTAGTTTTGGCATGCTAAAATGAGTAATTCTACATGGATATGCAATAAGTTTGAACACACATACAATGTATTATTAAAAATATTTCAATATTATTTTATGTTTTTAATAAAAGATCATTATTTTAGGTCTAAATAGACTTTATAGATTAACATTTTATAGAACCAACAGCAAATTATTCCATAAATATGATTATAGAAATGTCATTCAAAGTTACCATTATGCAATGGGAACTGACCAATTTATCAACTTTGAACATCAAGGTATACCAATAGAGTGGCGACCCCCCCCCCCCCCCCCCCCCCCCCCCCCCCCCAGTATTGACCGTCGTGTCAGTTGAGATTGGCACTGTCGGTTCATTTGACAAGAGGAATCATGGAAATACAACGGTCAAAAAATGTATGGAGAAAAATCGCACGTTACGTGCTCAGGTGTCCCTAAAATGGAATATATTTTGGTAGAAGCTTCTTTAAAGCCGAAATGTAGTACCTCATTCATAGCAAAAATAAATGTAAAATCGCAAATGTTTGAGCGCTATGCACACATTTTGTTGTTGTCTGAATAACCTTGTCGGTTCACTTTCATTCCTTGCCCCCACCCCCACATTATATTAGCTTTTTCCATTTTGATGTCATTGATATCGGTCCAAAATTTATGAAACAATTGAAAAAGTTAGAAAAATAATTGACCCTTTTCTGACCTTTTCCAATGTTCTATTTAGCTATGTTATCTGTAACATTGACATCATAACTATGAATAACTATCTCAACTTGTGAAGCAGTTCTTCCCCATCATGCCCATGGGTATGATGTAATAGTTATACATACGTTTACATTTGTTTCAATGGCAATTACTTTTTATACCCCTACCCCTAACACACGAGTTGTTTTATGTCATTTTGTCTACATGTAAATAGGGGAATACAGGTATTGCCAATAATTTATTCTTGAAGACAAGATATGAATCTATCATAAAATTATTCCTTTGCGAGTATGTTCGCAGCTCTGAGGTTCCTACTTTATATACATGTACATGTATGCAGAAGTTGTTAGGGAGAAGGAGAGCTATATTTTAAAACTAAGAATAATAGTCAGGTCAAGGAAAAGTTATTGGTAAAAATATGAGAAACTATATATATTCGGTAATAATTTCATGTTCTTCCCCGAGATGGACAACAAGAGTGAAAGATACAGAGCATGATCCTATAGCCTACTTCACTATTATAGAAATTCTATTTTGGGTATGTTTTTGTGAGATATTATTCGTTTGAAATGTTATCCATTGTTCGAACTGTCGAAGTATTTTGATGATAATTTGAATTTTTCTGTGTGAAGCTATGAAGAATCTAATTTTCATGAAATTGTTAATATTATGTATCTTATGAACAAATGATGTTATGGCACGCAATGATCACTATCTATTGCAAATACAACCTCATATCACAATGTAAACCTATCAATCCAGGTGGTTCCACGCATTCAGATGATGAGATACTACGACTGATGGAACGGTTCATTTTAGCCTGGAATACCGTGATTGATATTGGTGGTAAGTGTTTTTATATATGAGGAGTTTGTTTCCAAAAGGAGCTAACTCACTATAAGTGTAATAGGAGAAAAGCAACGTGTTTTTTAAAATGAGGATGTGGCACTTCTTTGATTATGCTTATTTTCTGCCCTATGAAATGTACCATACGTGGAAGCTCAAAAACTGGTTTGATTTCATTCTTTGACATTCACTGTATTTCCTGTCTTTCTTTATTTTCGGAAACGAGTGGAGTTTTGGAACAAAAAAATGTTCGACCAATTTTCAAAAACCACTTTACCAAACAATCTTTATTTCAAAATAAGGTGCACCTGAAAGACAATGTCAAATCGCATTGAAAACAGGAAACCGCATTCAAATACCTCTTAAACCTTTAAAAATATGAATCTTTGTAATTTCGTGAAAAAACTGTACATTTTGACAATTTGGCAATTGTTTTCAAATAACAACAATTGTGTTCGTGTGCAATTTTCAAAACAATATCCCATACATAGTGTTACGTTTTTTTCATTGCATTTCATTAAGGACATTCCTACCAATGTTTTACTACAGTAAAAAACCCATATTTCCACCATTTTGGCTTAAAAAATAGTGAATTCGATTCGAATTTCCGGTCCGGAAATTACCGGAAACTTCCGGAAATTACCGAGGGCCATAACTTTGGACCCGAACATGCTACAGATGTAGAACAAAGTTTAAAAGATAAAGATGTATTTTGTAACTCTCTTTAATGTTCTTCACATAACTCAATTTCGACAAAAAGTGAGCTAGCTCCTTAGTTGGAACTAAGCTCTTCTAAATAATTCCCTTAAAACACACTTCCTTCCACTTTCTAACCAAAGACATTGTACGACAATCATCTTTTATTAATCAAGAATATAGTTTGGGAGATTTTACTGTTAAAAATAGTTTTGGGGTTTGTTTTGAGAAAATAATATAAACGCTGGTAGTTTTCATACGATAAAGTTATACTCAATTCATTAAAACAAATTATGTCATTTATTCATAGACATTAATTTAAATTTATACTTCATGAAATTATGTCCCTAGCATTATGACGCTGACTCTTTGTCCAAATGAGATTTATCAAAAGTCATCTGTGTTTATATCACGTCCTCCGAAGGGTATTGCAACAATGCAACCCCCTCCTCATACTTTCGTTGGTATACCTACCCGTATACCTAACATGCGTGTGGTATACATCGGTGACATAGTACTATGGACATAATTTAAGTTATTTCATACGAGCGTGTATTTGTTGTTGGAATGCGCGAACAACTATGCATGCGTATTGCTATAATGAGTCTCTCCTTTCCGAAGAGGCCACATTATTATTAATTATTATAATGTCTTTTTCCAACCAATGACCGCCCCCCTGTTAAGCAACAACCATGACAATTGCTTTAATAGCATCTATACGAGATCCGAATCATTTTATTTGGCGTCTACGCTAATGTGCACTAGGGTTACGAGGAATCGTAACACGACTAAGAATGGTGCAGCTATTAAATCCAATAGTTTCTCCTGATCGGGTCGTGTAGCAGCTAAATATCAAATAATAGGAGAAGGCGAGTGCTCAGAGCAGTACTATTTTTTTTGCCTGTAAGTTGTTGAAGATGTAGAAAGCACAATTTTTTTTTTGGGGGGGGGGGGGGGGGGGGCATGTGTTAGCTGAAAGGTGCTTACACCAATCTCTAACGTGTGCTTATGTATTCCTTCTTTATGCTGGATACTTTTTTGATACGTGAACTACTTAAATTAGTCGATATTTTATTGCTTGGTATAACATCATTTCACATCATGTACTTAACTAACGATATAACTATGTTTCCTGTAGCAGACAATATCCCTGTACCAGAACGGTACAAACATCATATCGACATGAAGACATGCAACCTAGCTGTGTTTCTTCCAACCTCAACTGGAGAAGGACAATGCTCAAAAGAATTGGTAAACTTCCTCATCGACAGGCATAATGCGTTCATGGAATTGTATCATGATATCAAGAGCCTCGAACCAAGGTAAGGAATAAACCAGGGTAGAGGGTAAACCGGAAGAGGTTCAATCATGAATATCGCCTTTTAAAACCACCCACTTGAAGGATACGAACAATATCGTGTTATAATTATATAAACATGTGTCAGATGGAGGGTTATTTGTATCATAGATTCATACACTCTTAGTTACGCACAAATCAGAAAGCTAAAAACAAAAGTATACGTAGTCGATTGAAAGTGTCTAATATCGTAATCTGAGCACCACGTGCTGTTAAGATTGTTGTTCAGTAAACACGTTTTTTTTCTAGTTTGAAATTGAAGACAGTAAAAGTATGCACGTAATTGTAAATGTTGGTTAGTGTTGTCACGTATGAACAAGTTCAATACATTTTTTTTCTCGAAATGCGTATGATTTATTTCTCGAATCATTGCACGCCGGGTTATAAAAATCATTGCACTTGTACAAATGTTGAGGTGCTTAAGATGGCACCCTTCGCATTATGAACATTTTAGTATAAATGTGACTTTTGAAAAGTGACCAATTTTCTTTAAATTGTGCTAATCATGGTTTATCATTGTTGTTAGGGTGAACATTTGGTATCAAATTATGCCTAAATGATTCATCTAAATGCCTATCTAGCCTGTTTAGTCAAACAAAAATTGAATGTTACTCAAAATAACATAAACAAAGTGGTATACTTTCTTTTGTTGAACCCTTTATAAGTCCCTGTGTCACCCTCCACCGGGACCGGAAAACCTTTATGCTCCCAACTACTAGTGTGAAATTATCATCTAGCCGTAGTGAGAATATTTGAATATTGATGTTTTGTTGTAGATGGCTGATTTTTCTGTAAGTTCATACATGTTCTTATTGAGAATTAGGTTTTAGAAATTATATTGGGTCAAATCCATATGTTTATAAAATTAAAGATGAAGTCAAGACTCCCAATGTTTCAATGTTTTGTAACACCCGCATTGACCACAACGTCTAATATTTATGATGATACAAAAGTGGTTACTAGTTATGCTACCCTATAAGTTTTGACATTACGAATTTTATTTTCACATTTAGACGACCTATTCCCCCGGAAAGGGTGGCAATATCACATCTCATAGCTTTTGATGAAAACAAAGATCTTCTGCCACTGATACAGGCACATTGTTATTACAACTTGAAGGAGAGTGTAGTCACATTCAACTTGGACAATTTGGAGAGAGCAGTCGAAGATCATTACATTAGGGGTAGACCTTTGATTAACAAGGAAATCGAAGAGTTGATATTCCGCGAGGGCGCCCTCAACAGCAGGGTGTTTCAAGTAATCAGAGACAAAGTACCACAGGTATATATATATTTATTTATTAATTAATTTATTGTTTTATTTTATTCAAAAGTGTGTTTGAATAAAAACCATTTAATTAAATGTGTTTTCAATAGATAGCTTATGTTACCAACGTTTAGGAGTACGATTTTCAAAACCGAAGTGTAAAATGAAGCGTTATATGCTATTACGAATAAACCCACCATATCATTAAATAAGAACATAATCAAAACGCTTTCATCTTGTCTTAGGACTCATTGTCTCTTGCACTTAAACAAGACATATTATCAGAGCTGAAATCCATCACAGAGCTTTGTGACTGTCTTGCTGTGACAGAGATTGTCATTGGATTTTTAGCGACCACTGGCGGCGACCCAGATGTGAGCATTATTGATTATCTCGAGAAAGATCTAAACCTGCCGAAAGAACAACAGCTGCAAATCAATCCGAAGGTAATTAACCGTCTACATTCGGAGCCAGTTTTCTTTAGTCCCCAGATACTGATATAAAATCTTGCCAGTATCGATCGATACTGGTACAATTTTGTTGTCCCAGTATCGAGCGATGCTCAAGATTATCGGACGATCAGTCCAGAATATGGGACCTAAAGCACACATCCCCTTAATTTCTATTCCATTTATAGTAAAAACTGGCGTTGATCACTTGACTGAAATTGGTTCTGTATCGATACAATTTCATTTAAACTTTTTCAGGGGATCATAATAAATCCCTGTAGATATCACCTCGATTAACCCGTAAACCTTTCACAAACTATCTACCTACCTCAACACAAGAACACCGAGGATAAACAAGCATAGCCGAGCACCAAGCCTGACCTGTTCCGTTGTTCAAGATGTGGTTGGGCAGTATTCCACAAGTGGACATTTTTCCTCATCATCTCCCTCTGAATTACCCTTTCAAACGCTAATCAGGAAGCACTACAGGTGGTTTATATGTAGTGGTCGGGTAGGTTCAAATCCCGAATGGAATGATGGTCTTTGGTTTTTATCATATGTTTGCTTACCACTAAAATATCGAATGTTGACCTTTCAAGAAAATCTGTTTACTTTTCATATACAGTCGCATCATTGTCGTCTTCGTCATACACTAGCATTGTGGCAATTGCTTGCGGTTGAGAGAGCCAAGCGACGACTGGCTTCACAGAAACAGGTGCGTCGGTTTACTTTTGTTTGAGTCGGATGGGAATACTATCAAAATTGAGTTCTAAATGTTTGCATATAAATATTTAAAAGCGGCGCTGATAGATCAGTGGTGGAAAGTATAATACACAATTACTGATCGTCAAGTGACAAAATCTAAACCGTGTCAGTTCACAGGTCTTTTAAGTCCTGTGAACTGACACGGGTTAAAACCCTAACCCTCCTGGACTCTACAAAACACGACGGTGCTACAATCTTGTACCGCGCGAATCTCGTGCCACGCTCAGCGCGTGGTCCAAGTTGTTTAACCTCCCCGTCAGAGCATCGGACTGATTTTCCTCTCAAATTCACAAAAACACACCCGGGGAGTTAGGGTTAATACATGTATCTGTGAAAGTAAATGACACCCGCGTAGCTCTCACGCCCGGCTCTCACGGGAATACTACAACAAAGCAGCACTGTGCATAATATGGCTGACGCAGATATGTTACACATGACCCAGTAAAAAGAAAGATACGTTATCATACGTCTCGGTTCCAACACATTTAAAATCCAAACCATGATATTATCGTTATCGAATATCGATAAATCGAGGCACCAAGTGCTGATGTTATGTTTAAAGAATAAGTAGACATTGCAACGATACCGAGTCCGGGGACAGACGATAACGATATTGAAACTAATAATTATAGAACCAATTGAAAATGATTAAGTAGTCACTGTTGTTTCAGACTTAATTGTAGGGATTTTACACATACTGAGTCACGTTATATTTTAATTTGCTACAGGACCCTTTCGAAGGCATAGACACAGATTTAAAGGCCAATTTGACCGATAAAGAACAAGAAAAATGGAAGACAGTATTAAGATTCGTGGATGTCGAGCAATTCACAACGGAACTGTACCAGTTTATCGAGCTAGATTTGAGAAACATAGGAGTAAAGAGTGAGGACACTAAAGAGGAGAGGTATGTGAATTAATTCATGACTAGAGTTTTTAGGGCAAAACATCGCTCTCCTATTCATCCGGATTACATGTCATGCATTTTGTAGGTTTTTATTTTACACATTCGGGACCAGCCTGAACTATGTGACCAGGAGGATTATGATGAGGGCGTTCCTTTCCTGCACTGAACATACATGTAGATATCTAGTTACAATTTTGCAGTTCAAACAAACAAGCTTTACGTTATAGACACGAGTTTTTCAGAATCACATATTAAATAATTTAGAATTATTTGAACTAGGGTTGGCTGATTTTCATCACGTGGATTTAAATCGCGAATTTAAATGTTTTTAAATCCGATTTAAAAAAATGCCTACCCTAATTTGAAGATGGTTCGTTCATGTGATGTTCTGACGTATGACGCAATTTCGTCAAGCATACCAGAATATAATGTTGGATTCTTGTATTGTGTCAAGGACAACTTTGAGTAACGGTGCATATGACCAGGTAGGTAGCGCTATTCCTCAGTTACTCGCCATTGGTGCACTCGATCGTTTATTTAAAAAAATTATATTAAAGGTAGATGACCCGATCACATTCCGATTTTCAACTTAAAAAAGTCGTGTTCCAAAGTTTGAGTTGCATAACTCCAATGGTTCTTATTTTAGACGCACAAGATGCTGTGAACTGTGCCCATTGAGTAGTACACAAACTGTATCGGTGGTTACCACCATTCGCGGTAATTCGACGTTGTTTCATCGATTTTTCCGTAATTGTACCGATTTAGGCCGTCAAATTTTAGTATGATGATGAGAAAAATACGAGCTTTCATATGATATGAAAATCTCCGTATGTTTGAAATAATTCTGTGTTACGAAAATGTGATCGGGTCATCTACCTTTAAGTATAAAATAAAAAGTATATAAGTGTATCATTACATATTATATATTTTTTATTGTTTACATTTTTTATTATGTTTAACGCCTTGAGGCTTTTTAGATCGTAAGGCGCTTGATCAGTAATTCCCGTGTATTATCATTAATATTACAGACTGATGAAGAGATTTGGAAGCTACTTGGAGAAAAAGAAACACACCTTGAATGGATTTGACAAAGTGAAAAAACATATTGGACTGCCTTACCATAAAGCAGTGGACGCATGGCGAATTGCAGTACAAGGCAAACATTGAATTAAGATCATCACTATGTCAATAACTCCCTCAGCATGCTCATGGAGGTTTGGAGGAATTAACCTATCTGGGGAATAGGCCAAAACCCCAGAATTACACCGGCCGGATATCGACCACTGGTCCCACCTGAGAATTACCGACTCAGACTGGTACATCACATGGGTTTCCCACGTGAAACTAAGTTTTCCGCTGGTATATATCCCACACATGTATATAAAACGGTTGATTGCGTAATAAGTAGCTGTAGTAATCAATAGTACCTAATTAAAAGCTAATGTTAAATTATACCATGTATATTGTGCGTTGTACTATTTTGCAAAGAGAATAACACAGTGACATTGTATCAAAGACATAACTAAATTATATGAAGTGAACAGATTTTATATACGTTCGTTTGTTTATAATAAATTATACAGATTTGAGTTAACCTAAAATGAACATTTGTTAATTGTGCACGAAATGTGTGTATGTGGCAGGTTTGTACGGCATGACTCGTAGTATGCCTGTTTAATAGATAGACAAACATTTTGTACACCATTTGAAGAACTCTGAGACCAAATCAATCTACGAAATTCGTAACGACTCATTTGTTTTCAATATTGTTTTGTTATATATATACGTGTCGTGCTATGTACGAAACTACGTGGTAGTAGAGATAGCAGACCTAACTAGTGATTTCCACCATACCTGTAATATATATATATATATATATATAATCATGTATAAGATATTATTGGGTAACTGTTGTTTAGAAAATAATGACTGCGTAATATTAATAACTGTTTTCGTGAATTTGTTTTAAAATCAATAAATTGTTCCGAAGGGGCGCAGCCCCTCAGGGACAATTCCGAATGACAAGAACAACAACCGAGGATTTCAAAACAAATTCACGAAAACAGTTGTTAAGCAGTCATTATTCTTATTCATTACTGAAAAAGATGCATATTTATCCAAATCGTTGATTTGTACCGATATAATCGCGCTAATAATTAATTACTTTCTGTTCATTATTGTATCCATCCCTTCTTAGTTATTGAAACAATCCAAGTCGGGTCACCCCCTCATTAACGTTTTTATCTTTCAACCAATCAGAAATAAGCGTACATCGTATTTCTTCATACCTCATTGAATATTCAGTTTAGGGGCGTGTAGCTTTAATCTGATTGGTCGGTCAATGAGCAAAACAATCGAGCAGTGCTTTCGGGCAATTATTAGTGACCTGCGCTCGGCGTGCGCGTTCATCTAACGATTAATTTTATTTGAACGCACTTGGTGTGCAACTATCGCGATTATTCATGAAGTAATGAATCATGCTTATGCGCTTAGGGATCTCGATGTTAGGCGCTATAATTGTTTTATTTTTTTATTTTTTGGCTATTATGCAAACTACGTCATATTCTGTTAAAACTTACGTATTTGTATTAGTATTTGAAATCATAGCTAGGGTAGTAAGAATTGTATATAATATCAATGTGACTATGATGTGATTCAAATGGTACAATTGTTGTTTTTTAGTTTGAATGCGAACGTGAATCTTGTACAATATTAGAGACACAATGTAGTATTTTAAGTTTTCACACAACGATAACAGACAATCACAATGTGTATCTCGTATGTTATATCAAAAGTACTTTACACTGCTTGAGTTCATTTATTTTCAAAACTCCAATGGTGTTAGGATAAATGAGTTCAGTTCTAAAATAAAATGTGATATATTGAATTATTTAATGGATACCTTTGATATATATTCAGCAATACGAAACGCAGATTTGCGTAGATCGTGTCTATGGTGTTATGGGTAAGAAGACATGTATTACTTAGTAACCTATTAGTATGTAATATCTTAAGAATAAGTTTGTAAACGAGATTACGACACATTTATTCAATCCGAATACGGCTTTGATGTTAATAAGACAAAATAGACTGGGATAAGACCACACATCTCGTCGGAGAGAACAAAGACTACCCACGTTTGATAAGGGAGTCGCGTCACTTTCGAAAGCACAATTAGAGCTAAATTGGACATTAGCGGTCGACAGAGGGCAGCATCCATCATAACATCCTTTATTCTTTACACGTTTACAAACTTATCTGTTCTTCCAGCACGAGTGAACTTTTTGACACACTTATATGTAACATCATATTTCATCCAAGAACTACGAAGTTTCTATATTCTGTTATGTTGTATTATTTATGACTAAGTGAGTGGCGAAATATTTTGATCAGTACTGTATATTATATTTACTTTTTTTATCGAAGAAATATGTGGATATCCAATGTGATAATGGTAATAACTTTCCATTTTGTGTGTTACTAATAATTAAATTAAATGTGTATTAAGGTCTAGGAAAAAGTATTTAGTGCATATTATGCTTACCCCTACTTGTATCATGTCTAGTATATTATCACGACATATTACCATGTGTCGGGTTTCATATAATATAAGCCCCGATTAACTGAAATGGAAAGCTGAAGAGTGTATATAATAATTATAATGTAGCATTCAAATCAATGCTGTTGTATGCTATGAATAGGAAGGAAACTAGTCCCATTTCTAACAACGACGGGCAGTGAAATGATGATGTTTGTTTTGTATACAATTTATATTTCTGACTTTTCTTTGATGAAATTTGTTCATGTCCAGTGTGACAACGATACTCATATTATGCAAGGGTTATTTAGATCTGATTTGAAAATATTGCTATTACGACCGGGTTTAATGAATGTATTTATAAGTAAACATAATGCTTAGTACATGTATGGAAATTACAGTTTCAGATCGCCACTATTCGTGCAGGTATACTAGAACTGATATCGGTCGCTGATGTCGGCAGACGCGAAGGGGACGGGCCGTTCGAAATCAATGTATTAGATTACCGTGAGTGACTGATTCCAGTTTTAAGGTATACTTGACATACTTTGGTGGATGAAATTATACTTAGACTTAGTCAAGTAAAGTGCTTATTTTGCTTAGGCCTTACGAGTATATATGACTTTTTATCATGAATATATATAACTTTCATCATAATGATGACTCCCTTACTCGGAAGGTCTACACTTTGAAATTTTACAAAGCTCTCCCGTTTGGGCTTGAGCACTTTTATTCATAAATCTATGTTAACTTTCATCATAGAATTATGTGAATCTTATCCACATTTTGTGGGGAAATGATCAAATAACAATTGTGTTCGGTAATTTCAAGCTTTGAAAATTGTATACTGCTAAAAACCGCGTATAGTGAGTGGCATAATATCAGGTTTGATAATTGTTTACATTTACCTTTTTATCGAATATTTTTGATGTCGTGTGATAACGATAACAATTGTGAATATTGTGCGTTACTAATACTTAAATTAAATGTGTATTTAAGGTCTAGGAAAAAGTATTTAGTGCATATTATGCTTACCCTGGCCCTATTTGTATCGTGTCTGGTATATTATCACGAACTGTTACCATGTCTCTTCTGTATTAAGTGAATCATATAAAATAAACCCCGATTAACTGAAATGGAAATCTGAAGATTGTATATAATTATAATGTAGCATTCAAATAAATGCTGTTGTATGCTATGAATAGGAAGGAAACTAGTCCCATTTTTAACAACGACGAGCAGTGAAATGATGATCTAAAATGTGGCGTACTACTTGCCTTAAACTGTATTATATTTATCTCTGACTTTTTATTGATGAAATTTGTTGATGTGCAGTGTGACAACGATACAACTCATATTATGCATTACTAATCATGTTGTTTGTTTGAAGTTTAGTAAAAAGTGTTATTTAGATCTGATTTGAAAATATTGCTATTACGACTTAGTTTAATGTATGTATAGGTATACATAATGCTTAGTACATGTATGGAAAGTACAGTTTCAGATCGCTACTCACGTGCAGGTGGATGAAATTATACTTAGACTTAGTAAAGTGTAGTGCATATTGGGCTTAAGCCCATATGAGTATACATAACTTTCTATCACGTAACAAATTGGAAAGCTAAATATTTTAGTATAATATTATAGCATTGTCTCTTGATAAATTACACTGATTTTAGCTCGAGCTTCACAACTACTACGTTACGTGTGATATATCCTCTAGAACCTTTTGTGTCAGGTGTACATACATGTAGTCCAATACGTAGTGCGTTGGTGTAATGCTATACCAAGGATATTATTTATGTCTCGAGATATAAGCATTAAAGTGTTTGAAATTTCACACATGTAAAGTGGAACATTTGTCCAAATTTGTCTGTCCTTTGTGTCTTCGTGTGGCGTTTCACATTTAACTGGATTTTTTCCTTCCAAATGGACCATATAAAGTCCATTTTTCTAGTACAACGCATCTGTGGTCCACTTATAGGAATGATGGGCCCACGTCACATGAGGTTGAGCTCGCGTAAAGTACGCCTGCTCAACCTCACCCCAAAACGGTGCAATGGTTATCCGTTGTGCGCACTACGTCATCTCGACCTCAAGGCTCTGATTGGTTGGTGCTCAAACGTGAGAACTGAAAAAACTCATGAGCTTTTCCACGCACCATCACGCCCCACTGCGTCGGTGGTTATGGCGCAGCGGGAACACTGCGTTGGTGGATACGGCGCAGCATGACGATCGTTAAAAAGGCTTCAGTTTAAATTTGACCAATCAGGTGCTTTGGTGTTGTTGGTTGGCAGTATTTTGTGAGTTCAAGCATGCGTGCGCCTGATTGAATTGCGCCCACGTATGTCGAACTGTGGCCAGGATATTATGTGCCGTAGGTCCATTACAGGCCTACGTAACACCCTATCTGCCCATTGTTGAGATTTTGATTCACAGTATAGCGCCCTCTATGAGTTCATCATTCGTAAGTTAAGCGTAAACTGTCAATCATTCGTTGTGAATGAATATTCATTCATGACTATTCATGACCTCACACGATGTGATCGTCGCGATCCAGCATCCTTCCCAACTGATCTGATTACAATATTCATGAAATGCAAATAACGCCACGTCTCTCCTCTGTCACTGTCAGACGAAGCCATCCGCAATTTGAAATTCGTATTTTTGTTCCACGTGAAAATTGATTTCAAATAACCAATTCTGAATGTTTCGTGTCATATAAGAACTAAATTCTGCTATCATCAAAGCAAATAAGTTTTACTCTAAATCACAATCAGCTTTTTTTGACCATTGATGTACTATTTCTGTGTCACAAATGTTTTGAGCCGATAAAATCCACCGTGTCTTTGGTCGCCTGGTTTGTTACGACCAAGATAGTGCGCTCCCTTTAAGATCATCATTAGTCAATTTAAGCATAGTAAACGGGGGACTTTGCCTCCGAGATACTTGTCCCATAGTTATAGGGTCTCTGTCCATTATCAGGAGAGTGTTACCGTGCCAAGGTTATTATTATGTGGCCCAAACTGGACAAAACAATAAGAATACATTCAACTCTCGCACCAATTTTTTTTTAACCACACCATTTCAAGCAGTTGACGTCGTCGATCCAAATACAGTTTCGTGATGCAATGTACGCTTTCGTGTCTCAGGTACGTGCAGGATTTTGATTACTGTTTGTAACTGAGCATCAAGTCCATTGCATTGCATACAGTACCAATAGCATTGTCTATCTACTTAATTTTCATGATCCGATCATAGTGATGTTATGTCTTAGCAACACTGTCAGATCAGAATAGAGAGCAGAGCGTGTTAAGTGCGCATCGGTCCAATTTGTGTAGTTTTGATCTCATTCCCACTTTCCCCTATTTATTTACTTCCTTTTTTAATATCTCCCATTCTGTATTAGCTATATACCAATGCCATTTTGCAGGCAGATAGCTTGTTATTAGGTAGCTTTTGTGGTTTTAAAAATATTTGAGGAAAATGACAGCATGAACTTAAAAAATGAAACGGCACTCTATTGGGAGGCGAGTTCATAACGCGCGACCATATATAATTGTCTGTACACGCCGCTCGTAGTCCCACATTAATCACAACATGTAATCATTTCGATAGAACGCCATCGTGTCAATATCGCTAATGACGCAATAATGTACCCTCAACTTTAAACCCTAATTCCAATAGTTCCCCAAGAGTACATTTTTGTGCATCAGATTCCGACAGGTTTATAACAGTGCCATGTTATGTCGGTATGAATGTGAGAAAATATGGACCATTGTTAACCCTAAAATCACACTCCGCTTGCCGTATAACACTGTATAACGGAAGCCGTAGGTCAACCAACGCTGGGTCGAATGGATTTAAATAGCTGTCAATACTAGCTTTCATAATGTAAAAACGGTGTCATTTTAGGGGCTCGGTACTAGAACGGTAGCGCAACGGTATCACATCGCTAGTACGGTAGCACATCGTTAGTATATCGGCAGAACTACGGTCAGGGATTCTACTAAAGGCCCTGTCACACCATGGCGTATCACCTGAACGTATGCCAACGTATGCGAAAATATCAAAAATACTTTGGTGTACGTTGGTGTACGCTGATATAAGTTAGGGGTAAGTTGGGGATAAGTCGTTTACGTTAAGAGCACGCTGTGATACGCTGTGCAAATTTGGAACAAATCGAGCCCGCGAAAAATGATTGAACATGTTCAAAATGTGTCGGCGTACTCAATACGTTCTGCATAAGTTCCCTGTACGTTCGTGGTACGTTAGACATACGTTTACATACGCTGACATACGTTAGAGGTACGTTACTCGTAAGTTGGTATTCGTTGATGTACGTCGGCTGAAAATATATAGCTATCTAGCATTGATATAAAACCAAAATATTGCAATTCGTTGGGAAGTTGGACGTTCTTGGACTCTGACAATTTTCGAGCTATGTTTTGTATACGTCGGCATACGTTCAGGCGATACGCTATGGTGTGACAGGGCCTTTAAGGCCCTGTCACACCATGGCGTATCGCCTGAACGTATGACAACGTATGCGAAATATCGAAAAATACGTTGGTGTACGTTGGTGTACGCTGATACAAGTTAGGGGTAAGTTGGGGATACGTCGTAATACGTTAAGAGCACGCTGTAATACGTTGTGAAAATTTGGAACACGTCGAGCCCGCGAAAAATGATTGAGCATGTTCAAACATTTTCGACGTGTGCTTAACTTACGTTCTGCATAAGTTTCCGATAGGTAGGTTCGTGGTACGTTAGACATACGTTTACAAACGCTGACATACGTTAGACATACGTTGACATACGCTGACATACGTTAGAGGTACGTTACTCGTCGTAAGTTATAGGTTGGACCTATCGATTTACCCTTCTAGATATTTCAACAGTTAACATCTAGGCTGCGTTTACTTCAACTGGCAACACTTGTCCTGCCGTGTGCGAAACTCAATTTCTGCAGCGGCATAAGTCACGTGTTCGTTGTACGCCGAGGATACGCTGAGGATACGTCGAACACGGCAGACATACGCTACGAATACGTTAAGCATACGTTGGTCATACGCTCGCCGATCGCATACGCTGTGACACGCTGATAAGTTTGTTATAAGTTAGTGATACGCTATCAATACGTTAGTCATACGCTGTGTATACGTTTAATACGCTATGAATACGCTTATGGATACGTCCATTCCATCACCGATGTCGACTTTTCCTACGCAATTCGTTGGGAAGTTGGACGTTCTTGGACGTTGTTGGACTCTGCCAATTTTCGAGCTATTTTTTGAATACGTCGGCATACGTTCAGGCCACGTTCAGGCCATACGCTATGGTGTGACAGGGCCTTTTAAAGCGCTGTCAAACCTAGCCGATTTGGCATGCCCGAGCTAAACCTCCGTTTCTGAGGTGTTTTTTTGCCTTACACTGCACTATATGAACAGAAAGCACCTTTTGTAATCTGTACATTTTATATAGCAGTTTAGTAATTGTCAGTGTTATTGGGCTTTATTCCGTTGAGGGCGCTAACGGAATAAATCTTGACCTTAATCTGCAACATATGAACAGATGAAGCACCTTTTCTTAACTGTACATATATAGCAGTTTAACGGGGAGACCAGGTTGAATCAATATGGCGTCCAAAATCATAACATTTAATAAAAGATATTATTAAACCAGATAATACGATTATAATAGTATAATTTAAAGATCGAAATATAGTTATCAGTTTACCAGAATAGCGTAGCTGGGTTTTCTGTTCCATCAACATTCGTCAAAATCAAGATGGACGACGTAATTGTTGCCATAAACATCAATATACCAAGATGTTACGCATATTGCATAGTATTCTAGCGTTGTGATTTTGAACATAAGAGAGATATTTGCGACATTCTTGAATTTTTCATCTTTTTCAAAAATGGCTGCCAAGGTGTTGAAATGGACTTCAAAAGACCTGGATTGACATTAGAAAATGTCCACAGTAAGTTGTAGAATTTTAAAAGTAAATGGAACATTAAATAGTAATTCTACAGAGTTAAAGGAGTATAGACTCAATTATGAGTAAATAAACCATGTAAACAAAGGGCATGAATGCCACAACGGAATCGTCAAACGCCGAACGTTTTCTGCTTAGTATTTCATATGTCAATATTATTAAATCATTTAGAAGAATTTTGAAGGAGTCAGCTCAAGAAGTACGTAAGTCCAAAATCAATAATTTGATTAATATTGATCAATAAAAAATGCAAGTACTAATTTTGTGTAGAATATAAATCCCAGAGACATAACCTATACAGAGTGAGTCAAAAAATATTGTGCACGATTTGAAACGGCCATTTGACCTTGATGCTAGCTTTGAACCGTAAATTATTGGTGTCAGTGTAAAGCGGTGTTAATCTAGTTTATCCTCCCCAAAAATGAAAGTAATCGACTAAAGAATAAGCAAACTGTGGCAAGTTTTGTAAACTGACAGTGTTTTTCGCCATTCCTATGGGATTTACACAGTTAAGACATGAATATTACTGCAGCATGATGGTATGGAGTGAGAGTGAGAATTCCCTTACCCAAAAAGCTAACCTGCTTTTAGCCTGCTTCTAGCCTGCTTAGAAGCAGCTTAAATCCTTAGCCTACACTAACCTGTATATGGGCCTAAATATGCAAATGAGGCAGGCTATTGTAGCCTGCTGAATTCAGAAGCAGGCTTATTATTAGCCTGCTTTACAAAAAAGCAGGCTAATGACAGCAGGTTAAATTAACCTGCTTGTTAGCCTGTACATTTTAACCTGCTTCATTAGACTGCTTTATTAGCCTGCTTCTTTAGCCTGTAGAATTTAACCTGCTTTATTAGCCTGCTCTTTAACATGCAAATCATCCTTAGCCTACACTAACCTGTATATGGGCCGAAATATGTAAATTAGGCAGGCTAATTTTAACCTGCTCTCCAGAAGCAGGCTTATTCAAGCAGGTTAACCAGCTTCTTTAGCCTGCAAATATTAACCTACTTTATAATTAACCTGCAGACCATATTCAACAGCAGGCTTAGTTTAGCCAAAACGCAGGCTTATTTCAGGCTGCCCGCTACCAATAAAAAAACCTCTTATGTTTATGAATGAGTTGTTGCAAATTACGGTAAGAAATATGCTTGATTTTTTTGTGAAATACAGATTTTTGGTTTTAGGTTTAAGCATCATAGTAAAGTTAAAACATGTAATAAAAATAATTAAATATAATTTAGTATGTTTAATATATTTTTTCTTTAATTAAAATCAGAGATGGTTTCAAAATAAAAATGAATTAATCAATCAAACAATCATGAACAAAACAACCAATCAATACACATCCAATCATTGAATAAACAAATAAATTAAAAAAACAATCAACCAATTGAATAATTGATCAATCAATCAATGAAAAATCAATTAATAGCCAACCAATCGATCAACAATTAATGCATCAATCAACAAATTAAAGCAATTAAAATTAATTAGTAAACAACCAATTAAATCAATAAATCAATCTATTAAGCATCTGAACCCTATCAATCAATCCTTTAATTCATTAATACATGTCAATCAAATTTACCAATCAAATAGATCTATTAAGCAGCCGTTCAACCAATACATCAATCTGGCAACCAATAAATCAATTAATCAACTGACCAATTATCAATCAAACCATAAACAATTAATCAATTAATTAAAACAAACAATATATAATCATGCCATTTTTAAAAATAACAAAAAATGTATCAATCAATAATAAACAATCAACAACCAAAAAACAACCAATTAAATCAAAATTTAATCATTCAATTAACCAATCAACCAGCATTCATTATTGTTTCCTCAGTTCCACAATATTAAAAGCTCTTAATCCACAGTGAATATTGCTAAAGAAAAGAGTAATTGCCTAAACTGACTAAAAGGTACGGGAATAATTGCCTGTATAAAAGCCTATCAACTGTTTTGATAAGCTTAAGCTTAATCAAAATATACTGTAAATGCAGTTTATAATTTGATAACTATAAATCTGAACAGTCTACCTTATCACACTTTGTTGAATCTCATGACGCTTTCATCTTTACTTGGTTTATAACATCAATAGTGATAAAAATCTACAAATATCCTGAAATATATGCAGCATCCTGACACAGGCAGTTTGACAGTTGGCAGCAACTTCCAAAATGGCTGCTGCAGGTTAGAGTTTAAAATTGCAGGTTATGCATTGCCGCCAAATTAGTCATGTGACACAAAGCAGGCTAAGAGTAATTTGCATGAGATATTACATCACAATTAACCTGCTTTTAAGTTCGCAGTCTAAAAAGAATTAATGTGTTAAAACACTAGCCTGCTTTTATAAAGACATGAATATTACTGCAGCATGATGGTATGGAGTGAAAGCACCATCATCCTAAACAAAGGAGGATGTGGCATCCTAAGTGCCCTGTAACAGGTGATGCATGTATTCCGATTTGCCTTTTTCATTTGACAACTCGGTATTAGATTATTAACTACTTATCCCAGAGTGAAAGAATGATTTTTCAAGAATATTTTGACAATTAACATGATTAATGTGAGTGATAATGACCATTTAGCAAAACCAATTTTACTGTGAGTAAATCCCATAGGAATGGCAAAAAAACGCGGTCAGTTTACAAAACTTGCCACAGTTTGTGTATTCGTTATTCGATTACTTTCATTTTTTGGGAGGATAAACTAGATTAACACCGCTTTAAACTGACAACAACAAAATGGTTCAATGCACGCATCAAGGTCAAATGGCTGTTTCAAATCGTGCACAACGTTTTTTGACTCACCCTGTATACTCACCGAGTAACAGCCAAATTGAACTTTTACGTTGATTCCTACAATATTTTGTAAACTCTAAATGCCTGTATCTCAAAATGTCAAATATGGACCTATTGACTTCTTGCGCTCACGTCTTCAAATGGTAAAATGGTTTCTTCATGACAATCATTTGGTAATATAAATTGTGGAACTGTTGGTTGATATACCAAAGAAGGCAATCAAGATCTCCAAAATTGATGCTAACTCGAATCCTTTTGTGCCTGTCACACTGCTGATCGGTGATTCGATTATCAGGGATATAAACCCAAAAGGTTTGAACAATGTAGCAGTGGATGGAATGCCTTCTGCCCAATCTCATGATCTTGAAAGAGTTTGGATTAAGATTAAAATTGGTAATGATATTTTGCATATTGCCACTGCTTATTATCCAGTTAAAGGAAGTAACCCTGACTTAACCAATGAGATCTATAATCAAACGCTTTCTGAGAGTATCCAAATTGAAAATAATACAATTGATGAACCACATAATATTTTGATTTTGGGAGACTTCTACGGTAGATTTGAAGATAGATAAGATTTTTGAAAGTGATCCAATTTTAAATTCAAACAAACGGGGAACGCTTGATTGACTTTTGCAATGACGCTCGTTTAAATATTATGACCTGTCCAACGACAATCACGACATTCCCACTCTCTGGCTTACTCCACAATATCCACAAATGAAATAAGGCCAAATATAATTGACACAAATCCTTTGATCATTTAACTATTAACATATATCGAAGTATACGTTTGTCCAATGAATTATTATATAAGTCACGTTTGCTCTGAAATTCGTGAAAACATGCAGCTACATGAGAGTGAAAACTGACATGAATTGATTTCTTTGTATTATATACATGTATATGCAAATCATCCTTGTTTATGTATTTTTCATGTTAATTTGTATTTTTGTTTTATATGTTGCGCCTCGGAATAGTTTTACCTAGATTGACGGCGCATTATAAATGCCATTATTATTATTATTATGAACAGGAGCTGAAATTTCATGTATCGAAATGGGGGGGGGGGGGGGATGTCCTTAAATACCTTATTTTTGAGCGTCATCAAAAATCAATCCACATGAGTTTCACAGTGCATGGAGCACTCGTGCTTTTATTTTAATTAACACTTGTCATTTACACATAGTAAAATAACATTTATATCAATCATCAACATATTAATAATAAATAATTTACAGTAATAATAATATTTAATATATAGACTCGGACAAACTGGCGAGAATTAAATTAACAAAGACCTTAAAAATACACAGCCTCGAACCCGGTCCCTCTCGCTATCGCGGCGATTGGTTACTCCACAAGGCTACAGGGACTGTGCTTACATGGAGACCAGACGAACGAGCTATTATGTATACAAAGTCGAGGAATTATGTATACAAAGTCGAGGAATTATGTATACAAAGTCGAGGAATAATATTATGTAATTCATCAAACAATAAATTATATTCTCACTATCTTAACACGATTTTTATATTACTTAATGTTTTGAAGATGTCCTGTTTTCGTGGTTCGTTTTACAAATATGTTGAAAGTTAACGAAACGTATCCTCTGGTCCAATACAATTCCCATTTTTAAGTTAAACATTTTTTACTCACCCTGTATTACATGCAGTGTGTGGGTGTATGCTTGTAGGGGACGTTGTCAGGAGAACGCTTCGATGAAAATACACAGTATTCAATTAAATAGTTACGCTGAACGCTCTACATAGCATGCTGTATTAAACAGAGTCGCTATGTATCTAATTCAGTCAGAGGTATAATCAAACACTCGTGACTAATTGAAGCCGTTCGTATAGTCTTGGACAAGCTTCTTTGAGGATTAGCTCAACTGTCATTCAAACTCCAAGTTGCTTATATAAAGATGAATTATCGTCCTCACGTCCCACAGCAGTGAAAGCAAAGTATTGTCTCTTAAGGGGTGTGTGGACTCTCAGGTACAGTCTCCGTAAACTGCCGTAACTTCTTCAATATTCATGTAATCTTTATAAACGTATACAGTTTTTGGCAGAAAAGGGTTCAATTAATCCAACCATGATAATGAAATTGACCATTTTGGAAAAAATTATAAAAAACACGTTTTATGACCCATTTTAGGTTTGGAAGAGATAACTCAAAATATATTTTGTTACATTTTGTCATACTAGTTTTATGATAATCCTGATAACATTCCCCAGGAATTTTTAATTTAATTTTTAATATCTTATTTATTTTTTGAGTTACAGACCAAAAAGTGCAAAAAAATGGCGGTAAAAAAAAAAATCACATTTTACAAATTTACTATACTATTTGAACACAGACTTAAGAGATTTGTGATGTAGTGCTTAAATATTACTATATATTTGAACAAAGTCTTGAACGATTTGTGATGTAGTGCTTTAAATTACTATACGAGTATATGAAAATGTTGAGAAAATCACAAAAAATAACTTCAAAATTATTTTTCGAGCAAAAAATGTCCAAAAATGCTTTATTATACTATTATAAAACACTAATCTAGGGACGATTTTCTCATTTGTTCTTTTTAAGCTGTATTGTTTTGAAATTTTGACCAAAAATGGCCAAAAAAGTGAGAGAAAATGAAAACAATCACATTTTTCATCAAAGTTTCGAAAGAATACAAGTTTAGGTGAAAAAATGCGAAATTCGTCAATAAATAAGTGTCATAACATTCAAGCAATTTTAGAATTTGTTTTATTTATAATCATTTTTGTCAGCTTGTTCCAAAGAAAATCGGTAAAAAAGTGATTTTTGTGACTTTCTCAAACAAACCAAAATATGTGACACGTCACATCAAAATGGACATGTTGGAGGCACGACTCCAATTTGAGTTACACATATCAGCTGAAAGAGCATATTCTAAGCTTTAATAAAATGATACCTTGTTGAAGGAAATCGGACTTGGAATCACTAGATATAGTTTCAAGAACCACATTTTTTACTATTATTTTCTTTACATTTCACCAACTTTATTGGCTTCTATTTCAAAACTGTGTTTGCCGACAACATGTCCTTTTTGATGTGACTGGTCACATATTTGGTCAAAATTGATGCCAAAAATGGATTCTCTGACCCAAATCCTTTCCAAAAATGTATACTTTTATATGCATTTGATTAATAGTTCAAAAATTGCAGCACTCGATAAATTCAACAAATCCCATCATAAACTTCCTTGTGTTAACAATTACCATCATGATATATGAACAAACTCTTAAAGGATTTGTTTTGAAGTCCTTTAAAAATTACAATAATTATATGAACAAAGCTTTAAAATAAAGCTTTAAAAAGCTTTGTTTAGAGCATTACAAAATCAAAATGTGTTACGTATCACATAGAATGACCACACAATAACAAATTACCATTATATACCTATACTATAACTTTGAAAATGTTTTGACAAACATAGCGTTATTCGTTCTGTAATGCTTAATATAATAAGCATAAGCATAATTTAATATAATCACATTATCTGGCAAAAATAAATTTGCGATTCGTTATATGTGTGTAGATAACTATTACATCTCGACTAAAGCATAATATTTGTTATTAGAACCTACTTATTAGAACCTATTATACATAACCCTGCTTTGTGATTTGTCACATGTGTTGTGACGTGGTTTTAGGGAAAATACTCGCATGGCGGAGAGGGGATCAAAACACACAGAATGAATATAACGGATATAGCTTCCAAGTTATTTATATATACATTTTATTAATTCAACATAATAGTTCACTTACTCATATTATAAACGAACACAGCACCCAGCATCTAGACTATCCTAAAGAAATGACATGACACGCATCAATCGTGAGCTTCTGTAATTCAGAGCTCACCAGTCCTGTTGTGTGAATAGAAAACTATATGGCCTAAACTTATGATGAGGTGTTGTCAGCGTGGCACGAAGACTTGAATTGGTCAGAGATATTGTCGCGTAGACCGAATGGGATTCAGAATACGGAAGTACGGTGTTGCCATTTCAAGTCAATCATGGCCTGAATTCTAGATATGGAAATATCTAGAATTAATAATACTATTAATAATATCAATATAAATTTAGCGTCACAACATACGCCCTTCCTAACAAAATTGACACCTGACAATTTAACTTACAGAATGCTGGGTGAAATATTTATAAAAGAAACTGATATCTTTATCATATATAGAAACGAATTATTTATTTCGTCACAAAATTTAACATGTGCTTTATCCATGTTTCCTAATATCAGGTTGTATAATTTTAACTCTCAGAGAATGTTATTTTATTTTTAAACGAGTGGCCTTAAATATAAATTTATTATTAATCTTCTGCGACGCCAAACCTGTGGAAACCTGCGACCGTATTAACCCGGAATTCACGTGAAAAATTCCAAGTGATTACGCTCACACGGTAAAGAGGGATTTTTTTGTTGTTGAACAAACACGCATACGGGATATCCCTTAAATGGCCTAACACAAACACACACACTCTCATACATAATCCTCTGATTAACGTGTGCGGTCTAAAGGTTTCATCAAAAGTTGAAGCGCAAAAGAATTGGAAAATTTCCTTCCAATTTCGATGTTTCATACGGAAACATATTTTTCTTATTTCAAAGAAATCACGTTTTTGTGACCCTTTAAAATTAAATAGTCATCAATGGTGACTATATATTATGTGTACACAACAAGACAATACAGGACAGACAAAACAAGACAAAGGTAGCACTACTGAATTATTTAGTAATTTACATTAAACTTTCTTTTGTTTGCGTCTATTCATGTGAGACTAATGTTGCCAGAAAACCTCACAACATATGCCTCTTCCGAAAAGATACAAATAAATATAACACTTATTTGATCATACTGCATTTCCGCATTTTTGCTCAACTATATAAATTCAAACTTTCTACATGAAGAATATCATTGTGTGCCATTCTTTGCAACAATCATTTCTATATACAAATTAACGAAAGTGAACACACACTTTCAGGCAATGTTGCCCAAATTACAAATTGCTCTCATTCAACAATTTTATCAAAATAACACATTTTGTGTCATAAGAATTGTAATACTCATATCATGACATATCTCAGCCTACGGACTATAAATTTTATTCATATACTTCCTCTGTGTTCTCTATACTTGTACACTTTTAATTTATTTGCTGTTTCAGACTCTGTTCCTGCAATGATTCTTGCCCGCTGGCTTTACATCTTGCCAGTAATTTTGACTGGGTTAGCTTTCAGAGATTCTAAAGCGGCCGCGTTTAGGTTAGTCTCTGGTTCCCAAGTATTTCTTGAATTTGGGAAGCCCTGCCATTTTATCAAATACTCAAGACGTTTATTTTTAAAACGTCCCCTGAGAATACGCTCTATCACATATTCTGGAGTTTCATCTTGAATAGGAGGCAAACCTGGAATAATTGGAATCTGATTCTTGTCAGACTCGTGGGTAGCCAAAAGTTGTTCAAATATATCATCAGGACAATCGTCTAGAACTAATCCTGGAATTGGATCTCTATTTTCAGGATCCACAGGGGGAGTATCATTGCTTGGACGGACAAATCTATTATATGCAAATTTCATACGGTTAACATGTACAGTAGATGTTACCAATTTGTTGTTTTCAAGATTTCGCACCTTGAAATTTACAGGACCAGTCTGTTCGACTAGTAGAAAGGGTCCCGCCCAGAACTTTGAGAGTTTACGTGACAATCCTTGTTGCAATGCAGGTATATAAATCCAAACTGAATCACCAACTTGATATGGAACATCTTGCGCACGATCATCAAAACGCTCTTTCATTTTGGCTTGATTACGTTCAGCATGACGTTTTGAAATGTCCCTAAATACTTCGAGTTGTGATACCAGATTGTGAATGTGCTCACGAAGTGTCTTATCTGGATATTTGCATTGTGCTAGGAGTGTAACATCTATCGGAAGTCTTGCCTCTCTACCATACAACAAGAAGAAGGGACTAAATCCGACTGAATTTTCAGCGGGAGTTGTTCTATAGGCAAATTGTATAGCTGTTATGTACTTATCCCAATCGCTTTGGTATTCATTGACATAATGTGAAATGGTATCCAGAATTACTGCATTAAAACGTTCCTGAATTGCATTGCATTGTGGATGATATGAACTTGTATTCAGTTTGTGAGTGCGCATAATACGACAAACTTCCAATACAATCTTGGAGAGGAAATTTTGACCTCTGTCGCTCAACAAGGTTTGAGGACAACCATGTTCACAAATTACATAATCAAAGAATGCGCGAGCAATGGTTGACGCATCAGTAACTTTCAATGGTACCAAAATTGGCCATCTAGTACAATGATCTGAAAAACAGAGTACATAGCGATTACCTGAAGTGGTAATAGGTAAAGGACCTAAAATGTCAACACTTACTCGTTCGAAAGCGCCTGGCACTTTCATAGTTACCATTGGGGCTAGTACTTTATGTCTATGAGTTTTTCGTTGAGAGCAAGAAATACATGAACGGACCCAGTTGTCTACGTCACGATACATGCATTTCCAAAAGTAACGTTGACGGATTCTATTGTAGGTTCGCTGAAATCCAAAATGTGCGGCTAACACGTGATCATGACAGTTATTTAGAACTGTATCAATTAATTGCACGGGTATATACAAACGATGGACATTTCTTTCAGGCATGTGCCCTTTAGCAGGAGTATGCCAAATGTGATACAACAACCCTTCGTGTGCATAGTACTGATCAGCCTGTAAAACTACATTCCTAGCCTTAACAGCATTATCTGGCAATTCATCGTTTTCCAGATATTGCAACATTGATCCCGCAAATATATCCGTCAACAAAACTTGTTTGAATTTGTCTAAGTTGAGCTCATTTGGAAAGTTTGGAATATTTGGCTTGACTGAATCTTTGTCATTCTCAACACGTTTCCCTTTTTGAAATCGAAGATTTCTAACCACGTTTACTGTAGGACGAGAGTTCACATCATTACTAGGATTTTGTATGATGTCGCTCACCATCTCGTCTAATCCCGACTTTACCCAGGCTACCTTATTAACTTCTACAGCATCAGTGACTTTGGAATGAGAATGATTGCAATCAGTACAAATATCCATTCTGTCATAATCTATTCTACTTAATGCATCAGCGTTGCCATTATGGCGTCCACGAATGTGAATTACATCAAACTTATATGACTGCAGTTTAAGTGCCCATCGCGCTAATCGACTTCCGGTATTTTTGTTTATACCAAAGAGCCATTTCAAAGCGCAATGATCAGTTACAACAGTGAATTTGATACTATGTTGCAAATATGGAGCATATTTCTTGATTCCCTCGACAACTGCCAAAGCTTCAATTTCTGTAACAGTGTAATTTCTTTCCGCATCATGTAATGCTCTTCCACCATAGGATATCACACGTTCTTTGCCATCCTGCTTTTGGGCCAAAATAAAACCTAAACCAGTACGACTAGCATCGGTTTGCAATATGAATTCTGTGCCATCGAAATTTGGATATGCTAGAATTGGTGGCTCTAACAATTTTCGTTTGAGCGTTTTGAATGCTTCTTGACAACTTTGATCCCAAACAAAAGATACATCTTTTCTAGTTAAATTGGTTAGTGGTTCAGCAATTTTGCAAAAGTCCTTTATGAACTTTCGATAATATCCCACAAATCCAAGAAAAGATTTGACTTCGGTTACTTTGGCAGGAGTTGGATAATCTTGGACAATTTTCAATTTTGCTGGATCTGTTGCTACACCATCTTTGTTCACTACGTGACCTAAATATTTGACCTCAGTTTGACCAAAAGTACATTTCTTAGGTTGTAATTTTAGACCAGCTGCGCGCAACCTATCGAAAACTTGCCTTAAATGGTCCATGTGTTCGGAGAAAGAACTACTGAATATAATTATGTCATCTAAGTAACAGAGAACGAATTTCCAATTCAAACCTCTCAAAACTTCTTGCATAGCTCGTTGGAAAGTGGCTGGGGCGTTATGTAAACCAAATGGCATTCTTTGGAATTCATATAGACCATCTTGAGTGATGAATGCAGTTTTAGATTTGGAACTTTCTTCCAAGCCTATTTGCCAATATCCAGCCGCAAGATCAAGAGTTGTAATGAAATTTGGTTTAGCTGCACCTAAACTATCTAAAGCATCGTTTATGTTAGGTAACGGAAAGTTATCGCGTGCGCAAATCTTATTCAAGGCTCTAAAATCAATTGCAAATCTATAAGTATTTGGGTCACCAGCTTTAGGTGTCATGCATACTGGAAAGGACCAAGGACTTGCTGACTCCTTTATAATGTCTTGTTCTAACATTTCGTGGACTTGTCTACGTACTTCGGCTTGAATGTGAGGAGCTTGCCTATACGGTCTAGATCTAATAGGAGGGTGATCACCAGTGTTAATAGCATGTTTAACACGGGAGTAATTACCAGTAGGACCCCCTTTTACTTGAAATATATCAATATATTCAGTGAGTAAACCATTGATTTCAGATGCTTCAGTATCTGACATGTGATCAGTATTTAAATTCACTTTTGAAAGGACTTCCTTTACTGAATCTTGTTTACTGTTTACATCGCTAGCTACCGCGGATGCTTGCCTTATATTAACATTGTTAACATAGTTTTTCTCAAGATCGGGGAAGGAGTGAATCCTATGCGGGTCAACGAGAGAAAAAATGCCCAATTTAGTACGAGGGTACAAAGTTATTGGTTCATCAGTAGTATTCATAACTAATAAATGAATACAGTTATTCTGTACACTAGAAGCAGTATTCGCGATCAATACACCTAATGCAGAGACACGCCTGCCTCCATGAGAGAGACCCATTGTATTGAATGGCAATTTATTTGACAGTCTTGCGCACACAACAGACTGAGTGTGAGCAGGAATTTCCTGTTTCTCAATGACAAGTATTTTACTCTCCTTAGCAAGTCTTAGTGTACGAGATACACAATCTATTCTTGCGCAGTGCCTGTTTAAAAACTGAGACCCAAGTATGATACGTGTACTTAAGTTACGAGCAATATTCATAGGTACAGGAAATTGAGTGCCATTGACAGATATGGACAAAACTATGAATCCAGTAATTTCCAAACTACTACCATTTGCTGCGCGTGCTTCAGCTACACGTGATTTTTCTATAGAAAAACGCAAATTGGAAAGATTAGCATGAAACCAATCGTGATCAATAATGTTGACAGAAGCACCTGTATCAATCAAACATTGAACAGGGTTACCATTAACAAATGCTGCTATGGTATTCAACGTAGACAAATTAATCTCAATATGCGCTTGTGAAAAACTGGAATTCGATTTTTGTCCAAATGTCTGTCTGTTCAAATCAAGAGGTACACGGTTTGCATTGCCATTTCGGTATACACCTCTTACATGTTCAAATCTTTGAAACCTTAACCCATCTACATGTCGTGGAACATGTTTCTTTTTCTGTCTAGCAGATGGGTTTATTAGTTTAAAGGATTCCTATTTACGTCAAATTTGGCATAGCATTTTCTCCACCCATGTCCCACACGACCACACCTATTGCATACTAATTTTCTATACGATCTATAGGGGGCCTGTGACTGCCTTGGTTGATTCCAAGTTTGACTAGGTTGATGCCTAGGTTGAGAGGAACTACTTATACTATCTGAATTGTAAGTACGATCTAACGGGGAAGAAAAAGAGACATGTTTGTCGTGTTCTAATTTCTCCATTCTGGTGGCTATATTAGACACGACTCCCGTCAGTGTGTCCAGAACAGAATTAATGCTATTTACCTGGGGCTCAGTATTTTGTGATTGCGCAGGTGCGAATAGCGAGTCATTTCCCGTTTGCTGTACTGAAATTCCCAATCTCGCGGCGTCTAGTGCTTGTTTAAATGATTCAGGTTCTTTTGAAAACACAAACGCTCTGACAGAAGGCAAAAGACCACGAACAAAAATAGATAATTTTTCTGCTTCAGATTTACCAACCTGCTTGCACCATCTTATTATTTCACAAGCATAGTCGTCAAGTGTTTCTGATGTCAATTGCTTACGCGACAACAGCTTAGATTCGACGCTCCATTTCCAAGATGAACCTTCAAAATTACTTTTAAGTAAATCTTTAATCTTGGTTATGGTATCCTTATCTGTATCAGGAATTGAATCCAAATAGACGCGAGCATTTCCATAAACTTTTGTTTGTAAGGCAAGTATAGATTTTGGCGCGGTGTAATCTCTCAGATCAGCATACGTCTTGAATCTACTAATGAAGTTATCTACGTCATCATCTGGATTACCAGAATATTTAATATCGCAATTATGCATATCATATTTAGCCATATTTGCTACGTCAAGTTCAACCTCCTCTATACTATTAAGTGATATAACAGACTTACTATCACTATCACTATCGCTATCGCTCATTGCCTTTTTAACAATCTATGTCAAAATCACAAGCTAATTCCAAAGAGAATTCGGAATTTAATCAACAAAAATTTTTAGTCAATCTCAAGTTCAAGATCAAAATTCAAGTTCAAATTCAATCAAAATTTGAAAAATCTGAATATGAACCAAGTTTATTAATTATTAAACTTGATTAAGATTATCAATTAAAATTTATTGATTATGATTGATGATTAAATTTAATTAATAGACTAACAATGAACTTAATTGATGAAGTTTAAATTCACCAATGAGAAAAAAAATTAAAAGCTCAATGAAATCCAAGTCAACAATTTAAAGTTGACATCAAATTAAATGAATAAAGTCCCAAGTTACAGCTGAATATATAAAATATTTATTCAATTGCAGTGCAGTGTATCAATATTATGTATCTTGATTTAGAAATCAGTCCATTCAAAATTTATATAAAATTCTGACTGTCATCAGTCTCATCCAAAAATAAACAAGATTTATTTCATGCGAAGAAATTGTCTGTCTGAAACGCACCTGTCCAGTAGAAGAGCTTATAAAATCTACACAATAGAATTTTACCGCGCTCGAGAATTTCAATCTCGGATTAAAAATTTTTATCAATGGATATCAGACCATGGTCATGCACTTTTGAACCAGATTATCAGAGACTTGCAAATCGGAACAATTATATAAAAGACTTTATCGACTTGCCACGTTGGACATGTAGAATGCGCCCATTATTGCCAGCGTAAATAAGACCTAATTATTGATAGGCCATACTACATGTATTTCGTGTATACTATTTTAAACACAATTTTAATAGACCTTTCTGGGTCTATAAAACAAATTTCAATAGACATATAATTAAATTTCAGCAGTGCATACCAACAAAATGCTACCTGAATTCAAACCCTCTCACCACGCTGAGTTATAGTCGTCGACACTGGATGCGATGAACAACAAAATACATATACAACTTTGTAGCTACAGTCCTAATTATTCAAAATGAAGGGGGCTGGTAAATTGACCGGAATAATAAACATTGACATAAAAATATCAAAACGAACGAATTCTCCACCAGATATTGTGACGTGGTTTTTAGGGAAAATACTCGCATGGCGGAGAGGGGATCAAAACACACAGAATGAATATAACGGATATAGCTTCCAAGTTATTTATATATACATTTTATTAATTCAACATAATAGTTCACTTACTCATATTATAAACGAACACAGCACCCAGCATCTAGACTATCCTAAAGAAATGACATGACACGCATCAATCGTGAGCTTCTGTAATTCAGAGCTCACCAGTCCTGTTGTGTGAATAGAAAACTATATGGCCTAAACTTATGATGAGGTGTTGTCAGCGTGGCACGAAGACTTGAATTGGTCAGAGATATTGTCGCGTAGACCGAATGGGATTCAGAATACGGAAGTACGGTGTTGCCATTTCAAGTCAATCATGGCCTGAATTCTAGATATGGAAATATCTAGAATTAATAATACTATTAATAATATCAATATAAATTTAGCGTCACAACACATGTATGAAATTGCCTAAATTGGTGTGAATTTCGGCCAATTGAATCTCCGTTCCTCGGTAGCAAATTAGGTTATCGAAATTAATCTTATAAACTTCTTAAAGATCTCAATCAATTAATTTGTTAACACATTACATATACCTCTCCGAGGTATGAGTGTGGAATTTGCCAGTTGTTAATTCTAATATCTTCCAGCGCTAGAATCAAATTTCAACACTCAATGTTTTACCAACTATAATCAAAACCAATGTTGATCAGAGCGTCGTGATCCGAGCGCTCGCGTTCATCCAAAAGTTGTCTTGCGACGCACTACAAAACTACAGGCGTACACACTGTCAAGGTCACGCAGATGTCGCATAGTAAGCGAGGGATTTAATTTGAAATTATCGACAATTATTTGTTTTGATTATAATACACAAAGAGAAAGTTGGAAACCCGTGTGTTAGGACTACTATTTCATATGATATCATCACATCTCTGTTCATCATTTTTGAGGTGTGATTTTCTCATATTTTTTTTTCTTTCGATAATTTGAAATGATTACTGCAATGGTATATAAGTATGGATTAATTGCTGAATTCAGTGGTACCACAAAGGTCACTGACCATGCATACACTGAAGGTGGCAGTTCTATTACCCTAGTATGTACTAATATCCCAAGGATAACTAATGGACTCCAACATGCGAAATCAGTGGCCACTATTGCAGCTACCTTTAATGTGAGTCTGATTTGTTTTTTCATATCAGGAGTACGTCCAGATTCTTTTGATGATTTTATGACAGACCGTATTATCTCTATATAACACATAAGGATTACGAGGAAACAAACACAATTAAGACCAAGGAAAAGGGCTATTGAATAGTACAGGCCATTAACAGAACCTAAAGGTAATACAGTATACGTATCCTGTTTGAAACGGAAATAAACATATTCATTATAGAGGGGGACCATTGTTGTTACATTTTTTTCATTTGAGAAAGTTTTAATTAAAGATAATGGCAGACCAACACACACATGTGAAGTATCATAAAACTTGAAATTTCGTCCACTTAAAACTGATGGGACAACACCCAATACGAATGAACAAATCCATATCAGTATAGCAGTCACAATTGTTGATTGTTTACCTAATTTTGTATCAGTATACGGAAACCTAATATTAATAAACCTGTCAATACTGATTAATGTAACAAAGAAGACAGAGGCCTCACTAGATGCAATTGACAAGAATCCAGACAGTCTACAGGTAATGCCAGATCTCCATCTTTCAGATTGCATTGGGAAATACTCCCCATAGTAGATATCAGCACATGCAATTAGTATCATGTATACACCCATCAGTGAATCAGACATAGCCAGATTGCTTAATAATATGTCCTGTACTTTATATTTCTTAGTATTTGTCTTTCTCCAAACTAATACATATATATTGGCACAGAGTGCATTGATACCAATAATCCACATCATGGCGACCGTTGTCGTATCTGACAAAAGTCTATCACATGTGAGGTATGGTGACCTATCATCTAGTGCGCTACATATAACACCATTCGGCACATAACACTCACATATCTCATGTTGACTTACAAACAACTTTGAATTTCTTGAAAGAGCAGAAAATGTATCATCGTTTAAATGTGTCAATTTGTTGTTTATCAAATTAAGGATATTTAAATGATTCAAGTGTTTGATATTTGGACATTGTTTTAAATTATTATGCGCTAATAAAATCAACGAAATATTGTCTGTGTCTTTGAATATGTCAAAATCAAGGTGTGTAAGCCTATTATTTTGCAGAAATAGACCACGCAAATTATATAACCCCTTTAATATATTGTCGCCTACCCATTCTAGCTGATTATATTCCAATGTGAGATATTTTAGATTACCTAACCCACTAAAAATGCCATCAGATAATGTTGTCAAATTATTTTCAAAAATGTCAAGGGTTTGTAGATTAGTCAAGTTATTGAACTGGTCATTTGTCAGTGTCTGCAATTCGTTTTGATATAGGTATAATACTTTCAAATTAAATAATCCCTGAAACAACGCAACTGGTAGTATTTTCAAATTATTATCATGAATGTCTAGTTCTGTAAGCTTATTTAATCCTTGAAAAGTACTTTGGTTGAAGGTGATCAATTGATTTACATCCAGGAAGAGTATATTTAAATTTTCTAATCCCCAAAACAACTCACTTGGTAGTATTATCAAATTATTATCACGCATAATGAGAACTGTAAGCTTAGTCAAGCCCTGAAAGATACCTTGGCTTAAAGTGAATAATTGATTTGCTATAAGTAATAGTTCATTCAAATTCCCTAATCCCACAAACAACGGTAATGTAATCAATTGATTATCATATAGGTACAATAACTTCAAACTTGCTAATCCCAAAAACAACACTTCAGGTAGTGTTATCAAATTATTTTCTTGCATATAGAGCTCCGTTAGCTTAGTCAATCCCTGAAAGGTACTTTCGGTTAAGGTGATCAATTGGTTTCCTTCCAGGGACAGTGTATTCAAATTTGCTAATCCCCAAAACAACATTTCAGGTAGTGTTATCAAATTATTATCTAGCATAGAGAGCACCGTCAGCTCAGTCAATCCGTGAAAGGTACTTTCGTTTAAGGTGATCAATTGGTTTCCTCTCAGGGACAGTGTATTTAAGTTGTCTAATTCCCAAAACAACCCACTTGGTAGTATTATCAAATTATTATCCTGCATATAGAGATCTGTAAGCTTAGTCAACCCCTGAAAGATACCTTGGTCTAAGGTGATCACTTGATTTCCATGAAGCGATAGTTTATTCAAATTTTCTAATCCCCAGAACAACCCACCTGGTAGCGTTATCAAATTATTATCATACATATAGAGATCTGTAAGCTTAGTCAACCCCTGAAAGATACCTTGGTCTAAGGTGATAAATTGATTTCCATGAAGAGATAGTTTATTCAAATTTGCTAATCCCCAAAACAACCCACCTGGTAGTGAAATCAAATTATTATCATGCATATAGAGATCTGTAAGCTTAGTCAATCCAAGAAAGAGACCCTGGTTTAAGGTGCTCAATTGGTTTCTATACAGGGAAAGTTCTTCCAAATTTTCCAATCCCCAGAACAACCCACCTGGTAGCGTTATCAAATTATTTTCACGCATAGAGAGATATGTTAGCTTGGATAATCCCTGAAAGGCACTTCCGTTTATGGCGATCAATTGGTTTCTATACATGTACAGTGTCATCAAATTTTCTAATCCCCAAAACAACCTACCTGGTAGTGTTATCAAATTATTATCTTTAATATTTAGTTCTATCAGTTTAGCCAATCCCTGAAAGGTATTTTGTTTTAAGGTGCTCAATTGGTTTCTATACAGGGAAAGTTCTTCTAAATTTTCTAATCCCCAGAACAACCCACCTGGTAGCGTTATCAAATTATTATCTTTAATATTTAGTTCTGTCAGTTTAGTCAATCCCTGAAAGGTACTTTGGTTTAAGGTGCTCAATTGGTTTCTATACATGTACAGTTTCATCAAATTTTCTAATCCCCAAAATATCCCACCTGGTAGTGTTATCAAATTATTATCTTTAATATTTAGTTCTATCAGTTTAGTCAATCCCTGAAAGGTACTTTGGTTTAAGGCGCTCAATTGGTTTCTGTACAGGTAAAGTTCTTGTAAATTTTCTAATCCCCAGAACAACCCACCTGGTAGCGTTATCAAACTATTATCACTCATAGAGAGATATGTTAGCTTGGATAATCCCTGGAAAGTAGTTTCGTTCAATGCGATCAATTGATTTCCTTTTAGCGACAGTTTTTTTAACTTATCTAATCCCAAAAATAAATCACCTGAAAGTGTAATCAATTGATTATCATACAGCAACATTTCATTTATGTTTCTCAGTCCCCAAAATAATCCTACTGGCAATGTGGTCAGTTGATTATCAGTAAGATCAAGGTATACTAGCATTCCTAAATCTTGAAATAAGCCATCGTGAAGTTCAACCAATTGGTTTGCAAATACAAACAGTTCTGTGAGTGAAAATAATCCAATAAATACTCCTCCACTGAGGGTTACCAAGTAATTTCTTTCCAAGTGCAGAGTTTGCAAATTATTCAAGTATGCAAACGAGCTATCTTCGATGTGTACTACATTATTGCTACTTAGATCTAATGTTAAAATATCAGTCGGGTTTACTGTCATTACGTTTTGTTTTTCAAGCCTATCATTTTCAATACATTGAAATGTTATTTCTCTCTGGCTAAGTGTAGCATTGCAATTTGATGGAGATTCAATTCGGCAAGTATCGCTATCATCTAAATCGCACATTATAGTTTTGTTATATCCCTTTATATTACTGCAAGCATGTGTTTGGATTACTGTTGGACTGAACGAGCTATTTTCTTTATATTCTGGGCATTTAGGTGGAAAGTCTAATGTTAATATTCCATTGACAAAGATACTGACATTACCTTGCAGATTCAGGTGGATACTTTCTTGATGAAAATCAGCCCCGCATTCTTCACTTTGTCCGTTTACAACTACATACTTATTTCTACAGTCAATCCGTTTCCCTTTTCTCTCAATATAAATGAAAGCAGATTCATTGCCAGCTTTTGGTATTTCTATTTGTATATGCAATCCCAGTGAAACATTGACTTGTATACTGCATGTTCGTTGTGAACTCCCATGAAAGACAATTGCCCCTAAACTGGTATTTCTTTCTTCAATACGACATGGTTGAGGTATGTTGTCAGCAATATTCCACAATGGCTGCACACATATTTGCGCTGCAGGTTGTGATCTATTCAATGCCACATTGCTGAGTAGAACAGCCGATAGTAAGATGCATGATAGTCGTGAGATCAATGGGAATATAATACCAGCCATGGCTGTTGGTGATATTCTTATTAACAATTGATAATCTTATTAACAATTGATAATCTTATTAACAATTGATTGTTGTTAATATTTAGAGTCAAATAAGACTTATTGAATTACGCTTGATTGTTGGTGATATCCACCCTTTGTTCAAAAGATACACAACCAAACAGCCTACCTACTAGCCTGACTGATCTTTACACGATGAAGTATGATTTAAGACCGTTAATGTTCATACGATACACAACGAATCAGCCTACCTACTAGCCTGACTGATCTTTACACGATGAAGTATGATTTAAGACCGTTAATGTTCATACGATACACAACGAATCAGCCTACCTACTAGCCTTGCTGATCTTTACACGATGAGGTATGATTTGAGACCGTTGTTAATGTTCATACGATACACAACGAATCAGCCTACCTACTACTAGCCTTGCTGATCTTTACATGATGAGGTATGATTTGAGACCGTTAATGTTCATACGATACACAACGACACAGCCTACCTACTAGGCTTGCTGATCTTTACATGATGAGGTATGATTTGAGACCGTTAATGTTCATACGATACACAACGAATCAGCCTACCTTATAACTAGCCTCGCTGATCTTCACACGATGAGGTATGATTTAAGACCGTTGTTAATGTTCATACGATACACAACGAAACAGCCTACTACTAGCCTTGCTGATCTTTACATGATGAGGTATGATTTGAGACCGTTGTTAATGTTCATACGATACACAACGAATCAGCCTACCTACTACTAGCCTTGCTGATCTTTACATGATGAGGTATGATTTGAGACCTTGAATGTTCATACGATACACAACGAAACAGCCTACCTACTAGCCTTGCTGATCTTCACATGATGAGGTATGATTTGAGACCGTTAATGTCCATACGATACACAACGACACAGCCTACCTTCTAGGCTTGCTGATCTTTACATGATGAGGTATGATTTGAGACCGTTAATGTTCATACGATACACAACGAATCAGCCTACCTACTACTACTAGCCTTGCTGATCTTCACACGATAAGGTATGATTTGAGACCGTTAATGTTCATACGATACACAACGACACAGCCTACCTACTAGCCTTGCTGATCTTCACATGATGAGGTATGATTTGAGACCGTTAATGTTCATACGATACACAACGAATCAGCCTACCTACTAGCCTTGCTGATCTTTACACGATGAGGTATGATTTGAGACCGTTAATGTTCATACGATACACAACGAAACAGCCTATCTACTAGACTTGCTAATCTTTACACGATGAGGTATGATTTGAGACCGTTAATGTTCATACGATGCACAACGAATCAGCCTACCTACTAGCCTTGCTGATCTTTAAACGATGACGTATGATTTGAGACCGTTAATGTTCATACTATACACAACGAATCAGCCTACATACTAGCCTTGCTGATCTTTACACGATGAGGTATGATTTGAGACCGTTAATGTTCATACGATACACAACGAAACAGCCTACCTACTAACTAGCCTTGCTGATCTTTACACGATGATGTATGATTTGAGACCGTCAATGTTCATACGATACAAAACGAAACAGCCTACCTACTAGCCTTGCTGATCTTCACATGAGGTATGATTTGAGACCGTTAATGTTAATACGATACACAACGAAACAGCCTACCTACTAGCCTTGCTGATCTTTACACGATGAGGTATGATTTGAGACCGTTAATGTTCATACGATACACAACGAAAACAGCCTACCTACTAACTAGCCTTGCTGATCTTTACACGATGAGGTATGATTTGAGACCGTTAATGTTCATAAGATACACAACCAAACAGCCTACCTACTAGCCTTGCTGATCTTCACACGATGAGGTATGATTTGAGACCGTTAATGTTCATACGATACACAACAAAACAGCCTACCTACAAGCCTTGCTGATCTTTACACGATGACGTATGATTTGAGACCGTCAATGTTCATACGATACACAACGAAACAGCCTATCTACTAGCCTTGCTGATCTTCACATGATGAGGTATGATTTGAGACCGTTAATGTTCATACGATACACAACGAATCAGCCTACCTACTAGCCTTGCTGATCTTCACACGATGAGGTATGATTTGAGACCGTTAATGTTCATACGATACACAACGAAACAGCCTATCTACTAGCCTTGCTGATCTTTACACGATGAGGTATGATTTGAGACCGTCAATGTTCATACGATACACAACGAAACAGCCTACCTACTAGCCTTGCTGATCTTTACACGATGAGGTATGATTTGAGACCGTTAATGTTCATACGATACAAAACGAAACAGCCTACTAACTAGCCTTGCTGATCTTTACATGATGAGGTATGATTTGAGACCATTAATGTTCATACGATACACAACGAAACAGCCTACCTACTAGCCTTGCTGATCTTTACACGATGAGGTATGATTTGAGACCGTTAATGTTCATACGATACACAACGAAACAGCTACGATGTACCTACTAGCCTTGCCGATCTTTACACGATGAGGTATGATTTGAGACCGTTAATGTTCATACGATACACAACGACACAGTCTACCTACTAGCCTTGCTGATCTTTACACGATGAGGTATGATTTGAGACCGTTAATGTTCATACGATACACAACGAAACAGCCTACCTACTACTAGCCTTGCTGATCTTTACACGATGAGGTATGATTTGAGACCGTTAATGTCCATACGATACACAACGAATCAGCCTACCTACTAGCCTTGCTGATCTTTTCACGATGAGGTATGATTTGAGACCGTTAATGTTCATACGATACACAACGAAACAGCCTACCTACTAGCCTTGCTGATCTTTACACGATGACGTATGATTTGAGACCGTTAATGTTCATACGATACACAACGAAACAGCCTACCTACTAGCCTTTCTGATCTTCACATGATGAGGTATGAATTGATACCGTTAATGTTCATACGATACACGACGAATCAGCCTACCTATTAGCCTTGCTGATCTTCACACGATGAGGTATGATTTAAGACCGTTAATGTTCATACGATACACAACGAATCAGCCTACCTACTAGCCTTGCTGATCTTTACACGATGAGGTATGATTTGAGACCGTTAATGTTCATACGATACACAACGAATCAGCCTACCTACTAGCCTTGCTGATCTTTACACGATGAGGTATGATTTGAGACCGTTAATGTTCATACGATACACAACGAATCAGCCTCCCTACTATCCTTGCTGATCTTCACACGATGAGGTATGATTTGAGACCGTTAATGTTCATACGATACACAAGGACACAGTCTACCTACTAGCCTTGCTGATCTTTACACGATGAGGTTTTGATTTGAGACCGTCAATGTTCATACGATACACAACGAAACAGCCTACCTACTAGCCTTGCTGATCTTGATTTAAGACCGTTAATGTTCATACAATACACAACGACACAGTCTACCTACTAGCCTTGCTGATCTTTACACGATGAGGTTTTGATTTGAGACCGTCAATGTTCATACGATACACAACGAAACAGTCTACCTACTAGCCTTGCTGATCTTTACACGATGAGGTTTTGATTTGAGACCGTCAATGTTCATACGATACACAACGAAACAGCCTACCTACTAGCCTTGCTGATCTTGATTTAAGACCGTTAATGTTCATACTATACACAACGAATCAGCCTACCTGCTAGCCTTGCTGATCTCCACACGATGAGGTATGATTTGAGACCGTTAATGTTCATACGATACACAACGACACAGCCTACCTTCTAACTAGCCTTGCTGATCTTCACATGATGAGGTATGATTTGAGACCGTTAATGTTCATACGATACACAACGAATCAGGCTACACTAGCCTTGCTGATCTTCACATGATGAGGTATGATTTGAGACCGTCAATGTTCATACGATACACAACGAATCAGCCTACCTACTAGCCTTGCTGATCTTTACACGATGAGGTATGATTTGAGACCGTCAATGTTCATACGATACACAACGAATCAGCCTACCTACTAGCCTTGCTGATCTTTACACGATGAGGTATGATTTGAGACCGTTAATGTTCATACGATACACAACGAATCAGCCTACCTACTAGCCTTGCTGATCTTTACACGATGAGGTATGATTTGAGACCGTCAATGTTCATACGATACACAACGAATCAGCCTACCTACTAGCCTTGCTGATCTTTTCACGATGAGGTATGATTTGAGACCGTTAATGTTCATACGATACACAACGAAACAGCCTACCTACTAGCCTTGCTGATCTTTACACGATGACGTATGATTTGAGACCGTTAATGTTCATACGATACACAACGAAACAGCCTACCTACTAGCCTTTCTGATCTTCACATGATGAGGTATGAATTGATACCGTTAATGTTCATACGATACACGACGAATCAGCCTTACTATTAGCCTTGCTGATCTTCACACGATGAGGTATGATTTAAGACCGTTAATGTTCATACGATACACAACGAATCAGCCTACCTACTAGCCTTGCTGATCTTTACACGATGAGGTATGATTTGAGACCGTTAATGTTCATACGATACACAACGAATCAGCCTACCTACTAGCCTTGCTGATCTTTACACGATGAGGTTATATTTGAGACCGTTAATGTTCATACGATACACAACGAATCAGCCTACCTACTAGCCTTGCTGATCTTTACACGATGATTTGAGACCGTTAATGTTCATACGATACACAACGAATCAGCCTACCTACTAGCCTTGCTGATCTTTACACGATGAGGTATGATTTGAGACCGTTAATGTTCATACGATACACAACGAATCAGCCTACCTACTATCCTTGCTGATCTTCACACGATGAGGTATGATTTGAGACCGTTAATGTTCATACGATACACAAGGACACAGTCTACCTACTAGCCTTGCTGATCTTTACACGATGAGGTTTGATTTGAGACCGTCAATGTTCATACGATACACAACGAAACAGCCTACCTACTAGCCTTGCTGATCTTGATTTAAGACCGTTAATGTTCATACTATACACAACGAATCAGCCTACCTACTAGCCTTGCTGATCTTCACACGATGAGGTATGATTTGAGACCGTTAATGTTCATACAATACACAACGACACAGTCTACCTACTAGCCTTGCTGATCTTTACACGATGAGGTTTTGATTTGAGACCGTCAATGTTCATACGATACACAACGAAACAGTCTACCTACTAGCCTTGCTGATCTTTACACGATGAGGTTTTGATTTGAGACCGTCAATGTTCATACGATACACAACGAAACAGCCTACCTACTAGCCTTGCTGATCTTGATTTAAGACCGTTAATGTTCATACTATACACAACGAATCAGCCTACCTACTAGCCTTGCTGATCTCCACACGATGAGGTATGATTTGAGACCGTTAATGTTCATACGATACACAACGACACAGCCTACCTTCTAACTAGCCTTGCTGATCTTCACATGATGAGGCATGATTTGAGACCGTTAATGTTCATACGATACACAACGAATCAGGCTACACTAGCCTTGCTGATCTTCACATGATGAGGTATGATTTGAGACCGTCAATGTTCATACGATACACAACGAATCAGCCTACCTACTAGCCTTGCTGATCTTTACACGATGAGGTATGATTTGAGACCGTCAATGTTCATACAATACACAACGAATCAGCCTACCTACTAGCCTTGCTGATCTTTACACGATGAGGTATGATTTGAGACCGTTAATGTTCATACGATACACAACGAATCAGCCTACCTACTAACTAGCCTTGCTGATCTTTACACGATGATGTATGATTTGAGACCGTTAATGTTCATACGATTCACAACGAATCAGCCTACCTACTAGCCTTGCTGATCTTTACACGATGAGGTATGATTTGAGACCGTCAATGTTCATACGATACACAACGAATCAGCCTACCTACTAGCCTTGCTGATCTTTACACGATGAGGTATGATTTGAGACCGTTAATGTTCATACGATACACAACGAATCAGCCTACCTACTAGCCTTGCTGATTTCACATGATGAGGTATGATTTAAGACCGTTAATGTTCATACGATACACAACGACACAGTCTACCTACTAGCCTTGCTGATCTTTACACGATGAGGTATGATTTGAGACCGTTAATGTTCATACGATACACAACGAAACAGCCTACCTACTAGCTTGCTGATCTTCACACGATGAGGTATGATTTGTGTTCAGTTGGTACACAAAACATCACATGTCATTGCTGGAAAAATACCCTTCCACTTCTTGATTTAACTTCTTTGCCATAGAAACTGATAACTGCAAAAGGAATAATAAGAAGACAAAATACAAATGATAAAGGGTTTAAATTCAAGTGTTTGTTATCAATTCACCGTTATTCAAATTTAGATTCTATATGCATGTATAATAAAAGTTGACAGAATTTGTCTTCCTTGTGTCTCTTAATCCGTAATTTATCTTATAGACAAAATACAAATGAAAATATACAAAATGTATAAAATGTTCAAGCGTTGCCCAAAACTGAAACTAAAAATGTCGATAATGGTGTATCACCGGTCGATTCTGAAACATCGAAATGTCTTTTGAAAACGTATTTTGTAATTGTTTTAAATTTCCATAGGTTCATCCAGCAGTTGACAGGGATTGCCCATCCTTGAGAAAACAACGAGGGGAATAATGGTGATTTAATTGATTGTCTCCCTTAATTACAATGCTATGTAAATATATTTCCTTCCCTCAACCTCTAGTACATCTGTCCCTTTATCAAAAATGATTTGCGCGGGATTTACTATTGCGGTCTACCGTAGTCAGTAGAATACCATATTGAAGAGATGGCGCTCTTCCATATAGGTTAAGGCTCCCAGGTGAAGGCATATATGAGGCTGGTAACCCTAACCCCTAGGCATGGTTTTCGGAATAAAACTAGCGGGAGAACATCGGTCATATGAGGGGGAAATACTGCCTCAGCCGACACCAGAATGTGAACCGCGGTCACCTGCTTGGCAGTCTCGCTCCTTTATCATGAAGTCATGGAATCAGCATCGAAAACGTTAAGACCAATTGTCAAACATTGCAATTCCGGCAATGTCTTGCTAGACGTCGCGTAACTCAAGTGCGCATGCTCAAACCAATTCAAATACGTTGAAGCTATACACGGTTTATTCCGTTCGGGACGTGAGGCAAGATATAGCCGCAATTCCTAACGAAGTGGCCAAATTGTACACGACTTCGACATTCGCTCGAGAGAATTGTGTCACAAAATATAAGCCACATTTTCAACTACCATTTTGGTTTTCCTTATTCTTATTCTTATTCTTTCTCTTGACCTATTTAACGTGTCACAATTTTTTATTTGCATTGCACCTAACTTGCAACAGAATAATTTTAACCTTTAATCAATGTGAAAACGTAAGATCCATATGCCGATTGATTTAAGATTTTGGAGATCTCGTGCTTGATCGGTAAGCAATGGACACCTGTTCTACGGACCGAAACTGATACGATTTATATGTTCACAATTTGTGTGTTAACACTTTTCACGCGGCTATTGGTTTTACCATATACAAATCAGATTTTTCAGAAACCTTTCCTAACTTTCAAAGTCTATCTCAAGGATTACAGAACCATTACTACGCATGTTTGTACTTATTTCAATGCATTTCTCATGTCAATACAAAATACAGTAATGAAATTCAATATTTTTGAAACATTTTGTGAAGTTTTGGAATGTCGTCTGCGGACGCCTGCCGCGTGGAAAGTGTTAGAATATTGACCGTTACGGGAATAATACAATTTATCTGTATCGTGTGATATACTTGCAAATTTCACGTACTTGTATCGAGCGATAACTGATGTACCAGAAGAAAGAAATACATCAAAAATGTCCCTGCAGTTGGGTATTTGGGAAGTCATAGAGCGTGTTTCTACTGGGGAACTTCACGTTAATTACCAGTAAGTTTGCCCAGTAGAAACAGCCAGATAACGTTAATTAACGCAAAAACCTTCACAAACAAGGTAAGTTACCGGTAATTAAGAAACAGCCACCCCTTTAATCTTAAAATTAAGTTCTGTGACCCGTGTCACGCTGGATTATACGCATTATGAGGCAGTCTTTTTCAGGTGGGGCAGCATTGTTTGGTGTAACAAAAGGTCAAATGTCGTAGCCCATCGACTAGGATCGATAAACTTAAAACTTTAGCGTTAAAACTTACCGTTAACTTTGCAGTGCCCCAGTAGAAACACGCTGTACATTGCACGATAACGCAATCCAGCCACTTAAACCACAGCAGCCTAAGCGTAATAATACTCATAAGTCCCATAATACTCCAAATATATAATAGATAGAGGTTTTCCTTTTGTTATGATCCGGCCAGGTAAATTGTGAACGCTGCACGAGCGTGTACGTTACAAAAATAGCCATGATATAGGTTGGGTTTGGAAATGTGTGGGAGTCCTAGAGCGTGGCCAGTATGCTACGCTAGATTAACTGTTATTGGAAAGGTCGTTGATACAGATATATTAAGTCTGAAGTTATTCAAACATCACATTTCTTACGCGTTGCTGATCCCCATACTTGTTTCAAAATTAAAATAATGGAGCGATTAGCATTTTAAACAATGGGAATTGTTCATTAGAACACCTGCTTCTTGTGGGTGCTGTCCAATCTCTAATCGCCCAGTAGTACATGTACGTGCGCTAGGGCTGTGATAATTGAGCGCAAAATGTCTCAAGTTGTACGGTGGTTCAATGTATAAAAATGGTTACAGGCCGAAATGATATACGATGCGGGAAGATCATCGAGGCTGCTGTGCGTTTGAACAAAGCAAAGCAATTTAAATATACTGCATTTCAAAAAGTTTGGATGGACGACCATTTTTGCATGAGGCGAGGTTCCAAACCGGAAGACGACGTGTTACATTGCCATATGCAAAAGAAACAAAATGGTAAAATCACAGACAACACCCAACCCCTAATCATCTACAGTAGTTTGTTGAAAACCATAAATATAAATCAACATTTGTAAATTATACTTGAATCCACTAAATCGCTGGACAAAACTTAAACATCGGTATTTTGCCAATGATTTAATTCAATAGATAAGTTCAACTGGATTTTATTATTTACCGAGCACAGCTTTATTACAACCCTCTCCACAAACACCCCCCACACACCCCACAATGATAACATATTTGTACCGTACAATATGTTATAATTCGGTATGGATACTTCGCTACAGCAAACATTAAGCTGAATTTAATGCAAAATGGGTATTGTTCACAGCTCATTGGTGCTTGTATGTACGGTGTTGGCGACTATCGTATAAGTCTGTCATATAAGTCACTTATACATATGATCCTTTCGGACTGGTTGTGCAGTGTGGCCGTACTGGATATAGTGCAGAATGTGCCTGATAGTTACCTCGGAGTGAAATGTCCTATGATACAACAGCCACGATGGATTATACACGTGAATATTGTAACGACACAATTCAATACCAACCAGCCACAGCGTATAAAGCAGCTCGCGTGGACTGCTTAATGCTTGTGAAGCTTGATGGGAAACGTAGGTAAGTCAACCTGCCCACAATATATACTGTTAATATTATCCATATGCATGATATGGTAACGAACACAAGAGAGAGCAGGAACCCAAAATATTACTTTCTTGAACGTGTCGTCATACCTGTGAGGGATTTGTGCTTTGTTGTGATTGGTTATTACACGTAGCACGGCCAGATATTATTATTTTATTTTGTTTGCGAGTACAAACCAAAAATTAGTTTTTCTTTTTTGTCTTAATTTAAATTATATTTGATACAGTGAATATTTTTGGAACACAATCATAGTCCAAAGTCACAATCTTTCTGGGATACAGTGTAATTTTATAAAGCGCAATATTTTTGGAATACACTGTACTTTTCTAAAGCATGTAATTTTATGACATACCTAAAAATGCACTAAATAAAATAATTAAAACAAACTTACGCCAATACAGGCTCTCCACATGATTAAAAGATTAAACCAGCACACAATCTCGCAATTTAAAATGCACGCAATTATCATAAACTCGCCTTCCCAACATCAAACGACGCCGACAGGTTTTTCATGTATTGACACGACGCTAATTGACTACAATGCAATGGCATTATTACACACACAAGTTTTGATTAACTTCTATAAAATTGAACATTTAAAAATCGCGCAAAATCACTCAAAATATGCAAACCAGTGCTCGATACGGTCGCGCGTCATGCTACAGGGGATACTTCAACTTACAATATCAAATTTGGTGTAATTTGACATAGACCAAAAAGAGGAATTTGGGTCCAGAAATTACGATGTAAAATTGATGAATTATATAAACCGCCGTATATACACACATGTTCAGCGAATTATGACATTATTTTATAATATTCCGTCGTTATGTGCTCAACTTCACCCACATCTCGAAATCGTTGATCCTAAAAGATTCTATGTTAAATTGTACTTACTCTTCAAAGATGCCTGCCAAGTACCAACTCGCCACATTTTTGAAAGATTCTGAAGTTTTATATCCAGCTACCTCGTTTTTCCAACACAGCGTTCAATCATCACCAAACAAGTTGGCGTTGATCGACGCTTAACAGAAAATCGCGCGATTTTCTGAAACGAGTCATGTGACCACCACGCATTAATTTATACAGATTAGCCTAACAACAAAATTAGTTCTTAAGGGGATTGCAACACGTTTGCAATTAATAATTAAAATACAGCCAAAACCTGTACAATAAGTGATCCCCGCTACACTTGCTATTATCGTCAAAATAATCAAAATATTTCGTGGTTTCCTTCAGTACATTTATCTCCATTGACTTTGACGAATTAAAATCCTCATGAAAGCTAATGAAACGTTCCATCTGATCCCAAAACTGGACCAGATGTCTAGATACTTCTACTACAGATCTTCACTAGTAAAATCTAAAATTCCCAATGTTGAGTAAAGTATTATTTTACTCACCCTGTATACACAGTGCGATAGTACCAGGGAACGTTGTCAGGAGAAGTCTTCGATGAAAATAGACAATATCCAATTAAACAGTTACGCTGTACACGATGCATAGCACGCTGTATAAACAGTCGCTATTGTGACTAATTGGGCGCGTAAGTGAAATTTGAAACTCGTGTTTATCCAGCTAGAGGTAATCAAACACTTGTAACTATTTTGTACAATAAAAGATATTAAAGGGGAGCACTAAAACAATTAAGAAAATGTTGTTGAGATCTCTACACAGTAGGTTATTGATCGAATCAATACATATGGGGAGATGATCTATGGTTAAAGGGGCACTGAGAGATGCGCCCTCAATTTTTCTCGAAATCAGGTTGTTTGCACCTACATGTACGTAATACCATCTGAAAACCGTTTACCTTAATTCGCCGCCTATCATGCACAATTTGGTAATTTTGATGTAGATCACATCGATTTATCAGCATCACTCACCACATAAATTGCTTCAACCAAATTTCAATCATTATGCAACACTTTTCTCACAAATCATACGTACCCATTGCAACAATTCCTTTTTTTATAAATTTCATTTTTCTCAGCAATCTCTCAATGCCCCTTGAAGTTTAAGACTCGGTTTTATTAGACCTGAATATCACTCTCCTTTGTAGTACAGTGTTGCGTTTCACATTTATATTCTTTGAGTATTCAAGAAAAAAGACAATAGACAACAAGTACAATCGAAATAATATTGTATGCACAATGACATATTTATACTATATTGTTAGTAATATTGGCCCGTATTCTCGCATAACGTATTTTTAAATATGTAAACACATCATTTAATTCCGGAACTCACTGTTTAACTGACTTATTTTTGGCTCAAGGAATTACATATCATAAATCATCATAATTTCAAGGTCATTTATCTAACACATCCGGCTAAATTTAAGCCATTTATCGTTAAAAATCAATAAAAATGCGAATATAATAGCTTTTTTCACCCAACGTGGCTCAAAATGTGTCTAAATTCATGCTCTTCAAAAAATAAACAACCATTCTCATCTCAAATTTCAATGTATTATTTTTTCACCAAATTTAATATTTTTTAATACGTTTAGCACGAAATCTCAAAACTATCAAACACGCAAACGTAACTCAAAAACAAAAAAGTCATATGACTATGTGATTTTGCATATCTGTATAAATATAAATATCTTGTTTTCAAATTTGAATTATGATGCAAAATTACTTGATTGGTCGGCCCGAGTAAGTTTGCGATAACATTGAGCAAATTTGTTTCAAAAGTTGGTGCCAATCAATCTAGACCCCCTTAAAATAATCACTCTTCTACAATTATAAGTCAATAAGTCTCCCAGCCACGCTCAATGAGAAATGGTATGCATGTACAATAATATGTAGTGCTTTAAAATCAATATCATATTGTGAACAAAGCCTCGAAGGATTTGTGATGTAGTACTTTAAAGTTACTATAGATGAACAAAGTCTTGAAATATTTGTTATCAATAGTGCTTTAAATATATATACTATAATAAATACCAAAGCGTTAAGAGATGTGTTGAGTAGTGTTATAAAATTACTTAAATTAATATACGAACAAAGCCTTGAATGATTTGTTTTGAAATCCTTTAAAAGTGACAATAATTATACGAACTAAGCCTTGAGAGTTTTGTTTTTAAGTCTTATAAGTTGCAATAATTATATGAACAAAATCTTGGATTGTTTTGAAGTCTTGAAAATGACAACAATTATATGAAAAAAGCCTTGAAAGATTTATTTGGAAGTCTTAAAAATGTCAATAATTATATGAACAAAGCCTTGAAAGACTTGTTTTGAAAAGTCTTAAAAAATACGTTAATTTTAATTATGAACAAAGCCTTGAAAGATTTGCTAAGAAGTCTTAACATACAATATTTTATATGAACAAAGCCATGAAATAGTTGTTTTGAAGTCTTAAAATACAATAATTTATATCAACTAAGCCATGAAATAGTTGTTTTGAAGTCTTAAAAAATACATTAAATATATGCACAAAGCCTTGAAAGATTTGTTTTGGAGTCTTAAAAGTTATAATAATTATATGAACAAAACCTTGAAATGATTTGTATTGAAGCCTTAAAAGTTACAATAATTATATGAACAAAACTTTGAAAGATTTGTTTTGAAGTCTTAAAAATGGCAATAATTATGAACAAAGCCTTGAAAGATTTGTCTTAAAAGTTACAATAATTATATGAACAAAACCTTGAAAGATTTAGTTTTGAAGTCTTAAACAATTACAATAATTATATGAAAAAAGTCTTAGGGCTCTTGCCCTTTCTCTCAACCCTCTAAACGCGCTCTTTCATCGACCTTAGCGCGATCCTTGTATTCTATTGTTAAAAGGAACGCAAAAGGATCGGTGATTAACACCCCGCTGAGCCACCTCTCTACTCATTTGGCTTTAACAATAGAACTATGTAGTACTGTCGACGGCTCAATTAGTGAACCAGACAGAGGAAAGCGCGAGGAAGGGTCGGGTTTTTTTAAAGGAAATACCAAAGCAGAAGTGATTAATATCATCCGATCCCCGCTGTGATGTAAAGAGCGACTCATTTGCCAGATTGTACACTTGTCGGGATTCTAGTACACTTGCCGGGTTTCTAGTTTTAATGGTCACCTGATCCTGTTGGTTAAACACCATGTATTTTGTTTTCTTGGCGTTCATGTGGAGGCCAACACTTAGAGCTGCCATTTCTACTCTTTCCAGGAGTTTTTGCGCTTGGCCAGCAGTGTCAGACACTAGTGCTATGTCATCAGCAAAATCCGATCTGTTACCATCAGTGGTCCAAATCTGCGGCTGCGCCTGGGGTTGACTGTAAAACCTAGGACCTCCTCTCTGCCTTCTATGGCAGTTCGCATGCAGTAATCCAGCACAATTATGAAAAGATACGGAGCAAAAGCATCACCTTGGAGAACGCCTGCCAATATATCACATTCATCAGTGTCCCCATCAGGAGTTGTTACTTTGGCCTTTGTGTTGTGGCTGACTATGATGTTTGGGATTACATATGCTTTCAAAATTTTGATCATCTTGCCTCTATGGATCGTATCGAATGCTTTCTTGAAGTCTATGAATTTATTATTGCTGGGAGGTTTTTGTCATCTGGCTCACTGTGGATCTGTTTTCTCTAAAGCCACATTGGTTTGTTCTCAGTTTGCTATTTATATGCGGTCTTATCCTGTTAAGCAACATACGAATATATGTTTTTGCAACTATGGAACTTAAACTGATGCCTCTGTAGTTTGCAGTGTTGCTAAGGTCGCCACATTTGGGAACAGGTATAAGATTTAAAACAGACCACTGCTCTGGTTTCTTGTTTTTGAGGAGAGCCTCATTGCAGAATTCAAGAATTATCTGATCAATATCACACCGTTTCAATACTTCAGAACTCCATCTTCGCTAAAACTTTTCCCTTCTTTTAAAGACTTTTTAGCTTTCTGGTATTCCTCAGCATCAAAAGGATCAGTTCGATAAATTCCATAACTTGGCATATATGAACCAACATGTATAATCAGAGTATAGTTTTAACAATGGGATGTATGTGTTAGACCACTAGAAAACTCATATCTAGTATTTATACTTTGTTTACATACTTTAAAACCAAAATGGCCGCCAAAATGATGGCCAAAAAGGGTCGAAATTCCATAATATGGCATACTATCAACTAAAATGTATGATGAAAATATAGTTTTAACGATGGGATGTATGTATTAGACCACTAGTAACTCATATCCTTTTTTTTTTTTTGCTTTGTTAACAGACTTACATTTTTTCATTGTAATACCACACTTTAAATCCAAAATGGACATTGTAAATGTAAAAATAGTCTACAAGAGTGTATAATAATCCAAAATAGATATTGTAAGAGTGTATAATTGCATCACATTCACAACATAGGATGTTCTACACTGCTAAGATATTGCGTTTAGATATAAGACCAACTTCTGTGACAATTTTGATTCCGTATAACTTTCCGAAATGGCTGCCAGAATGGTTAAGTTGATGTTAAATGACCTAAAACAATTTGTATTGTAAATGACCATACTATGTAACACACTGGCTCCCTATAAATGATTCAAAATCCTCCTCATTACCTATAAAGCCCTCAACAATCTGCCCCTAGTGTATACATGTATATCTGATCTACTGATTAACTACACTCCTGGGCGTGCACTTCGCTCAACTTCGCAGTTTCTTCTGGCTCCACCATCATATCGCGAGGTGTCAACCATTCATTATGGCACAAGGGCGTTTAGTGTGGTTGCTCCTAAACTATAGAACACCATTCCTCTCGTGATTAGAAATGGCAAGTCTCTGGCCGAATTCAAACACTTGTTAAAAACATACATGTTTAAACATCCTACAGATTAGTGCAATATTAGTTTCAGCTAGACAAGTCCATATTGTTGACACCTCGCGATGTGATGAGTTTTTAAATGTGATGACCTTTTGAATATTATGATGACTTTTAAATATTTTGTGCCTTTTTAATTTTTATCTGGACTCTACCGGATTCATCGCCGGATTTTTCATATTATGACCAGATGCTGGTTCACTGGTCTTTTACTAGCTTCTATTTGAAAATTAGCTTTGGTTCAATGTCTGTAGTTTTAAGTATTATAACATATTTTGTGGGCATTTTGTGTATATTATCTTGTAATTATCTATTGTATTATCTTGTGAAGCGCTTGGTGATCCTGCGTATCAAGCGCTTGAATAAATGCTGTGTATTATTATTATTATTATTATTATTAATACCCCAACTCTAATGGGACAATAAAGCCTATTAGGGGCTGTAGATCTAGTTTGCGTATTTTAAAATATCCCAGATGCCTGCAAAAGATTAATATAACTGAAAAGTAGTATTAGTTTATTGTTAGTGTTACATTATAAATGACCAAATTATTATATCTATAGCTTTGTAATCCAGCACCTAGTAAACCTACCAAAGGTTATTGTATATCATTATTAAACCTGATAAAACACATTTCCGTAAAACAATCTAAAGTGCGAGAGCCCACAAACCTTTACTCAAAATGAAATGTAAAGACTTATGCTTGCGATAAGCGACAAAAGAATCACAGGATTTCATGGTTTTCCTCAATAGATAATGAAACGTTCCCTCTTGTCCAAGATTTGATTTATATAAATTCTACTTCAGATTTTTACTAGTAACAATCTAAAATTCACAATGTTGAGTATTATATTTACTCACCAAGATACACAGTGCCTTCGCGTGTGCTACCGGTACCAGGGAACGTAGTCAACAAAACGCTTCGATGAAAATAGACAATATCTAATTAAATAGTTACAAGTGTTTGATACGCTGTGCAGTACGCTGTATTTAACAGAGTAGCTATTGTGACTAATTGGACACGCAGGTGGAATTTGAAACTCGTGTTTATCCAGTCAGAGGTAATCCAACACTTGTAACTATTTTGAACAATAACAGATATTAAAAAAGGAGCAATACAACAGTTAAAAGCGTTTTGTTGAGATCTCTACACGACAGGTTATTGAACGAATGGGGAAAGAATAATATACAAATGTAAAAGGTTAGCACTCGTTTTACTGAGACTTTTTTGTAACACGGTTTAATAAGGGATGGGGAGGGGGTGGTTGCCAACCCATAATTAAGTCCAAACAGAGTCGCAAAGTATGCTTATTTTGTAACCATGTTAAGGCCAGAGGTCTCCTATTTCCATACATATCAAAACAAGTACAAACTACCCACACATGCCGTCAAAATGTCGTCTTAACTATGCCGACCTCAATATACCGTCGCATTCTTTTTTGACAGTGCAATATAGGCCAAAAAATGTACGAATTAGGCTAAAGTTAGTCATTTTATAAACATAAATTTAAAATAGTGACATTTATTATGTTTTAACATGTGGGCCTAAATTAGTTGGATTCTGCCAGCATATTATCGCTGTGCTCTACCAGAACGTTCACTATCGGATGCTTGGACTGAAAACTATAGTGTCAAAGACATCAGCGCCCCAACAATGGCATATACCACACGCATGGAATAAAGCGGCGTCCAGTCAGAGATGACAATCGTCAAAATGGCGAAGCAGGAAACAAGATGGGGACCGCAACCAGCCGAAGAATAAGCGCCGCAAGATATCAGATCAACTCTGTATAATCCTGTCACATCGCCACTTAATGAACTTAATTGTATTTCTTCAATTGCATCGTCTCTTGAAGTTGAAATGCACAACCCACTGTTTATGCAATTAACTGGCAATACTGAACCGATTTAATACATATGTAAACTCAAAACGTGGTAACGTGCCAAAAGGATCTGTCCTCTCGTCTCAGACGAAACCTGTCGACAACTACGAAGGTTGCATCATTCAAAATAACAGTGCTCAGAGTACAAAATGTATGCCCAAGTTTGACCATGTCCACCTTCTGCAACATTATGTAGGTCCATAGCAAGAAGGACCAGAGTTTCCTGGATGGAATAGATGTTACGCATGAACAAAGTGATGAATATGAAGAAATCACAAGAATGCAGAGTGAGTGTCCTGAGTGGCACACACTTCGAGAAAGTAGGTTGACTGCTTCAAAATTCAAGAGAGTCACTGGCAAACAAAAATAACACGCAAATCTTGCAGATGACTTAATCAATAAGAAAACGGTGCAGACTACAACTGCAATGAAACATGGCATAGATTGTGAACCTGAGGCAGCCAAGTATTATGCAGAAAGTCATTTAGTTAATGTGTATCTAGTTGGAGTCTTCATAAACCCATCTGCATTACACATCTGGCATGTTCCCCCGACCGCAGAGTATATGACCCTACTGAGACACCTCAATGGGGTCTTCTGGAAGTGAAATGCCCTGTCAAAGACTCATTCCCTGAATGCGAGTACCTCAAGCAGAACCCAATATCATTGAAGTACCAACTCAAGAAGAAACATGCGTATTACATCCAGGTTATGGGACAGATGGACGCTCAACATAAACACGAGGGGGTGCAATTGTTTGTGTTTGTTCAGTTTCCTCCTTAGTAAATTGTTTGCGATTGGCAGTCAGAAATGACGGGATCACTAGGCTGCACCCAATTGGTTCCAATAAATATTCAATAACAATAATATATATTAAAAGGGAGCACTAAAGAGCGTTTTGTTTAGATCTCTACACAGTAGGTTTTTGATCGAATCAATATAAATGAGTAGATGATATATTGTTAAGACTCATTTCTCTCCTTTGTCTTACAGCATTGCGTTTCACATTTATATTCTTTAGTTATTCAAGACAATAGACAAAAGACAAAAGACAACAAATACACTATAATTATAAATAATAATGCACAATGACATATTTATACTATCTTGTATAATACTAGTAATATTTGCCCGTATTCTCGTATTATGTACATGTATATAAACACGGTTTAACTTTGACTTCAGCACTTTCCACGCGGCAGGCATTTGCAGACGACTTTCCAAAATTTTACAAAATGTTTCAAAAATGTCACAATTATTGAAATTCATTACCATATTTGGACTCACCAAGAAAAATGCATTGGAATAAGTACAAACATGCCTAGTATTGGTTCAGTGATCCTTGAGATAGACCATGAAAATTGGGAAATGTCAATCTGTTTTGTAAATGGTAAAACTAATAGCCGCGTGAAAAGTTTTAAGCACATCTTTATTCTGGAACTCACTGTTAAACTCATAACTGTGTGCCGTCAATGATTAATCAACCATTTTTCTAGCAGATGTGTACAAATAAAATTTTAATTTTTGAGTGGATCTACATCTTCACAAATTCTGCATAAAAATCAACTCAAAAAACATCCTATTGTACATCTTGTATGTGCGTTAAAACACTATTCATATGATGTTACATTAATGTACCCTTAATTATTATTCCCCTCCGATATCTTTGAGCGTATCCCCCTGGGGCCTACCTGTTCTAAAAATCCTGCATATTAATGATATAAAAGACATTATATTTCATGGACATTAACATTCTTAACATATAAGATGCTACATTATACTCATCAACATTTAAATTCTACATCATTTTAAAAGCTACATTTTGCTGAAACCCCAATAAAAATTGGTAAATTGGTTCTGAAGTTGAGGAGCTGAAGGGTTGCAAAATTAATAGGAACAAATTACTAATAAAAAAAAATCAATATTTGCTAGTTCAGACTATTTTGCTTGATCACATCCCATACTTTTTCCTACGGAGTGGTCCAAAATGGGATATATTTTTTCAGAGGAAGATTTGTCAAAATAGGGGAGACATCATAAGATTATTTTAACACATTCCAAACAACAATTTCTTGCTGGGTCATATAAGGTGAAAAGATTGAGTCATAAAGGTCAATGATTATGACAGTGGTGTATGTTGAAAACAGCATGGAAAATAAACAAAATATAAACAAACTGTAAAAGTTTAATGACAATTTGGCAATTTCTTTTGTTCTATGAGAATGCTGAGATACCATTCAACCCAATAGCCCTGTGTTTATAAAGAAAAACATGACCACTGGACTTGTGTGGACAAACAAGTTTTTGACCTTTGTTTTAAGTGGAAGAGCTTCTGTTTCAATGCCATTTTGACCATATATAGGGCCAATGATATTTCAGTTTAGAACATGACAAGTATCACCTTGATGACTTTAAATAAAGTTGGTTACCAGATTTCAATATGCGCGATGAGCTGGTCGTAAGTCACTTTTGTCAAATTTGTAATATCTATAATTATACATTATTTTTTTAAATCTTTTATTGTTTATCACTATCATAATACATTTTCCTATGTTTTTCAGCATGTTTACATTGCATATCATACACATGTTTAGCACATTTTCATATACTTTTCAGCATTTTACATTTTCAAATGCTTTTCGGCAATCCCGCCAATCGATAACAGTCTTGTAATTTTTTCAGCCAGGTCCGCAATGAACCATTATATACCCTGCTCAAGTTCGTTACAGCGTCAAACGATCTTTACAGATCAGTGACCGCACTACTGTGCATAAGACTTTTGTAGTCTGTAGTAGACAAGGGGCAGTCTCTACGTTATTTCCATTGGTCAAGGGGCAGTCCTTTGGAGGTTCTATTAGAACCAAATTTATATACGAGGGGCGTTCAATAAATACCTGCAACCATTGTTTTTCTCCACTCATGCGCGACGTATGCCAACTAGAATTAGGGTAATTTGAAATATGGGTCTTTATCTTTCCTCGCATGCATGAATGAACAATATCGTTTGTGGGATTACGTAATGGCACATGCGTAAAATCAATACTCTCTGGACACTGCATGAAAAATAGCTGATCAGGGCGGAGAATATTTTCAAGCAATTTGATGCACAGTTACTTTTTTCAAAATATCTCAAGAACCGATGCATGGAATAAGTTGCCGTTTGAAACAGTGATAGACCAGTACTATGTGCTCAACATTACTTATTTTCAGATGCAAATTATGGAGAAAAAACACTTATTATGTAACATTAAAACGTCATCTTTTTGTCATAGCTTAAAAGAAATTCTTTAATGAATAAACAGTCAAGGTCAAGGTATCCAACCGCAAGATTTGTCTTAAACCTCTTGTTCCTCATTGTTACATGTCATAGATTTAAATGGGAGATTACAAAGACAATATCTGAAACCGTTTTCTGCAGAGAAAATGTTTATACAATGAAGCTCTTTTTACCCAATTTGAGTAAATTCACTATACTGACCATAACATTAAATTGAATTGTATTTTCAAATAGATGTTTACATTTTTGAACTTTGTATATGTATTGAAGTTCACCACAGTTCTTGTTTTCTTAAATTCAATTCCTTATCTGTAACTTTTACGTTGGTTGCAGTGATTGTTTAACATTTCTACTCATTATGAGCGCTTTCTGACCACCGTGCGTTCTACGCATGCGCAGATTTTTATTCCAAGTTCAACAATTCTCGATGTATTTATTGATACCCTGTCATCTATACAATAACGAATCCTGCATTTGCTGTGGTATTTCAGGAAATCCCAATTGTTTGCTATAACTATCATTTTCATTTCTTTGGATTTTCGGCATTTTGGGGCTCACTGTCAAAGCCTAATGTTGACCAAGATAAGATGCAGTGTATTTCCAAAAGTTGTCGTTGACAGAACCTCTCCATTTAGGACCTCGTTGAACCTGGTCTCTGGTTTCCTGATGCAAAATGTTAGACTTGCACACTAATCCGGAACAAAGTTCTGCTCATTTCAATACACGTGCTATCAAGCAAATTCAAAATTCCTGCCAAAGTGGCATGTTTTTCAGTGTCCAAATATGGATTATGTTATGCTAATGCTATTACGTAATTATGAATATTCAGTAAATCCAGATTGTGTTAAATGATAGATTAAGTTTCATACTTTATAATGTACCCACTTAGATTTCACAGAATCACTCAGGTGTGGAGAACAACAATGGTTGCGGGTATTTATTGAATGCCCCTCGTATAGTAGGCCAGTGGCAACCTACGTGTTTAGTGGAAGCGGCAATCCATCTGAACGGCTCTTTTCAGAGCCACCAATTATTTCACAAGTAGGAAAGGGCAACCTTCGTGTTCAGTGGAAGTGGCAATCCATCTGAACGGCTCTTTTCAGAGCCACCAATTCTTTCACAAGTAGGAAAGGGCACCTACTCTCAAATCATCGGGCAAGGGGCAGCCCAAGTGATGATAACAAGAGAAGTGGCAATCTCTATGTTTTGTTTAATACTATAATAATTTGGTCCTGAAGAAGTCAGAGCTAATCCTGACGAAAGCTTGACAGATTAAAACTCGTCCGACGGCGAACCCGTTAAACTTTTACTTATATTATGAATACCCGTCGTAAAAGCCTATCTCACAAGCTTTTCGGCATGTTTACATTCATGTTCACATAATTTTCACATTTCATGTTTACATTTCATATCAAATACATGTGTAACACATAGTGTAGGCTGTTATGTAGGATTTCAAACTAGTGCATTTTATTTTGCTAAGGATGCTTTTTTTGGTGTCATTGGATAGAGTATACCCTCAGCTATCAGAAATCCATTGGTAGCATTTTTTTCCATTCACAGAATGGCCGCCATCTTGGATTTTCAAAATGGCCGCCATTTCCAATGGAATTTGTCATATAACTTTTGTTCTGAGCAACCTATGAAGTCAAAATTGGTGGCAAATCATGTTTTCAATACCTGAGAGTTCAAAAATACTGTATCTATGTTCTGATGTCTTACATACATGCATGGCCGCCATCTTGGGTTTCAAAATGGCCGTCATTTACAAAAAAAAAGATTTTACCCTATAACTTTTGTTCTGAGCAACATATGAAGTTGATTTTTGTGGCAAAGCTCATGTTTTCAAAAGTTATTTACTGACAATTAAGTGTACAGTTCTATCTGTTATCAATTAATTTGACATGAATGGTTGCTATATATAAATTAAGCTGTAAATTCAATACAAATTTCAATTGTTAGCAGTAATATATACTTAGTATTAATTGTCCGGTAGTACCCAACTGGTGATACATTAGGTTGATCACATTGCATTGGACTTATTACAAGAAGACATACCAGGAGCAATCAAATGTGTGCTTTTTTATCCACAGCAGCTATCCCCTCTATATTGAAGAGGGGTATTATTGTATTATAATAGGGGGTAATTGCTGTTTTGTTCAATTGCATCTATCAAAGGCAAAACCAAACAAACAAACAAACAAAACGAAACAAAAACTAGGAAAGGAAAGAAAAATGGTTAATAATATTAGAGGCCTATTTGGCCTATAAATTAGCCTAATGTGCTTAATTACCTGACTTACTTACTTTGACTTATGGCGGGTGATATTCCCGAACCAAGATGCTCTCCAAATCTTCCTATCCATAGCTGTCTTGATTTCTTCTACCTGCAATCCTGTGTCACGCTTTAGTAAGTCAATGTAGGTTAGGGCTGGTCTACCACGCTTTCTAACTCCATGCTTTGGTACCCAATGTATGATTTTGGAGACCAGCTCATTGGACCCTCTGAAGCAATGTCCTGCAAATCTTGATCTACGCTCCCTGATCTTGTCCGAGACTTTGGGCATATCCGCGTACAGGTCCTTATTTGTCACATGCTGTCTCCAGTTGATGTTGAACACAGTTCTAAGCATTCTAGTGTAACATCCGTCCATCTATTTACTAAGCTTTGGGGTGACTGTCCATGACTCACATCCATAGAGGAGGACTGATTCTACAGTAGCTATGAACAGTCTTTCTTTGAGCTTTCTGGATAGTGATTTGGCCTTCCATAACTGACTGAGTTTGCAACAAGCTCTCCATGCAGCTGCTTTGCGTGTTTTGATGTCCTTTTCAGTATTGTTCATCCAGGCTCCAAGGTACTTGAAGTCCTCCACTTTATCAAGGGGCATACCTTCGCTTGTGGTGATTACAGATACTTGCTTCTGGTTGAAGGACATGTACTTTGTCTTGGCAGCGTTCATTTTGAGCCCAACTTTACCCACCGAAGTCTCCACTCTGTTAAGTAGTGATTGCGCTTGAGACACTTCTTCAGACAACAGTGCAATGTCGTCAGCAAAGTCAAGGTCAGTAACTGTGGTTGGTCCTATTCGTCTGCTGCTTCTTTTTGTTAAGCGGAATCCTAGCTCCTCTTCTTTGCCATCTTTGGCCTCTCTTAGGGCGTAGTCGAGAACAATGACAAAGAGATATGGAGCCAAGGTGTCACCTTGTAGTACTCCAGCCAGTATTTCAAATTCCTCAGTTTCCCCATCAGGTGATATAACCTTTGCCTTGGTGTCCTTGTATATTTCTGCAATCGCATTTGTAAGCTGCCCAGGTATACCATAAGCCTTCAGAATTTGCAGCATTCGTCCCCTATGTATTGTGTCAAACGCCTTCTTGAAGTCTATAAAGGTTATGATGGTTGGCAGGTTGTTTGATCTAATTCCCTCAATAATTCTTCGGAGGGCAAGAATGTGGCCAACCGTGGTACGTAAGCAATTAAAGTAAGTACGTAACTCGAAAGCAATTTTGATTAGCTCTCAAGTGGATGTCAAGCTCCGGTCTGATTCTGTTGAGTATCATCTTGTTGTATAGCTTGGCAACAATTGAGCTCAGACTTATTCCACGGTAGTTGCCTCCCATAGATACGGCACGATTTAGGGTACAAAAAAAATCAGACATTGTCTTTAAAAAAAAATCGATTTCCTCATTTTTTTCCCTACTTTTTACAAAAGTACATAACGAAGTAGGTGTTCTAAATACTAGGTGCAGGATCATAAACGATTATGGATTATCGATTTGAACAATCACCATACAGCACTCGAGTACATCTAAAAGCAGTAGTTACCAATCATTTATAAAAGCTGTATATAAAGTTGCTGTATTTTTTTAACCTAACTTAATAATGATTATAGTCTCGGTCAAGACTTAAAATCACCCCCAATTATCATATTCGACTACAGCCACGTTGCTCCGCGGAACAAGCATGACCGCGGCTTATGCTCTGGCTTTTTGTATATGTATATAATTCAAAAGGATGCAAACATTTTCAGAAAGAGTTTTATAGAAATTCTCATTCCTCATTTTTCAATACTTATCAAAAGAATTGACTTCAAAACCTCATTTTTCAATATAATATATAAGAATACAAAAACTGTTTTAGAGATCCTCATTTTTCAATACAAAAAAAAAGAATTGACTTCAAAAACCTCATTTTTCAACATAACACATAAGCATGCAAACATTTTCAGAAAAGCGTTTTTAGAATTCATCATTTTTCAATACAAAACATAAGAATTGACTTCAAAAACCTCATTTTTCAATATAATACATAAGAATGTAAACATTTTCAGAAAAGCGTTTTTATAAATCATCATTTTTCAATGCAAAACAAAAGAATTGACTTCAAAAACCTCATTTTTCAATATAATACATAAGCATGCAAACATTTTCAGAAAAGCGTTTTTAGAAATCATCATTTATTAATACAAAACATAAGAATTGACTTCAAAAACCTCATTTTTCAATATAATACATAAGAATGTAAAAAAAAAATCAGAAAAGAGTTTTTAGAAATCCTCATTCCTCATTTTTCAATACAAAACAAAAGAATTGACTTCAAAAACCAAATTTTTCAATATAACACATTAGCATGCAAACATTTTCAGAAAAGCGTTTTTATAAATCATCATTTTTCAATGCAAAACAAAAGAATTGACTTCAAAAACCTCATTTTTCAATATAATACATAAGAATACAAAAGAAAAATCAGAAAAGCGTTTTTAGAAATCATCATTCCTCATTTTTCAATACAAAACAAAAGAATTGACTTCGAAAACCTCATTTTTCAATATAATACATAAGAATGCAAAAAAAATCAGAAAAGAATTTTAAGAAATCCTCATTCCTCATTTTTCAATACAAAACAAGAATTGACTTCAAACACCTAATTTTTCAATATAACACATAAGCATGCAAACATTTTCAGAAAAGCGTTTTTAGAAATCATCATTTTTCAATACAAAACATAAGAATTATCTTCAAAAACCTCATTTTTCAATATAATACAAAAAAAATCAGAAAAGAGTTTTTAGAAATCATCATTCCTCATTTTTCAATACAAAAAAAAAGAATTGACTTCAAAAACCTAATTTTTCAACATAACACATAAGCATGTAAACATTTTCAGAAAAGCGTTTTTAGAAATCATCATTTTTCAATACAAAACATAAGAATTGACTTCAAAAACCTCATTTTTCAATATAATACATAAGAATACAACAACAAAAATCAGAAAAGCGTTTTTAGAAATCATCATTCCTCATTTTTCAATACAAAACAAAAGAATTGACTTCGAAAACCTCATTTTTCAATATAATACATAAGAATGCAAAAAAAAATCAGAAAAGAATTTTAAGAAATCCTCATTTCTCATTTTTCAATACAAAACAAGAATTGACTTCAAAAACCTAATTTTTCAATATAACACATAAGCATGCAAACATTTTCAGAAAATCGTTTTTAGAAATCATCATTTTTCAATACAAAACAAAAGAATTGACTTCAAAAACCTCATTTTTCAATATAATACATAAGAATGCAAAAAAAATCAGAAAAGAGTTTTTAGAAATCATCATTCCTCATTTTTCAATACAAAACAAAAGAATTGACTTCAAAAACCTAATTTTTCAACATAACACATAAGCATGCAAACATTTTCAGAAAAGCGTTTTTAGAATTCATCATTTTTCAATACAAAACATAAGAATTGACTTCAAAAACCTCATTTTTCAATATAATACATAAGAATGTAAACATTTTCAGAAAAGCGTTTTTATAAATCATCATTTTTCAATGCAAAACAAAAGAATTGACTTCAAAAACCTCATTTTTCAATATAATACATAAGCATGCAAACATTTTCAGAAAAGCGTTTTTAGAAATCATCATTTATTAATACAAAACATAAGAATTGACTTCAAAAACCTCATTTTTCAATATAATACATAAGAATGTTAAAAAAAAATCAGAAAAGAGTTTTTAGAAATCCTCATTCCTCATTTTTCAATACAAAACAAAAGAATTGACTTCAAAAACCAAATTTTTCAATATAACACATTAGCATGCAAACATTTTCAGAAAAGCGTTTTTATAAATCATCATTTTTCAATGCAAAACAAAAGAATTGACTTCAAAAACCTCATTTTTCAATATAATACATAAAAATACAAAAGAAAAATCAGAAAAGCGTTTTTAGAAATCATCATTCCTCATTTTTCAATACAAAACAAAAGAATTGACTTCGAAAACCTCATTTTTCAATATAATACATAAGAATGCAAAAAAAATCAGAAAAGAATTTTAAGAAATCCTCATTCCTCATTTTTCAATACAAAACAAGAATTGACTTCAAACACCTAATTTTTCAATATAACACATAAGCATGCAAACATTTTCAGAAAAGCGTTTTTATAAATCATCATTTTTCAATGCAAAACAAAAGAATTGACTTCAAAAACCTCATTTTTCAATATAATACATAAGAATACAAAAGAAAAATCAGAAAAGCGTTTTTAGAAATCATCATTCCTCATTTTTCAATACAAAACAAAAGAATTGACTTCGAAAACCTCATTTTTCAATATAATACATAAGAATGCAAAAAAAATCAGAAAAGAATTTTAAGAAATCCTCATTCCTCATTTTTCAATACAAAACAAGAATTGACTTCAAACACCTAATTTTTCAATATAACACATAAGCATGCAAACATTTTCAGAAAAGCGTTTTTAGAAATCATCATTTTTCAATACAAAACATAAGAATTATCTTCAAAAACCTCATTTTTCAATATAATACAAAAAAAATCAGAAAAGAGTTTTTAGAAATCATCATTCCTCATTTTTCAATACAAAAAAAAAGAATTGACTTCAAAAACCTAATTTTTCAACATAACACATAAGCATGTAAACATTTTCAGAAAAGCGTTTTTAGAAATCATCATTTTTCAATACAAAACATAAGAATTGACTTCAAAAACCTCATTTTTCAATATAATACATAAGAATACAACAACAAAAATCAGAAAAGCGTTTTTAGAAATCATCATTCCTCATTTTTCAATACAAAACAAAAGAATTGACTTCGAAAACCTCATTTTTCAATATAATACATAAGAATGCAAAAAAAAATCAGAAAAGAATTTTAAGAAATCCTCATTTCTCATTTTTCAATACAAAACAAGAATTGACTTCAAAAACCTAATTTTTCAATATAACACATAAGCATGCAAACATTTTCAGAAAATCGTTTTTAGAAATCATCATTTTTCAATACAAAACAAAAGAATTGACTTCAAAAACCTCATTTTTCAATATAATACATAAGAATGCAAAAAAAATCAGAAAAGAGTTTTTAGAAATCATCATTCCTCATTTTTCAATACAAAACAAAAGAATTGACTTCAAAAACCTAATTTTTCAACATAACACATAAGCATGCAAACATTTTCAGAAAAGCGTTTTTAGAATTCATCATTTTTCAATACAAAACATAAGAATTGACTTCAAAAACCTCATTTTTCAATATAATACATAAGAATGTAAACATTTTCAGAAAAGCGTTTTTATAAATCATCATTTTTCAATGCAAAACAAAAGAATTGACTTCAAAAACCTCATTTTTCAATATAATACATAAGCATGCAAACATTTTCAGAAAAGCGTTTTTAGAAATCATCATTTATTAATACAAAACATAAGAATTGACTTCAAAAACCTCATTTTTCAATATAATACATAAGAATGTTAAAAAAAAATCAGAAAAGAGTTTTTAGAAATCCTCATTCCTCATTTTTCAATACAAAACAAAAGAATTGACTTCAAAAACCAAATTTTTCAATATAACACATTAGCATGCAAACATTTTCAGAAAAGCGTTTTTATAAATCATCATTTTTCAATGCAAAACAAAAGAATTGACTTCAAAAACCTCATTTTTCAATATAATACATAAAAATACAAAAGAAAAATCAGAAAAGCGTTTTTAGAAATCATCATTCCTCATTTTTCAATACAAAACAAAAGAATTGACTTCGAAAACCTCATTTTTCAATATAATACATAAGAATGCAAAAAAAATCAGAAAAGAATTTTAAGAAATCCTCATTCCTCATTTTTCAATACAAAACAAGAATTGACTTCAAACACCTAATTTTTCAATATAACACATAAGCATGCAAACATTTTCAGAAAAGCGTTTTTAGAAATCATCATTTTTCAATACAAAACATAAGAATTATCTTCAAAAACCTCATTTTTCAATATAATACAAAAAAAATCAGAAAAGAGTTTTTAGAAATCATCATTCCTCATTTTTCAATACAAAACAAAAGAATTGACTTCAAAAACCTAATTTTTCAACATAACACATAAGCATGTAAACATTTTCAGAAAAGCGTTTTTAGAAATCATCATTTTTCAATACAAAACATAAGAATTGACTTCAAAAACCTAATTTTTCAATATAATACATAAGAATACAACAACAAAAATCAGAAAAGCGTTTTTAGAAATCATCATTCCTCATTTTTCAATACAAAACAAAAGAATTGACTTCGAAAACCTCATTTTTCAATATAATACATAAGAATGCAAAAAAAAATCAGAAAAGAATTTTAAGAAATCCTCATTTCTCATTTTTCAATACAAAACAAGAATTGACTTTAAAAACCTAATTTTTCAATATAACACATAAGCATGCAAACATTTTCAGAAAATCGTTTTTAGAAATCATCATTTTTCAATACAAAACAAAAGAATTGACTTCAAAAACCTCTTTTTTCAATATAATACATAAGAATGCAAAAAAAATCAGAAAAGAGTTTTTAGAAATCATCATTCCTCATTTTTCAATACAAAACAAAAGAATTGACTTCAAAAACCTAATTTTTCAACATAACACATAAGCATGCAAACATTTTCAGAAAAGCGTTTTTAGAATTCATCATTTTTCAATACAAAACATAAGAATTGACTTCAAAAACCTCATTTTTCAATATAATACATAAGAATGTAAACATTTTCAGAAAAGCGTTTTTATAAATCATCATTTTTCAATGCAAAACAAAAGAATTGACTTCAAAAACCTCATTTTTCAATATAATACATAAGAATGCAAAAAAAAATCAGAAATGTATTTTAAGAAATCCTCATTCCTCATTTTTCAATACAAAACAAGAATTGACTTCAAAAACCTAATTTTTCAATATAACACATAAGCATGCAAACATTTTCAGAAAATCGTTTTTAGAATTCAACATTTTTCAATACAAAACATAAGAATTGACTTCAAAAACCTCATTTTTCAATATAATACATAAGAATACCAAAAAAAATCAGAAAAGAGTTTTTAGAAATCATCATTCCTCATTTTTCAATACAAAACAAAAGAAGTGACTTCAAAAACCTAATTTTTCAACATAACACATAAGCATGCAAACATTTTCAGAAAAGCGTTTTTAGAAATCATCACTTTTCAATACAAAACATAAAAATTGACTTCAAAAACCTCATTTTTCAATATAATACATAATAATGTTTAAAAAAAAAATCAGAAAAGAGTTTTAAGAAATCCTCATTCCTCATTTTTCAATACAAAACAAAAGAATTGACTTCAAAAACCTCATTTTTCAATATAACACATAAGCATGCAAACATTTTCAGAAAAGCGTTTTTAGAAATCATCATTTTTCAATACAAAACAAAAGAATTGACTTCAGAAACCTCATTTTTCAATATAATACATAAGAATGCAAAACAAAATCAGAAAAGAGTTTTTAGAAATCATCATTCCTCATTTTTCAATACAAAACAAAAGAATTGACTTCAAAAACCTAATTTTTCAACATAACACATAAGCATGCAAACATTTTCAGAAAAGCGTTTTTAGAAATCATCACTTTTCAATACAAAACATAAGAATTGACTTCAAAAACCTCATTTTTCAATATAATACATAATAATGTTTAAAAAAAATTCAGAAAAGAGTTTTAAGAAATCCTCATTCCTCATTTTTCAATACAAAACAAAAGAATTGACTTCAAAAACCTAATTTTTCAACATAACACATAAGCATGTAAACATTTTCAGAAAAGCGTTTTTAGAAATCATCATTTTTCAATACAAAACAAAAGAATTGACTTCAGAAACCTCATTTTTCAATATAATACATAAGAATGCAAAAAAAAAATCAGAAAAGAGTTTTTAGAAATCATCATTCCTCATTTTTCATTACAAAACAAAAGAATTGACTTCAAAAACCTAATTTTTCAACATAACACATAAGCATGCAAACATTTTCAGAAAAGCGTTTTTAGAATTCATCATTTTTCAATACAAAACATAAGAATTGACTTCAAAAACCTCATTTTTCAATATAATACATAAGAATACCAAAAAAAAAATCAGAAAAGAGTTTTTAGAAATCATCATTCCTCATTTTTCAATACAAAACAAAAGAATTGACTTCAAAAACCTAATTTTTCAACATAACACATAAGCATGCAAACATTTTCAGAAAAGAGTTTTTAGAAATCATCATTTTTCAATACAAAACATAAGAATTGACTTCAAAAACCTCATTTTTCAATATGATACATAAGAATGTTAAAAAAAAATCAGAAAAGAGTTTTTAGAAATCCTCATTCCTCATTTTTCAATACAAAACAAAAGAATTGACTTCGAAAACCTCATTTTTCAATATAATACATAAGAATGCCAAAAAAAAACAGAAAAGAATTTTAAGAAATCCTCATTCCTCATTTTTCAATACAAAACAAGAATTGACTTCAAAAACCTAATTTTTCAACATAACACATAAGCATGCAAACATTTTCAGAAAAGAGTTTTTAGAAATCATCATTTTTCAATACAAAACATAAGAATTATCTTCAAAAACCTCATTTTTCAATATAATACAAAAAAAATCAGAAAAGAGTTTTTAGAAATCATCATTCCTCATTTTTCAATACAAAACAAAAGAATTGACTTCAAAAACCTAATTTTTCAACATAACACAAGCATGTAAACATTTTCAGAAAAGCGTTTTTAGAAATCATCATTTTTCAATACAAAACATAAGAATTGACTTCAAAAACCTCATTTTTCAATATAATACATAAGAATACCAAAAAAAATCAGAAAAGAGTTTTTAGAAATCATCATTCCTCATTTTTCAATACAAAACAAAAGAATTGACTTCAAAAACCTAATTTTTCAACATAACACATAAGCATGCAAAAAAAATCAGAAAAGAGTTTTTAGAAATCATCATTCCTCATTTTTCAATACAAAACAAAAGAATTGACTTCAAAAACCTAATTTTTCAACATAACACATAAGCATGTAAACATTTTCAGAAAAGCGTTTTTAGAAATCATCATTTTTCAATACAAAACATAAGAATTGACTTCAAAAACCTCATTTTTCAATATAATACATAAGAATACAACAACAAAAATCAGAAAAGCGTTTTTAGAAATCATCATTCCTCATTTTTCAATACAAAACAAAAGAATTGACTTCGAAAACCTCATTTTTCAATATAATACATAAGAATGCAAAAAAAAATCAGAAAAGTATTTTAAGAAATCCTCATTCCTCATTTTTCAATACAAAACAAGAATTGACTTCAAAAACCTAATTTTTCAATATAACACATAAGCATGCAAACATTTTCAGAAAATCGTTTTTAGAAATCATCATTTTTCAATACAAAACAAAAGAATTGACTTCAGAAACCTCATTTTTCAATATAATACATAAGAATGCAAAACAAAATCAGAAAAGAGTTTTTAGAAATCATCATTCCTCATTTTTCAATACAAAACAAAAGAATTGACTTCAAAAACCTAATTTTTCAACATAACACATAAGCATGTAAACATTTTCAGAAAAGCGTTTTTAGAAATCATCATTTTTCAATACAAAACATAAGAATTGACTTCAAAAACCTCATTTTTCAATATAATACATAAGAATACAACAACAAAAATCAGAAAAGCGTTTTTAGAAATCATCATTCCTCATTTTTCAATACAAAACAAAAGAATTGACTTCGAAAACCTCATTTTTCAATATAATACATAAGAATGCAAAAAAAAATCAGAAAAGTATTTTAAGAAATCCTCATTCCTCATTTTTCAATACAAAACAAGAATTGACTTCAAAAACCTAATTTTTCAATATAACACATAAGCATGCAAACATTTTCAGAAAATCGTTTTTAGAAATCATCATTTTTCAATACAAAACAAAAGAATTGACTTCAGAAACCTCATTTTTCAATATAATACATAAGAATGCAAAACAAAATCAGAAAAGAGTTTTTAGAAATCATCATTCCTCATTTTTCAATACAAAACAAAAGAATTGACTTCAAAAACCTAATTTTTCAACATAACACATAAGCATGTAAACATTTTCAGAAAAGCGTTTTTAGAAATCATCATTTTTCAATACAAAACATAAGAATTGACTTCAAAAACCTCATTTTTCAATATAATACATAAGAATACAACAACAAAAATCAGAAAAGCGTTTTTAGAAATCATCATTCCTCATTTTTCAATACAAAACAAAAGAATTGACTTCGAAAACCTCATTTTTCAATATAATACATAAGAATGCAAAAAAAATCAGAAAAGAATTTTAAGAAATCCTCATTCCTCATTTTTCAATACAAAACAAGAATTGACTTCAAAAACCTAATTTTTCAATATAACACATAAGCATGCAAACATTTTCAGAAAATCGTTTTTAGAAATCATCATTTTTCAATACAAAACAAAAGAATTGACTTCAGAAACCTCATTTTTCAATATAATACATAAGAATGCAAAAAAAAAATCAGAAAAGAGTTTTTAGAAATCATCATTCCTCATTTTTCATTACAAAACAAAAGAATTGACTTCAAAAACCTAATTTTTCAACATAACACATAAGCATGCAAACATTTTCAGAAAAGCGTTTTTAGAATTCATCATTTTTCAATACAAAACATAAGAATTGACTTCAAAAACCTCATTTTTCAATATAATACATAAGAATACCAAAAAAAAATCAGAAAAGAGTTTTTAGAAATCATCATTCCTCATTTTTCAATACAAAACAAAAGAATTGACTTCAAAAACCTAATTTTTCAACATAACACATAAGCATGCAAACATTTTCAGAAAAGCGTTTTTAGAAATCATCATTTTTCAATACAAAACATAATTGACTTCAAAAACCTAATTTTTCAATATGATACATAAGAATGTTTAAAAAAAAATCAGAAAAGAGTTTTTAGAAATCCTCATTCCTCATTTTTCAATACAAAACAAAAGAATTGACTTCGAAAACCTCATTTTTCAATATAATACATAAGAATGCAAAAAAAAAACAGAAAAGAATTTTAAGAAATCCTCATTCCTCATTTTTCAATACAAAACAAGAATTGACTTCAAAAACCTAATTTTTCAACATAACACATAAGCATGCAAACATTTTCAGAAAAGAGTTTTTAGAAATCATCATTTTTCAATACAAAACATAAGAATTATCTTCAAAAACCTCATTTTTCAATATAATACAAAAAAAATCAGAAAAGAGTTTTTAGAAATCATCATTCCTCATTTTTCAATACAAAACAAAAGAATTGACTTCAAAAACCTAATTTTTCAACATAACACATAAGCATGTAAACATTTTCAGAAAAGCGTTTTTAGAAATCATCATTTTTCAATACAAAACATAAGAATTGACTTCAAAAACCTCATTTTTCAATATAATACATAAGAATACCAAAAAAAATCAGAAAAGAGTTTTTAGAAATCATCATTCCTCATTTTTCAATACAAAACAAAAGAATTGACTTCAAAAACCTAATTTTTCAACATAACACATAAGCATGCAAAAAAAAATCAGAAAAGAGTTTTTAGAAATCATCATTCCTCATTTTTCAATACAAAACAAAAGAATTGACTTCAAAAACCTAATTTTTCAACATAACACATAAGCATGCAAACATTTTCAGAAAAGCGTTTTTAGAATTCATCATTTTTCAATACAAAACATAAGAATTGACTTCAAAAACCTCATTTTTCAATATAATACATAAGAATACCAAAAAAAATCAGAAAAGAGTTTTTAGAAATCATCATTCCTCATTTTTCAATACAAAACAAAAGAATTGACTTCAAAAACCTAATTTTTCAACATAACACATAAGCATGCAAGCATTTTCAGAAAAGCGTTTTTAGAAATCATCATTTTTCAATACAAAACATAAGAATTTACTTCAAAAACCTCATTTTTCAATATAATACATAAGAATGTTTAAAAAAAATCAGAAAAGAGTTTTTAGAAATCCTCATTCCTCATTTTTCAATACAAAACAAAAGAATTGACTTCAAAAACCTCATTTTTCAACATAACACATAAACATGCAAACATTTTCAGAAAAGCGTTTTTAGAAATCATCATTTTTTAATACAAAACATAAGAATTGACTTCAAAAACCTCATTTTTCAATATAATACATAAGAATGTTAAAAAAAAATCAAAAAAGAGTTTTTAGAAATCCTCATTCCTCATTTTTCAATACAAAACAAAAGAATTGACTTCAAAAACCAAATTTTTCAATATAACACATTAGCATGCAAACATTTTCAGAAAAGCGTTTTTATAAATTATCATTTTTCAATGCAAAACAAAAGAATTGACTTCAAAAACCTCGTTTTTCAATATAATACATAAGAATACAACAACAACAAAATCAGAAAAGCGTTTTTAGAAATCATCATTCCTCATTTTTCAATACAAAACAAAAGAATTGACTTCGAAAACCTCATTTTTCAATATAATACATAAGAATGCAAAATAAAAATCAGAAAAGAATTTTAAGAAATCCTCATTCCTCATTTTTCAATACAAAACAAGAATTGACTTCAAACACCTAATTTTTCAATATAACACATAAGCATGCAAACATTTTCAGAAAAGCGTTTTTAGAAATCATCATTTTTCAATACAAAACATAAGAATTATCTTCAAAAACCTCATTTTTCAATATAATACAAAAGAATACAAAAAAAATCAGAAAAGAGTTTTTAGAAATCATCATTCCTCATTTTTCAATACAAAACAAAAGAATTGACTTCAAAAACCTAATTTTTCAACATAACACATAAGCATGCAAACATTTTCAGAAAAGCGTTTTTAGAAATCATCATTTTTCAATACAAAACATAAGAATTGACTTCAAAAACCTCATTTTTCAATATAATACATAAGAATACCAAAAAAAAAATCAGAAAAGAGTTTTTAGAAATCATCATTCCTCATTTTTCAATACAAAACAAAAGAATTGACTTCAAAAACCTAATTTTTCAACATAACACATAAGCATGCAAACATTTTCAGAAAAGCGTTTTTAGAAATCATCATTTTTCAATACAAAACATAAGAATTATCTTCAAAAACCTCATTTTTCAATATAATACAAAAGAATACACAAAAAAATCAGAAAAGAGTTTTTAGAAATCATCATTCCTCATTTTTCAATAAAAAACAAAAGAATTGACTTCAAAAACCTCATTTTTCAACATAACACATAAGCATGCAAACATTTTCAGAAAAGCGTTTTTAGAAATCATCATTTTTCAATACAAAACAAAAGAATTGACTTCAAAAACCTCATTTTTCAATAAAATACATAAGAATGCAAAAAAAAATCAGGAAAGAGTTTTTAGAAATCCTCATTTCTCATTTTTCAATACAAAACAAAGGAATTGACTTCAAAAACCAAATTTTTCAATATAACACATTAGCATGCAAACATCTTCAGATAAGCGTTTTTATAAATCATCATTTTTCAATACAAAACAAAAGAATTGACTTCAAAAACCTCATTTTTCAATATAATACATAAGAATGCCAAAAAAAAATCAGAAAAGAATTTTAAGAAATCCTCATTCCTCATTTTTCAATACAAAACAAGAATTGACTTCAAAAACCTAATTTTTCAATATAACACATAAGCATGCAAACATTTTCAGAAAACATTTTTAGAAATCATCATTTTTCAATACAAAACAAAAGAATTTACTTCAAAAACCTCATTTTTCAATATAATACATAAGAATGCAAAATAAATCAGGAAAGAGTTTTTAGAAATCCTCATTCCTCATTTTTCAATACAAAACAAAGGAATTGACTTCAAAAACCAAATTTGGTTACTTGGAACACCCGCTAGCTCTTTCCAGATCGTCTACATGGTACTTTGAGTACGAAAAACCTTTACTACGTTATCGTTTATTACGTTATCGAATAAATCGAAAGAGAGACAGCTGCTCTCTACGACTGTATTAAACAAGGATACGTGGCCGGCCCTTTTTGCAGGCATGCATGGAGGATACTCGTTGAAAGTACAATGCAAAAAAACACGACGAATGGTAAGAATTCCTCATTTTTTTCTTGTAAGTAATATGAAAATTAAGCCGAATGATAGTTGAAGTCATTATAGATCTCTTAAGCACATTGGACCTATGATATCAGAATGGGGTTAATAATGTGAAGAAATGCAGTAGGTATCGTTAACATCTACATTGATTGCTTTGTATATACGTTATAATCCAGCATTAGGCACTGTTGCAGTTGCCAATAACGTAATAAACGGGATAACGTAACCAACCTCATTGTCTATTCTCATGTCAATGTTGGCGTCAATTCCGTAGCTTTCATGATTGATGTACTTGAGTTTCATACATTGTATCCAATGTTATAATTTTAATATGTGGACTATTCTATCTCAGGACTGAAACCACCTTATAATGGATAACGTAATAAACTTTTCATAATTTGATAAAGATAATTGCATCTTGTTCACAGTGATTCAACATTTATTATATGTTTATGAATGTTAACTTAGTGTACATACTTATTGTATCACATACTGACACAATCTCATTTGTTTGCATTCTTCAATAGTGTATAGTTCTATGGCTATTGGATAACGTAATAAACCAATACGTATAATTGGGTGAATAAAATGGTATACCTAGCTGAAACAGCTACAATATCTTTCATCAATTTTGTTTTGTTTTTGTTATCATTATTATACAGGAATATGGGCGACACAGTGCAAACAACTAATGGTTATACCGGCAGAACCAAATGCAATAGTGGAGACAAAAAGGTCATCAGATTGCAGTCTTATTACAAATCTACTACCATTATTTAAAATAAATTAAATCAATATCTTACTAATTTAAACAGATTACAAGGCAATTCAATATTTAGTGCTATTATAAGTTACATGAAGGTAATAATGCCATGGTTTAATAAACATACCTGCACAGTGACCATATTTATTACGTTATTCACCCTATTTACCCTACATCAAAAGAGCGAGTCAACAATATATAGAAAAATCTTTCGGTTGATTTCGGCAACTTAAAATTCTCAAATACCATTTACTTTTGTCTTTTGGGCATCACAGCTTGTAAACTCGTTCTGATTTAGAGCTGATAGGCAGTAGATAACGTAATAAACGTGGAACAAAATCATCAAAAAAGTGATTTAGTTATTTGAATTCAACATTATATATTAGTTTTAAATGCAAGGAGTGTTGTTCACAAAATTTTAAATCTAGTATCCAGTACATGTCTACTCTTAAAAAAAAGCGTAATAAATAAAATTGGAGACAATTTTTTTTCTTCAACTTCTGAAATCTCATTTGCACTATTTTCATGAGAGTTGACCGTACATGTACTAATAAGGCCCAAATGAGATCATGGAAGTACAATGATAGATTAATATTTTCCGTATGAAACTTGGATTATATAATTATTATTTAGCTGATTTTGTTTCATTCACAGATCTGTAAAATATTTAAATTCATGTGTTAACTTCTAGTAAGATTTGTGGTTGCCCGCCGGGCAACTGCAAAAGTAATTGTTGGTTGCCCGGTGCTAATTTTGGTGGTCTCGGGCAACCGGACGGGCAACCGGACCCCCATATAACGCGAACGCTGTTTACGTACAGAAGAGAGGTTTGGGGGCAAAAAGCAGCTTACATATCATAATACTATTTTTGGCGACTCTGTCCGTCTGTCCGTTCAATGCCTCCGGGTGCAGATCCCTGCCCGTCTGCCCATGTAATCGCTATGCACAGGGATCTTCGCCCCACGTAGACAACAAAGTGTTGCTACGCGATCGCGTATAAACAAAACAAAACATGGCGCACGCGATTGCCGGTGCACGCGTAATGGCGCAGACCGTAAGGTGCATACGCGTTAGTGGCGCAAACTGGGTCTTTTCATGGGGCGGGTAAAAGGAAGCCGTCCGGTGGCTAACAAAGAGAGAAAAAGGACTCCAATTAACTTTAACTCCCGGGCGTATTTTTGTATGAGTTGATCAGGAGGTAAAAGAGGATCAGATGGCGGGTTAGGGTTAATAAAGGAACTGGGAGCGTAAACTGTAGGCCTTCATCCAGGAACACGTTATGTGTTCAACATGTTATTGTTAAAGTGATTGCGAATTGCGGTGGTGTGATGTCAGTGCCTCAACATCCCATCGCGGATCCATCTATGCGCGCAGGTCACAACGGGCCGGGCCCTCATCATGCCTATCATGGGATGTCTTTTAAAATGGGAATGTTACAGGGACATGAATAAATATAAAGAGACGGTGTGAGCAAACATTTAGCTCCAATTATATCTTTAACTCTCGGGCGGGTTTTTGTCCCGGTTTTTTGAGTTAAACTATGCATGCATGATCAGGATGAAAAGAGACAAATGAGGGTTGGGGTGGGGGGGGGGGGGAGGGCTTCAGTCTGCATGCGCCAGGAATCAAACCCAGACCTTGAGCGTGCAAGTGTGTACAGTGTTGTAGTTTAACACTATAGCAATGCGGATATGCCCTAGGCCAATCATGGGATGTCTGTTTTGTATAAATGGGAATGTTACATGGATATCGGTGAGCGCAAACATGCGTGATATACTGATACGTTTAGGCATGCCTACGGAGGAATAATCAATGTCGACACACAGTTCTCAAGACTGGGCACAGATGATCATGACGATAGACCCCTCCTCTCGCTGACTCTAAAACTAAAAGACCTCTGAACTAAGACCCCAATATAAAACCCTAACCCTAGGCCTAATAACACATAATTACGCACATGGGGTGGATTTAAGGGCACATGAGGCGGGACATGAGGTTCCTGTATTATGGGGGTTCGGGTTCGAATATTAATGGCACCTGTGATAACTGAATGTTAAGAGTACACATCCCATAAACCCCCACCCCGAGAACCGCCTAAACCCACGAACCGCAAATTCTAGTCTATAATACTATTTTTGGCGAGTATGTCCGTCTGTCTGTCCGTCCAATGCCTTCGGGCGTAGATTCCTGCCCATCTGCCAATGTAATTGCTATGCACAGGGATCTTCGCCCAAGTAGACAACAAATTGTTGCTATGCGCTCACGTATAAACAAAACAAAACATGACGCACGCGATTGCCGGCGCAGGCGTAATGTCGCAGACCGTAAGGTGCGTACGCGTTCGTGGCGCAAACTGGATATAAACTCCCGGGCGTGTTTTGTATGACAACTAGGGCCTATATGCGTATGATCAGGAGGTAAAAAAAGGATCAGATGACGGGTTAGGGTTAATAAAGGGAGCACGCAACTAATTAGCTCCCCATAGGCTTTACATACAAATGTCTACCTATTAAAACCTCTCTATTTCAAAAATTCCACGGTCAATGTTACGGTGAAAATTTGCAATCTTATGCCATCAATGCAACATTCGAGAGGACAGCACCAGATAATGTATCGATTTCGCACATTTTTTGTGCTTGATATGAACTATATTGCCGTACTCAATTTTTTGCCGGAAGTGGATTTCTAGACTGAATTAGTTGTGTGCTCCCTTTAAGGACACATGTTTGTTCAAAATCATATAAATCATATACCATTGTTTTCATTGTTAAATTTTATGTATAAATGCAAAATCTTATAGAATTTTGATATTTTCTGTTTTAGAGATGTGGTCATATTTGAAACAGCGTATCGCCATATGTAAATTTGTATTTTTCGCGTGTTTTTTTAAAACTATCTCCGTGCCGCGTGGAGTGCACACGAAGTACTGTCTTCAGTAGATAGCATCCCGTGCATTTGCAAGTTTTGTGATTTTATACTGTATGAAGTCATTGAAACTTTTCAAAAAATGAACAATAAAAGAATATAAACAGATTTTTCCCGAAAGGATAAGCATTTTAAGTGATAAATTACTCTGTCGACATAATGCAATTCGCCCAAATCTAGTAAATGTCGATATCCGCGATAGCTATCGTCCGTCACCCTTTGACCGAGTTGTCAAACGGTGTTGAAGAAATTTACTACATTTGTTGCAGCACCATGATGATATGTCAGGTTGAAAATTGAAAAGTTAAAGAAACTTTTAATCTTATAGACTCTACACCATTTTATGAGTCGGAAGCTCCCCCCCCCCCCCCCCCCCCCCCCCCCCCCCCCCCCCCCCCCCCACCGTATTTCTAATAATGTCGCATTTTCCTATTAATAAAACTTCTTTTTATAATGGTCCGTTGTCTATCTCATTGGGCAAAATCGTAAAAAAGTAAAGAAATTTGGCTCACACGGGTTCTTTGAAGTAGGCATACGGCCATTATGGGTGCACACCACTATTACAGTCCAACGCCCAGCTTCCGTCGATCGCGATCACGAATGTAGTTCCTAAATAACGGAAAGTATGGTGAATATTGACATGATATATGTCATTCAAAATTATTGAATTTGGTCTATATTTATTCACTGAAGTGTACCTGAGATAATTCGAATGAAAAGAGTATACATCTACTGTTTTATTTGAAAATATTGGCGGAGGGATACACATTGGTCACAACGGGCTACATTTACAAGGTCTAATTTCGTGTTAAAAAATACTACTCCGTATAAAGGGGGAAATATAGAAAAATGTAAACGGTCACCCCCATCTGAGTTTTTGATCCAGGTAAGATATATGTGTGTTAATAAATATTCCAAGATTTCATTCAATGAGTCGCAAGGTAACTCAAGATATTGCCGTTTCCCCGAGGCATCTTTCCCATAGAAACACACGTTAGCGCGTAATAGTGGTATGCACCCTTATTTGCGAGTTTGTGATTAAAAAAAACCGCCCAAGACTGCATGTATTTTGTTGGTACTCGGTAATTTTTTACGCATTGACCATGAATGGGATGGTTGTCTCGCAAATTCTCGCGAGAATTACAAAAATCACTTTTTGGGCAAGTTGATATTTTGGTGCATTACTTTCTCTTTGAAACTGGTATTTCTACATCAAGGAAAACAAAGTCTTATTATTTTTTTATTTAATGTATGATACCTTCTGATAAAAAAAGAAATGAATTCGGAGTCACAATGATGAGCATAATAATAAGAGAGGATGTGCCCATACATTGTACATGGATTGGGGTAATCCCGGACATGTACCGTTTCCATGGTAACCAATATGGGCGTGGTCAATTTAACATCATAAATCGGTAATAGTTGTTGACCATATAAATATGTGACATTGTTCTTTGATTTCTGCTACACTTTTAAAAAGGGTATTTTTTAACTCCCATTGAAATACTGTATTCCAATAAAAAGAGGGCTGCCATTGAAAAATACGGTCCGGGATTACCCCCAGAGTGTGGGGTAATGCCGGACGACGCCATTTTTTTTTATTGCGTCGTAGCTTCAAATTTCAAAATGATGAGTTGATAAAAACTTGATAAAAGGTAGAACCATCACAGTGCTTTGTGTTTACATGATTTTTATTGTTATATGACGTATTATATGTGTGTTATACCTCTCTGACAAAATGTGTCCGCCATTACCCCACCTTCCCCTACATTTTACCGATCTGCAGATGTTATTGACCCTCCTCTAAAATTCTACCTGATTTTTAGCACGTTTCTCAGTTTTTGAGATGCCCAAATAGACCATTTTCCGAAGCTATATCTAGCAAATATTGCAGTCAGTGATAGTCCATTGTTTTCTTGCGTATAACAAAATGACATGCAGCGTGACCTCCCTACTGACTGATACTAGCGGCGTACCCTCGCTACACTCGGGTCCCCGCTAGATGGTTATGCCACATTACCTACCTTTGAAACCACATAAACCCCCTACACCCCCCCCCCCCCCCCCCCCAACCAGGTTGATTTATAACCATCGCTCTTAAAGGCATTATAAACCCCCTACAACCCCACCCCCATTAGGTTGATTTATAATCAATCATATCCCTCCTCCTAATCCAGTGGCGGATCCAGGATTAAAATTTACGGGGGGCTGACCAAGGGTTTTTTAAAATTGATACCCCCAAAAAATCGTAAAAGGCCCCCAATTTTTGTTGCCGTCAGCTAGTGAAATTCTGCTAAGTTGGGGGGGGGGGGGGGGGGGGGGGGGGGACACGATGTGGTTGTCCCAAAACCGGCAAAAAATGCCTCTGAAAATGGCTGAAAATGGTAAAGTGGTACAGAAAAAAGGTATATTGTATAATTTTACGGGGGGCGCCTACACAAAAAAAGGTATATTGTAAAATTTTACGGGGGGGCGCCCGCCCCCCTGTATCATTTACCGCGGCTACTTTACTAACCCCTACATCTCAAACCGCATCAAGTTAACCCTTCATACTTTTAAAACCACTTAAACCCCCTACAACCGCCCCCCCCCCCCCTCCCCACTGCAACTACACCAACCAGGTGAATTCATAATCATAACCCTCATAACCATTTCCCGTTTCTAAAACGTTTCCCGTGTTTTTACACCCACCCCCCCCCCCAATACAAACACCCAAACCAGGTTGATTATAATCACGATCCTCCCTAAACCTTTTCCTGTGGCTTCTACATTAGCCCTAGGTCCCTTTATTGTTTGGCATGCCAACCCCCGCAAAGCCATTGTTTTACTAACACCCCCTCCCCCCCCCCCCCCCCCCCACATGACACCAAGTACCCTACCAACAGGCCTCTAACCATTTCCAGTGTGGCTTATGCGCCATGTGTAGGGGTGCGTGTGCCGCGGCAGTGAGCCCTTTCGCAAATGCACGCGACGCGTTACCACTGTATGATTACGCGGTAGTACGCGCAACATACAATGTTGTTCAATTCTAGTGGCATTTATGAGCCAAATCGGAGAAGTTTTTTTGCTGTTTTTGGAGCCAATTGTTAACCAATTTCACTGAAATAAACTTTAACACCCTTCCCGTTATTTCCTCTATCTTTCATGCAAATTAGACGCCACTTTGATCACAACTTACGGAGAATTAAGGATAACAAACACACCCCCAAACACCCCCCCCCCCCCCCACAAACACACACCGTTTCCAGATTTATAGTATAAGATACATCATTTTTGATAGTTTTGAAAACATTTATATTTCTAGCGAAATCTTGATGCATTATGACTTTAACACTAAAATATAAATTTCCCTGGGGGCATCTCAACTTTATTTATTGGGGAAAGAACTGTTTTAAAAAGTATGGTCTAAAGAAATGAAATTTTTAAACATTTTGAGGGCTTGTGAACTGACATTTAGGCTGAAGTGTTCTCTTGTAGGAGCCACAATTTCTAAATTTTGCTCAAAGTGGGGGTCTAAGGAACGGAATGATGCTGTAACTGGGAGTCTTAAGAACGGCAGGAGAGGCGTGAAAAGGGAGTCTTGCCCGCCGGACATACCAGTCACCACCTTTTAGGTGAGTACCCCCCCCCCCCCCCCACCCCCCCCCCCCCCCCCCCCCCCCCCCCCCGCGGCCGCTTAATTTCTTTCTGCAACTATAACGGGATGCATCATTGTGTACAACAGATCGCTACACGGAATAAAGCTGTTGTCTATTGCATCCCGTTATAGTTGCATAAAGAAAATACGCCCCCCGGCCATGGACCCCTCACATGCCATTCTGACGTACCATTTAGGTATCATATCATTTGGGTATCTTTATTGTGTGTTTATGTGATCGTGAACAACTCACAGTTTATTCTGTTATAACACAAAGAGATACCTAAATGGTTTGTTCGCACATACCAAAAGAGGACAATAAGAAATTCAAGTAAAACCACTACATGAGTTGTAATTTCACATTTAATAAACAAAATAGAAACTTATGTACACTTCACAACATGGTAAAATACATTATTACAATACCAATTTATTATAAGTTCCTTTATGTGTTTAGTTGAGTTGTACATTCTTCTAGTAACAATGACTGTATAATATACCATTTGTAATTTATACGGGTTGCTAGCATATCGTTTTAGTTTTCTTTCTTTCCTTTTTCAGACGATTCAACTATGTTTTCCTCACATAGAAATAAATAAACATTGTATTGCAAACTTTACTGTAAAAGCCCCTAAAATGTTAGACCAGAATTGCACATCGTATCATAGCACACACCAATAGGTCTATACATAGCACACACTATGGCTAAATTTTCAGGTAGATTAAATAAATCTCATGTTGCGCATAGCAGATTGTTTGAACTAAAATTCGATGCATGAACAAATTTATAGATTGCCAAAAAGAGTGGGTGGGGGGAGGGGGCATGCTAAGTTATCGGCAATGCCTTGCCACTACCTGCAATAGTCGGAAAAGTCAAATTGGCAATTTATCTTGAAAATATTGACACAATCATTTGCCTACAGTTTAAAATAATCAAATCACCTATGTGCTCTATGTGCCTACCAGATACATCCAAATTGATTTTGCCACCTATTGCAGATATTGGCAAAGTGTTGCCAATTTGTTTATGTACGTGCTTCCTCTTACTATACATGTTAAGGAAACAAGACAATCATGTCTGAAATACAGTAACACAATGCAATCCAATTTTCATGATATTACTGACATCTATGACTCAAATGTTTTGCTTTTGATTTAAACGATGTCTTCAAAATAAATAATATACAGCTCTCATTGTCTAGATGACCCTGATAGTGGTCCCTAACTTGTAACATAAAGCAATCAAATTGAAAAGAAATTGACTTCTGTTAACGATCTCAATCAAATCCTATAAGATCAACACATCAGCTGCTAAGATTTTGGAATGTGAGACTTTTGAGGTACAGTATTTTCTTCCATCAGCAGTCAACTTTGGTTCCAATTACTGTAAAGCATGAAATATTCGGGCATGACATTTATGCGAATAGTAACTATTGGCCATTTAGTGGCATTAAAATTTTCTGATTTTTGAAGTCATCAGTGTTTGCCAATGTATGTTTAAATGTTCGCGTGCATTTTAACTTTGCAAACTGTCCTACTCACGAAATTTGCGAAATTAAAATGCATGCGAAATGTTCATGCTTTACAGTACTTCATATCAGGAAATACATGTATTCTTAATGGGAGATTATAAATATCAATGGCAAACATATTTTGACTTTAAACAAGTTGCATAGAATGTTAAGGATAAATGTATATAAAAAACATAAGTATTTACACTATGTATGAGGTAAACAATGTATATCACACACTAATCATAAATCAAGGTTATTTTTGGTTTTCATACTGAACGCCAGTTAACAATGGACATGAATTCCAAATCTACAATACTCGTAACATGTCAAGCTTTCCTTCAACTGACTTGAGGTGATCTAATAACTTAATAACTTTATGCACAAAATGTCATATAAAATCACACACTTAATAAGCTTGGCATAATTATGTTTCATAAAAAAATAATGGAAAAGAGAGACCTACTATATGGATATTAATAAGAACATGCTTAGACCAGGATTTGAACCCGGGACCATTGGGTATGCACCAATGCTCTACCAACTGAGCTACCTAAGCAAACAGTTCAATCATTTCAGCACATAGTACACATCACTATCCACCAATGATAAACCAATCACACATATTTGTAAAACATCCAAACAGTATGCTCATTTGGTAAAAGCATACTCAACGGGTAATACCTGCATTGACCAAGCACTACCCACATAATACATAGTGTTATCATTCAGTAGACATGAATACTGTAATTTCATTGGTTAATAGCCAAAGAGGATATTTCCGTATCATCCCAATCTCTTTATGATGTGAATGTGAAGCTCTCTGTATGATACGAAATCATTGCCATATATTATGATACGAAAAATTTGTATCATACAGCTCTGTAACAGAGTGATTTGTCATGCTTATTATGATTACATTGTACACTGAGCCTCTGAAAACAAAGATGCTAACAAAGAGGTAAGGTCCAACTGACCCTTTTTTTTCTTCAAATTTTCTGAAAAAACAACAAAATCAACAACAAAATGTTCGGACATTTTCAAGTTGTTTTATTTTCAAATTTATTTTGAGAAAAAAAATAAAAAATCTAGAGATTTTTTTTTGTTTTGATTTTTCAAAATTTTGGAGAAAAAATTTCAATTTAAAAACAAAAAAAATCTAGAAAAAAAAATATTGTTGACATAATTTTTTTGATATTATTTCGATTTTTAAAAATTTTGAAGAAAAAAATAAAATTCTAGATCATTTTTTGGACAATTTTGTTTTGTTTTTTGTTTTGATTTTTGTCTTCTTCATCATGCACTCTAACATTTGTTTACCTAAATTCATGCCTACTGAATGATAAATTCGTTATCCCCTGTTTGTTCTCATGCAATACGAAATATATTAATGCTTTGGGTTCGTATCACATTCGGCCGAATACGAAACCAAAGCATTAATATCTATTCGTATTGCATGAACAAACAGGGTTTAACTAATATCATCAGATGTTGGGAATGGGTGCTTCACAGACTTTTACTTTTTTCCTTCCTTAGTTGATTTCATTAGCAGCACTATCCATCTGCGATCCCTACATATGGAATCAACAAGGATGTTATGTAAGGGAATTGCCCTCTTTACAGTGCTAATCACAACTCCGACTTGATTTCTACATAATAGCCATGTTTATATGTACCTGTCTGTAGCCCATTTAGTTATCATGTTGTTGTGGATATACAGGGTGTCTCAAAAAAAACCCGTGCACGTGTTTACCCAACTTATTGACCATGAACTTCTAGAATTTGGTGTAACAATTGTATGCATATTGATAGACCAAACACTTAGCTTTCATATGCCGTTTATTTCATCTAATTTTGTTTTGTCAATCCTGAGATATGATCAATTAACTAAAGCTACCTAAAATCGAAGTTGTGCCACTTTTACGGAAAGAATGCTTAAGATAAGCATTAAAACCCTCGTCCTCTTAAGGGAGGGTGGTCGCCGATTGCGCTAGAACGCAAAACACAGTGACCCAGGGCGTCTAGGTGAACGCTTTTACATTCCCTGCGCTCATTTTGACGAAAACAAATTGAGGCTGCCACCTTACCCGGGGGTAGGGTAAGCCGTCAAAGTCCGATTGTAGGGGGGTGGTTGCCACCTTATAATTTTTTTTTTAAATCGCCATTTTGAAAAATATTTGTATTGTATGTTCCTGAAATATTTTAGCATAGGCCTATGTTAGAAACACCATTTCCATCACTTATAAGCAAAAAATCGGGTGAAATTCCAATATTTAGAACTCTTTTGGCGAAGATTTCTATGATATTTCACTGTCCAGCGAATACGGCGGGATTTTGAGGTCGGCCATGTTTGGTGACGTCATTGTGACGTCATGCGTGGGATGTTTGTACTTGTTTTAGTATGTATGGATAGAGGGAACCTCTAGCTATAACATAGTACCCAAATAAGCATACTCTGCATTTCGGATTGGATTTTTTTGGGGGTGGTAACCCCGGTGGTAACAACCCCTCTCTCCGGAATAACCATTTCTATTCATTGCAAACTGTAAAGTGGCACAACGTCGACTTTAAGTAGCTTTAGTTAATTGGTCATATCTCAAGATGACAAATCCAAATCAGATGAAATAAACGGAATATGAAAGCTAACCGTTATGGCTATCACTATGTATACAATTGTTACACCAAATTCTATAAGTTCATGGTCAATAAGCTGGGTAAACACGTGCACGGTTTTTTTTGAGACACCCTGTAAGTGCATGGTTACAGTTATATTGGGCATCAATCTGCACTGTAACCATATATACCGGGTGGTTCAAAAAAAAGTTGACCCAAGTTCAAAGTAATTTTTCAACCACATTTTAAAGTTTCAGAGAACTTCCGTTAACTTAGTCTTGATCAGCAGTAAGTTTTGAAATTATCATGATAAAATGGTACATTTATCTTGGTTGGTTCTTCAGATATGGTTCATTACAGAAAGCATGCACAAAACTGCCTTGGCCACGGGAGCGTCCTTTAGTAGAGATGGATTGCACAAAGTGGACTTACACACGATTGGTCACAAATTGTAAAAATAGGAGAAAAAGAAAAAGGAGTCATCTGAAATATCTGTCTGGTGCTTGACATTACCTACCTATACGTATCTACGTTTCTTTGTTGAATGTGAATGACACATAAGCATAGAGATTGGGATACTTTGTCAGGGCGGGCTTTTCAATTCTGAAACTAGAGCATGCTGTTTTGTTTAAGACAACAACCAAATGACGCTCCCGTGGACAGGGTAGTTTTGTACATGTTTTCTGTAATGAACCATATCTGAAGAACCAAACAAGCTAATCGTGCCATCTTTTCAGGATAAATTCAAAACTTACTGCTGATTAAGACAAAGTAAACACAAATTCTCTGAAACTTTATATGTGGTTGAAAAATTACTTTGAACTTGGGTCAACCTTTTTTTGAACCACCCGGTATAGGTCCCAAAAGTGTGATTACCTGCTATCATGTGTACGATGTCTTCACAGCCCAGTTGTTACTGTAAGAACCAGCCTAGTACAGAGGACTGTACTGCAACAGCTTGGTTGTTAAGTGTCGGAACAAGAAGATTGTAACAGTATCATTACAGTGATTGTTACAATGCTGTAACAGTTGTTTAAGCCCTCACCATGGTAACAGCTAGAATATATCTTGCTGTGCAACTCTCCCTTCAGGCGTGACAATGGCGACTCCCCTGCATAGTTTTAAACAGTGGTCGAAAGAGTGCCACTACAGAAATTTCTCAGATATTTCAACATAATTATTTACCAACAGGATGGAAACTATTTTGATAAATAATTGTACTCGGTGAACTACCCAAGACACACTCTTTGGTCCCCCACATTGAGCTACAAAACCCTTGTCTCTTGGAGGATGACTGTATCGTTTATAACGCCATAACATTGCTGCCATAAATTCAAAAAATCAATTCCTTGATCAATTTCCTCTTAGCAAATGTATACTTGTACAAAAGGTTTGGAAATGATGGAACAGCCCCTTAAACCACTTATAAGGTTATCTGGGCAAATACTTGGGAATGTGATTCAACCCCAGTGAATGCACCACCTTGCTGACCACTAGGTAAAGGAATCAAAACACTAATATACAACATGCTAGGAGTAAAACTGCAAGAGACAGACCATGGGGAACGGAATCTAGGAACTTACATTAGAATACCAACCATGCAAAGACGAAAGTTTTCAAGCTAATTAGATTCTTTTCCTTACTTATATTAATAACATCACTGAAGGTCTAAAATCAACCATGAGATTATTTGCAGGCGATAATATACTCTACCGTGAGATAAATGGACCTGCTGATCGCAGTATTCTTCAAGGAGACCTTACCAAAGTTTTTGAATGGGTAGATAAGTGACAGATGTCATTCAACCCCTCCAAATGCCAGCATCTTTAAATCACCAAAAGATATTCCCTTCTTCATATCTGGCAAAATTATCTTATTTTATGATGTAAATCAAACACATTCCGTTAATAATTAAAAACAGCAATGCTTCAAAGTGTATTATTCTGTACACAGAATAATACACTTGTATCTCCTGCTCACTTCAGCGTGGCAGCAGACACTTCTAAAAATCGCATGCTCTACATGTGTAGAGACTGCAGTTAAATGCACAGTTAACTTACGCACGTGTTATGCAGTAATCGCGTTAGTTATTATGCCCGCGATTCAGTGTGACGCCTGCGCTTTTGTAAAATTATCAACCTGCAATCTCTTCTGCAGTTAATGATTAAGTGTCCAGGCAAAAAGTGACTTATCTTTTCTTATTATTTTGGAGAGACCAGTCACCACTCGTGGCCCACCCTGGAGATTTCCTCTTGCTTCTTGTTACTGGACCTGTTATTGGAAGACACAAAAATAAAACGCAGTTTACCATGGACATCCTTAACCATGTACCTGTTCACCAACTTCAAAAGTTTAGTTACATAATTATTACATACACACATGTTTGCTTGAAGAAGAGAATAATGAGTTTAATGCTTATGCGACGCAATAACTTCGCTAACAATTTTTCCAAAATGTTAATTTTAACATCCATTAGCAAAATTACTGTGTTTTCCTTGCCAAGATTCCAAGATACATCTCTAAGCATAGTACATTATGAAACTGTTCTTAATGAGCTATACGTCATCAGCCAACAATAGGATTTAGTTAGTCTATACATGTAGTATGAATATGGCTATAATTTAGAAATTATATTTTGTGACACTCTAAGTATTACTCATTTTGTGGGTTCCAGGTCTTGCATGATATGGCGCTAACATTACGATCGAAGTATCAACAAAAAAGGACTTAATTCCCCAGCCCGTTAAAAAGATGTGAAGTTTTTCTTTTATTATTCCGTCTACATCTATACTTCATGGGAGGTCAACAGACTTGTTTGCAGCCCTAGTAGAGTAATCTTTAATTATATGCTCCTCATTAGCTCCCCGGATTACCAAACACTCTGCTCCGAAAGGGTTTGAACTCTCGTAAATAGTAATTGTAATTATCAACAGATTCCAAATCCAAGGACTTTCCAACTGAGCTTATGGGTCCATGTCATTTACTGTGCACAATTAACAGCATACATATATTTCACATCATAACTTTAACACTTAAGTGCATAACCCCCTGTTGACTCCCGTTAGTGCATAAGGGGGGGGGGGGGGGGGGGGGGGAGTCCAAATGGACCCACCGCTTAAAACTACTTTCCCAGATAGATTCGTCAGTAAACCTCAGGTCACTGATAGAGTACTCCAAGACAACCACAAACCAGGAAGAAGAAAAAAAGAAATTGCTTCCGCCGTTTCAAAGTGGGGGCCAAAATACCCATTATCATTTCGTGGCAAAAATATTGGTGGTAAAAATATAAAATAGGGACAGCGGTCCCAAATAGGTCGTCCGTTTATATGGGTAGATTAAAAACAAGGTGGATCTTAAACCACAGGCATCAGGCAACTAGAAAGAAAGAGGACATAGTATAGCCTCCCTGTTAAAGACATAGTAAGTAAACATTATAATGTAAATAAATAAACATCTTGGAGTTTGGTTACAATTGTACTTCACCTGTTTAAATGTAATCAATTTTACATATGCAGCCAATTTTACATCTTGACCTCAGATGACCTTTGACCTTGGCATGTGACCTTTGACCTCATTAACATATGAAGGTTTTCATGTTGCATCTATGACCCGAGTTTGGTTGCAATTGGTCATTGTAAAAGAAATGGACAAATGTAATCAATTTTACATGCAGCCACTTTTACATCTTGACCTCAGATGATCTTTGACCTTGGTATGTGACCTTCGACCTCATTAACGTATGAAGGTTTCCATGATGCATCTATGACTGAAGTTTGGTTGCAATTGGTCATTGTATGAAAAAGAAATAGACAAATGTAATCAATTTTACATATGCAGCCACTTTTACATCTTGACCTCAGATGACCTTTGACCTGGGTATGTGACCTTTGACCTCATTATCATATGACGGTTTCCATGTTGCATCTATGACCTGAGTTTGGTTGCAATTGGTTATTGTATGGAAAAGAAATGGACAAATATTATCAATTTTACATATGCAGCCACTTTTAAATCTTGACCTCAGATGACCTTTGACCTTGGTATGTGACCTTTGACCTCATTAACATATGAAGGTTTTCATGTTGCATCTATGACCGAAGTTTGATTGCAATTGGTCAATGTATGGAAAAGAAATGGACCAAACAAAAAGTGTATACCAAATTGTTGACAGACAGACACAGACTACAACACAGACAGACAGACGAAGGATGCTGCTGCCATAAGGTCTCTTCCTACGGACGACCTAAAAACCACTTTCCCGAAGGAATTTTTCCATAACATTTTGCTTATAATAGAAGAACATAAGTACAATTACATTTCTGAAATAAAATGTGGAAACAAAATTCCAGTGTGATTTTAGGGGCAAAACATTTTTTCTTCTTCAAAAAACCCCAAAATTCCCTTAAATGGCGGCCATTTTTAAAACGACAAGGGGGATCTGATTTTTTTTTTTCACCAAAAGTTGCGGAATGTTAAGTTAGGCAATAACCTAAATATTTAGCGTTAAATATGGTGATTTTAACGCGAGACACGAAAAAACGAATCGATGGGTCCAAATGGGCCCCCTTATGAACTTAGTGTTAAAGTGTTAAAGCCCATTGAGCCTTGGTTGTGCATAACCACACCACTTACGTTCTTTATTTCCCAGCGTCTCTTCCTCTTTGTTTCCAAGTGCTTCTCTCTTTTCCTTTCCCACTGTTTTGGCCTTTTTCTGTACACATCTTTTGTTCTCTTTCTTTCCTCCCAATGTTTCCTCGACGAGTAGCTTCGTCGTTTTTACAGTAAAGGCCAGCTTTCGGGCTTTTTGGCACTGCAACTGGTAACCTGTAATGACAGAAATGATGCATATTTTACAAAATGTGTTAATTTATTACAGTAATCTGTACATTTACGTTAGTATAAAATTACTTTTTTTCACACAAAACAAAAAAATCAAAGAAAAATGAAAAACAAAGTGCACAACATCACATTCTGATATAAGGGACTGTTCAAAAACACTTGTAACCAGGGGGCCTGGAAATTTGGGACCCATAACAGGGGGGGACATTAAAAAAATCACACTACCTTTGCCCATGAAAATTGGGTCTTTATGATTTTCTGTGGGGTTGGCGCTTATTTTTCCCGAAAAATGTAGCGCTCGAAAAGGGGGGGGGGTGAAAATATTTTGCGTTGATTTTTTGTTTGTACACCTTACAAGTGTTTGTAAACGGTCCCTAATAGACATATTGAAACAATTTTTGTGCATCAGCCCCCCCCCCCCCCTTGAATACAAGTGTTTGTAAACGGTCCCTAATAGACATATTGAATTTTTTTTGCATCAGCCCCTCTTACAAGTGTTTGTAAACGGTCCCTAATAGACATATTTTGACGAGATATGCTTACTTTGCACATAATGAAATTGTAAAATATGCATCTCTTTTCGGTTGCAATCTACTCTTAGATTTAAAGATCCATAAAAACAGTTAATGTGAATTTTCTCTATTCATACTTGCATTATTCTCTACTAAATCCTGATCACACCTAAAGATAGCTACAAAAGTTTTTCTTCTGCTATTTTGCTAAAAATCATTTATGACTAATTGATAATTCATAACTTGATGTTTTTTTATAAATCATTTAACAGTCTTCACCATGAGAGCTTGACATTTTGTTGACGTCACAATTGACTTATTGAGCCAGGAAAACAAGCCAAAACGTAAACAAAAACACGTGAAGTATTTTTGCAAATTTTGCACTCTGCGTTCCTTGGACTTAATTGCCCGAAAAGGCCACATTTTGCGTGAAATGCTAAGCATGTCGCGCAAAGACGCATAAGCCAAGAATGACTTCATTAAAGAGGTCAGGGCTCTCACATTTTACAAAATGCATTTTGTTTGTGAAGCTTGTAAGAATTGACTTTTGTATTCATTTCCGTACTTTTTTCACATGGTTTAATTTTTTTCATTTCAGAAATAAATAAACATGTGTACATAAGATACTGTTAACTCTTATTGTTTGGGTGTTAAATGCAGCCCAACTTTTGTCATTCAACCAACATTGGTCCTATGTAAATCTACTTAGTGTCGATACTGATTTAACCACTTATATAAATAATATTAAATTGCTGTTGTTCCTCTGTTTTCAACCTCATCATTTCTTAGAATCACTAACTGATCTCAAATGATGGTAAAGTCTACCAAATGCAGTGTATGGATAAAAACTATTAATTAATGCTTTTCAACATCCAAAGAGGTAAAATAATTAAACAAATATGTACAAGACTAAAAACTGACGTTTCGAAAGGTTAAAACCTATCTTTTACGAAGTGGGCCAAAGGACAACCAAAGGATGTGGTGGCCTAGATTTTTTAAATTATTTTACCCCTTTGGATGTCGAAAAGCAATAATAAATAGTTTTTATCCATTTTCCCATTGATTGTTCTTTTCTGTTGAATCTTTTGATCCATCCAAAGTTCCCCTGCTGGTCAATTTGTACTTTTTATCTGCTTTTTGACAAATGCAGTGTGTAAGCTGCTTTTCCCCTTAAACTCCTTTTCCGTACGTAAGACCAGTGTCCTATAGACCCTATTCACATCGAGAGTGAGGCTTGGGTGGCAAAGGTTGGAACAGGCTGCCGCGTGAATAGGGTCTGTTGGCGCAGGTTTTGCAGTCTTTCCTAAACAAATACAACACTATTTTTTTAATGGATCCAGGTCCATGGGTGTAAGAGGCCATTTCACAAAAACGAGGAAAACAGACAAAACAAGGAAAAACACCATAAATTATGGTAAAAAGGCCCAAAATGGGTTGAAAATAAATGAAAACGCTAATTTTTTGGCACATGAACATTTTGAAAAACTAGAAAATCAGCTGAAAAGCGGAACTCTCACACCCCTGAGGTCACAAAATCAACATTGTCAATTAAAGAAAGAAAACTAGGCTACTATATTGGAGCAAATCATTTGGAGGAAATTCTTGACTATCCAAACCAATCAGCCAATTTTTATTTATTTTTTCGTTGCAGATGGCGCTACAGTGTTAAAATATACCATTAATGATTACTAAGTCCATGGTATCTAGAATTATAGTAGAATAGGGTATAGCGGGGGCGGTCAATTCCCGACATTCTGTACTCCTGAATCCCAGTCCCTATCTAATACTGGGCTTCTTCAATCAAACAAGGCCCTATTTGATCTAAGTGATAGTGCTGATACAGAGCATGCAGTTGATATGGCACTGTATGTTACAACTCTTTCATTGATGAGTGATATAAAAGTATTGATATGCTCATGTTGTAAAGCATCATCTAATATGGCTCTTAGTCTAAAGAGAGGAAAATGTAGGATAAAAGGAACTTTGGCCTCCACAGACATATTTCAGCGGTTGTGCCCCTTGATTATAAAAAAACAAAACATATTTACATACCTTGCTGAAAATTCAAACGTGGTGTTTTCTCAACAGATGGCAAATCAAGGGATGACAAATCTGTGAAAGAAAAAAGACAGTATGATAAACTCTGATTAATTCCAATTATCATGCATTATGACCTGGTTTTCTGCCTGGCTTACTCTCCTGAACATTGATTTTTCCAAAAAGTCACAACTTCAACAATGTTGTAAACTTTAAATTCATATCTCATCAGTGACCAAGATCCGTAGCTGTCACACCCATAACAGGTTGACACTAATAGTAAAGCTTTTGAACTGTCACATCGGACCTATGCAGTCTCAACATCGTTATCTCATTCCTTCCACCTGATTAGGAGAAGATATGTCAGAATATCAATGTTGCACAGCGTTCCACTGCCTATTACTACAACCAATTCTTATCAACATTGGCATTATACAGGGTGTATCAAAAAAATTAGGACACTATTTGATGATGGTTTAAATCCTTGTTAAATCACTGAAACATGACCAATTTTTATTTTAATGTAAAGTACAACTGATAAAGATAAAATCCTGAAAAGATGAGAAAAATCCATCATTAATTAAGGAAATTGTGACCTATTAGGCAAGGCAATCTATTTTGTAGTATGTACAATGGTCATTCACACAGTAACAGTAGAGTAACATGAACGCACACTATTTATACCAATTCTATATCTTATCATGCTAATGAACCATCTACAGTGGGTTTGAGAACTTTTTTTTAATTTGCACAGAATATGCACACATCTGATTTGTGGATTATTTAGCCAGTATTGATTTGTGCCAGAATTAAATGGATTACCAAACTAATCTTTGATATTGACTGATAGATTATTTTCTATGTTTATAATTATTGCAACGTATTGAAACGTAAACCATGTTATTTACTGGTCTATTACATGTAAATCCCATTGTACAAACCAGTAAATGTCATGGTTTACGCAAATGATGCTAGTTTTCTTATTTTTCATCGGATTGATCTCATATTTTCAGGATATCATAATAATTAATTGAGCTTTACATTGAGACTAAATTGGTCATGGTCCAATGATTATAACAAGTATTACAACGTCAAGAAAAAGTGTCCTATTTTTTTTGATACACCCTGTAGATTGGGAGTAAATGGCAAATGGCACACAAAAAGTCATGTTCTCACCCCAAACACAGTTCAGATGAGACAAAATTTAACATTTATCTGTAATTTATGTTACCTGCTGTATGTGATTGGGATGCTTCACTGGCGGCTGGCTTGTCAACTACAACGGATTGGGATGCTTCACTGGCGGCTGGCTTGTCAACTACAATGGATTGGGATGCTTCACTGGCGGCTGGCTTGTCAACTACAATGGATTGGGATGCTTCACTGGCGGCTGGCTTGTCAACTACAACGGATGGCCCATCTATAAATTGTTGGAAAAAAAAGAAATACAAAACATAGTATGAAAAGAATAAATAGGATTATCGTGTCTTTCTAAAACCGTGCAGTGAAGATCAAAATCAAAATGAAAGATCACAATGTTGAACTTTATGAGAGTGCTTATTATACAAGTAGGCAAGTTGTATTGCTTTGAATGCAACAACTCTCAGTGTAATCTGAATCTTGTCATCAATATGTATGTGCTGCTTATAATGTATCCTACAAGCTTGATAGTATCATCATCCTATACTTACATCACTTGTTCACATGACTAAGTTTGGTATTTGCACCAAAAAAAAGTTTAAAATATGTAAATTAGGAGCTATTAATTAGCATGCATTCCACTCAAAATATCAATGTTGCACAGCGTTCCACTGCCTGTTCCAACAACCAATTCTCATCAACATTGGCATTACAGATTGGGAGTAGATGGCAAATGGCACACAAAAAGTCATGTTCTCACCCCAAACACAGTTCAGATGAGACAAAATTTAACATTTATCTGTAATTTATGTTACCTGCTGTGTGTGATTGGGATGCTTCACTGGCGGCTGGCTTGTCAACTACAACGGATTGGGATGCTTCACTGGCGGCTGGCTTGTCAACTACAATGGATTGGGATGCTTCACTGGCGGCTGGCTTGTCAACTACAATGGATTGGGATGCTTCACTGGCGGCTGGCTTGTCAACTACAACGGATGGCCCATCTATCAATTGTTGAAACAAAATGAAATACAAAACATAGTATGAAAAGAATAAATAGGATTATCGTGTCTTTCTAAAACCGTGCAGTGAAGATCAAAATCAAAATGAAAGATCACAATGTTGAACTTTATGAGAGTGCTTATTATACAAGTAGGCAAGTTGTATTGCTTTGAATGCAACAACTCTCAGTGTAATCTGAATCTTGTCATCAATATGTATGTGCTGCTTATAATGTATCCTACAAGCTTGATAGTATCATCATCCTATACTTGCATCACGTGTTCACATGACTAAGTTTTCCCCAGAACTAAATGTTCTAGGGACTCCCCTGCCGAAGCCTGCTTACCGTGGTTCAACGTTTGATCTGACTAATTTGCATCTTCCACGGAGATGCGGCATTCCAAAACTGGATTAGATGGCAAATGGCACACAAAAAGTCATGTTCTCACCCCAAACACAGTTCAGATGAGACAAAATTAAACATTTACCTGCTGTGTTTGATTGGGATGCTTCACTGGCGGCTGGCTTGTCCACTACGGATGGCCCATCTGTAAATTGTTGAAACAAAATGAAATACAAAACATAGTATGAAAAGAATAAATAGGATCATCATGTCCTTCTAAGACCATGCAGTGAAGATCAAAATCAAAATGTCCTGATGAGATTAATCATACACCTGTAATTTATGTTACAGTTTGCTGATGTGTGATGCATTCTCATTTATAATGGACTAGTCATCTACACTCTGTGGCTAGCTTGCTGCCGATCAATGTGATGGTAGAGGTGGATGGCCCTTCTGTAAAATGTTGATTCAAAATACCAACCATCATTAACATGATGAACAATCCATGTTTGGAACCAACTATGTTAACAAACTCAGTTGTTGTGTCACCTTCTATAATCAATCAATACCTAGCACTGCCTGTTGCAAAAAAAAATTGCTTCACTCAAAACTAACAACAACTTGCCCAAAAAAAGAGTTAGCAAAGTCACCCAGAGAATTGCACCGATTTGCCATACAAAACTTTTACTTCTGTTCGCACCCTCTTAGCATTATGTTGACATGTTCTATAAAAGAAGGTACATTAGAGTGGTTTGCCTGTGGAAAAAGAAACGCTTTTGTTCTTGTGAATCACCACTGAGTTTTTAAATAAAAATAATCTCACCTGTTGAAGTCGAAGAAATCTGGTCTGCCTGGTAAATGTCTATGAGCATAAAAGTAAAAGGATTATATAACTGTGACGATTTTGAATTCATTGCATACTACTCTAAACACTGCCATATACCATCACTACATTGCCTCAGATGTATGTAAACTTACCAATTATGTGATGCAAAAGAGACTTTAGTGGTGATCATCATAAACTTGGTGGTGTGTTTCAAATTTTTAATATCATAATACTGGCAAGTACTTAATTATTCATATACGCAAAGATTATTTAAATATTACTAAAAAATGACTCAAAATATAGCTACACTATTATACTTGTTTAATACAGCACATTTAAGTAAGGTAGATAGTATATCATGGATTCTGCAAAATCCATGATATACTATCTACCTTATTTAATAGTTATTACCTGTCTTCCATTTCATGGAGGTGATTGCTGGTATCACTTCAATATCAATTAAGTAGCAGTGCTTCGACACACCACGCACCGTCATGTTTCTCCCCACAAAGTGCTGTGGCATTGCTTTTCTGCACAGTCGTGCCACCTTTTTTGTTGCTTCCCTGTTAGTGCAGGAACAGAGCGTCTCTGTAACAATGCCAAATACTCGCTCTTTTTCTTTGCCAAAGGTGACATTGGCTGTCACGATGTTGCCTTTTACCTGTCACATTGAGAAAAAGTAAATAGTAATATAGTATCAATTAACAAATGTATAACCAGCAACCATGATACTGTAGAATGGTATCATAACAATGCTTACATGAGAGTTTGCCAAGGCCAGTGACCTAGAACACAATGTGAAGTACGTTTCTATAGCATGAAAAAAGAACTCACAATTATTGACTTAATTTATACTGCTTATTTTTAAATTCTTAATTTTGATCTTAATCTTTTAGTGATACACCCAATGAGTAAAGTTTGACCATGTGGAACCAGGTAGTGGTTATAAAATTGTGCTTAGTACTTAAGTAACAGTCTACATCATTCAGTCGACACGAATGGAACAATTTAATTGATTAACACCCAATAAGGATATTTCCATATCGTACATATATTTGTCTGTTTTGTGTGATAAACAAATTCCATGTATATGATACAACAAAAAACATGCAGCTCTTATACCATGTGTTTTTTCTCCAACGCACACTTTGCAGTCATGAATGTGTGAGAGAACGCATGTCAATGGAATAAATGCATTTGAGTGCGGTTTCAGAAAACAATGGGTTTTTTTAAATATATTTTGTGAACAGTTATATGGGTCAATAATGTATGTCTACTGAATGATAATATTGTTCCAAACAATTTTCCAAAAACTGTTTTGCCTTATAACAAGCTAAACTTACAGTAAGCAAAATTTGCACCGCAGTTGATACGGTGCATTTTGCCAAAAGAATTTTTTTTCTTCTTGCATTACTTAGGCCTGTACTGATTGGTTTCCAGTGTCTGTTTTCTTTGTACTTTTGAAAAGTTTTAGCAGCGTATGGGAATATTCCATTTCACTTTTTTTATATATGAAAGTTACATGACCCCCCCCCCCCCTATAGTTTACCCCCCCCCCCCCCACCATAAATAATGAACGGTCCCTAACATCAAAGTAACATAAGAAAAACACATGGATTTTATGACAAATTAGGGACAAAATGTCCCATTTTGATATTAAATGTCCCATTTTGATATTATAAATCTTGTTTTATTATTGATTTTAATACCTGTAACGTCCGTAACGCTTCAAAATGTAACGTCCGTAACACTAAATCAACAGCGTTGGACGATACGGGAGTACTAATTTCAAACTTGCTTTTCATGTTAACATAGAATTGAGTCAGGGCTTGCTCAATATAGTTGACCAAAAAAAATAAAACAGGGAACTGAACAGAGATTTAAGGATATGTACCATAGTCAAAAAGGCACTTCCTTTCAAGGTAAAGTCCGTAACGCTCGTTTCTAATTTTTGTTGCTAATTAACTAAGAAAACTAAAACAAAATTGCTTCATTATATTGAACATTAGAGTGTTTACTACTAGCATACTAAGAAATAAAGTGTTATCTTATCAGCAAACAGATGTGCTATTCAATTAAAAGTTGCAAGTTGCATGTATCTGTAACGTCCGTAACGGTGGAATTGGCCATATATGTTATTTGTTAGAAATAAAGTATTTTTTGTTAGTAGAGTGACTTGTAGATAAACATATGCATCCAAATGTTATCATAGTGCTAAATGGTCTGAAACATTACGATGTATAAAATAGACATATTGTCCTGTTCAATTCACCTTGACAGGAAAACACTTCCAAAATTGTGTGCTGTACATGTGTACAGACAGAACATAGTCATGTTTTGATCATGTTTGCTTTTACGCCAGGGCTATGATCAAATTATGTGCTCTCAATAAAAAGAAATTGCTTAACATAAATTTTCTTACATCAATCTGACAGTGACACGCTACAAAAAAAGTTACATAAATGTTTAACACATTATGCATAGGTGGTTATTTCTCTAGAAAGGAATTGAAGGTGCAAGAAAAATGTATCATACATTCATTCCATATGATAACCCATCTAATTAAACAAAACCCCAACAATTTTCAGACAGAAAATTGTGGGATGATGTTGAACTTGTCAAATGCCCCTTAAATATTCTTAATAAAGTTAATGCAACAAACCTTCTCTTGATGGTCAGCAATGAAGCTGTCCACAATGGTGATAAAGGCACCAAGGGGGTCCTGATCTGTTGTAAGTTGATGGTCTCTGTAAAGAGCACCGCACTGGAACTTTTCCACTGCTGGGATTATGTTTGTTTTCCAGTGGTCAAAGAGCACATCTTTGTCTCCAGGGCGGCCAAGGTATTCCAAGAACTGCATATAAAATATATTTAGAAGTCATGTAAATCAGCTTATTTGTACATTCTAAGTTTAAGTAAAGAATAATAAATGGGATCTTTTTTTTCCTTCATTTTTTGCCCAATATTGATTGGGTCATAATGCATGGGCATCAACAATTTTGAGTGGCAGATGGATGCACTGCCTGCCATCTGCCTGTATAGACTGCCACCTATTTTTATTATTTAGGTTTTGATAATTTTTGCTGATTTATTGATTATAACAATATTAATTGTAACATCATTTTCGTTGCCTTATCTTTAAATAATTAAATCCCTTTACAAAAAACGTTGAAAGCAAGCATGTGTTGATTGCTATACTATAGCGACCTAGCCTTTGAATGCGAGTCATGCGACGCACATTGATAACACAATGTCACACCCATTTACAAGCTTCTGTAATGTCTTGCTTGTGGGCGGAGTTAGTAAACAAGCCTGTACCCCTGTTATCCAGTGCTCTTTACCAGGGCTGTTCAATTTCAAGCGAGAAATTGACTTGTATTGCAGATCTGAGCCACAAACAATGAATCACCTACTGAAATGCACCCTCCTGGGTCAGAGATGCACTAAGACCATGCTGATTTTAATGATCTACTGAGCTCAGGATTGTGTCGAGCTGTGGCTTAAACACAGTATTTTTAATAGTTTTTATGTGGATTCGATAAGAAGAATTTCAAGCAATCGTAAGCTGCAAATGTGTCAACCAGGTCAATGTGCACGTCCCTTTGCAAATAATTTTCAAACGAAATGCATTTTTGCCATTTTCGGTAATAAAAAGGCCAATATATATGTTATCAGCATTTATAACAACCAAAAAATACATGGATGTCAATTGGATGAACATAAATACTACAAATCTTAATTGTTAGCATTACATTTATTTTGTAATATTGGTCTTGCGGGCCGCACAAAATGGCCTTAAGTGCTGTATGTCAGGCATGAGAGTGACTGGACAAGAAAAACTCTACAGAGAAAAGAGGAAAAGTTGATATCCCCTATACTTTTGTACAGAGCATGTGTAGGAAAAAAGAGGAAAATCAAAATGAAAAACGATGAAATTAGCTGAAAAGAGGAACTCTCTCATGCTTGTGTATGTATCGCAGACCACAGGTTGACAAACACCATGTTTCTAACTGGATGTGAAATATATATAACTGGTGCTGGTGAAGAAAGTGTGTAAAGAATACAATCTCTTTAGCCTGCCCAGCATTAAAAAGCTAATCAACCTTGAATATTCCATATGCTAAACAATGCAATTATTGACCTCCACCCGGCAACCGACAACCGTTTGTGCTTCTACTGCAAGGGAGACCAAGGAACGCACGGAAACAACCACCTAAATCGGCAGTTGTCGGCGTGCGTTGGGTTGCCGGTTGACGATCGTAAAATTCGACATCCGTTTGTGTTTCTAGGACACACCAATCGGAAAGACTCGATGACACACGGCAACCACTGGAAGAGAGTGCTCAGTAGCAACACGCTGAATGAGTCCCGTAATCGCTAAGCGGTTCCAGGTTGCAAACAGGCATGCAACCATTTCAAGGCAATTTACATCACGGTCCCCGTACTGCTAGTGAGTCATCTGCCATCACGGTTAGTGAAGTAATTGACCTCTAGATCACCTCTAATGATCCCTAGATGACCCTTGACCCCACTTTCATTGGGGGTCACATAAAGGACCATTAATTGTGTCCAAGTTTCATAAAAATCCAATACAGTAGAAGGATTTGATGACCAATCTTATAATTTTGACCACCTGCAGTCATTGACCTCTATTGACTATCTTATGCAGATGACACAAAAACAATTGTATATAGGCTAACTTCTCGAGCATCAAGGCAACTGGAAGAAAAATCGAGGAAATTGCCTTCAATGCCTACTTTGCACCGTGCCGCAGTTTCCAGTCCATACTTGCTTTCTATGTTTTATGGTTCACCAGGTTTCCTCCTGCATCTAAAACTGGACCAAAACGATCTAAAATCTGATCAGAGGGCCAACCTGGAAGCAGTGGTTGACAGTGAGTGAGGCTATGGCCTTTTATGGCATATAACTATTTATTTCTCAGTTAAAATAAATTAATATAGTGCACAATGCTTTTTTATTTCAACTTTCAATCTGCTTCCATTCCAGAACGTGTGATAAACTCAATGGCGTACATGTAGTAAGAAATAAAGACTTAATAAATTTAGCACAGAAATACATCATGGAGTAGGTTGACAACAAGGTATTATGGTAGAATGTCACAGAAAGTAATCATAAAGCAGATTTGTTTATTTAGATGTGCTTATTATTTTGACAGGTTGATTAATTTATGATCAACAAGCTTGAGAAGAAAATACAAGTCCATATGGTTAACCTTTTTCCATGATTTATTCGGCTTAAATTAAATCATGTTTTGTGAATACAGACCAATGGTGTTTCTTTTTATTATTCAATTGATTTGTTACTTACGATGAATGTACATGCCAGGTCAATGCAGTAAGATTGACAAAGCCTCTCTGATGTTGGGCAGGAGAGGGGAATTGCCCCTTTAACTTTGTCTCGGAGGATGCCATCTATATCAAAGTTGATAATAGCATCCCCCAGGGCAATCATCTGTCCTACGGAGGAGGATGCACATTGTTGCATCCTACGCAGCTCCTCCACTGAGGCACTGTCCATGCCTAGGAGCTGCTCCTCCATAGGGATTAATGTCACTCTTGAGACTTCCCTGTAGCAAAGAGAGAGAAAAAAAAAAATCCTTTAGTATCAAGTATCAAATACCAATATCATATAACATGGCTTTTCAACCTGCAGACCTCGAGGCCAGTAATTTGGTTAGGCCTGCGAGGCCATATGGCAAAATAGTTTTAATGATATCAATCAATAATTGCCAAATTAATTTATGTTCATCCAATCGACATCCTTTTACATGCATTTTTATGCATTAATATTACTACTTATATCGGTCCACGTCCTCTTTTTTGTAACAGATAATGGCAAAGGTGTGTGAGTGATCGCAAATTCAATTTTGATGTTTAATTACTATTTAATTTTATGTATTTTTGTAAAGGGGTGCAACAATTATCAGGCCGTGCTTTTAGTAACATATTCTCCATTCATTTGTATTTGTGACTTTGTGAGTTTAATGTTTTTGATGGAATATAAATATAAATATAAATATAAACTACCAATATGAATCTATTTCATCTAGCAGAATTTCGGTCATTCACAACTTCAACAGAACAATGAGTTAAACGTGGATACGGGTGCAATTGTGGAGATCGAGTATGGTAATGCTGCATTACCATGATCAATATTTATAGGTCAATAAATGCGTATGTGTTGTTTCGAGAGAAATTAGACAAATCAATGCACGCGCGCTGATGTTGATGTGTGAATAATGGGTCGTGCCATTGTGAGCATATCAACATTTGCGCAAGTGCATTGATTTTTCTAATTTTTCGAGAAACAAAACATACGCATGCATTGACCTAATTCATACACGACACTATACAAATAGAAATTCACAATTTAAGCATAATTTTGATCTATGTAAAACGACTAAAAACACTTTAACAAGTTTGCTAACACCCGCAGTGAAAATCAGCGAACCCGCGATTCTTGAACAACGAATCAAAACAAAACGCGCACTGCGTGATTTGAACGGCGCACACGCGGAGTGCAGTGGACACTTTCAATGCACTTCGCGTATTTGTAATTCCTGCTTCCTGATTGGTTCAACACTACATATAGAGTGATAGAGTGTATGAATACTGGTCGCTGAAGCAACAAGAGGGCCAGTAAAAGTATATTGGTGTGTAGCAAAAGGTGTTGTAACAGTCGTGAGTTAACACCCCTAGGTCTACAGTACACTATAAAAATCTCACCTGTTACCTGATGCCAGTTCCCTTACCACAGGTGTGTTGCAGGATATAATAGGCACGCTAGAGCACTGGTAATCTCTGGCCATGTTACTCACACAGGCCCCCTCGTACGACAGGTTGACCAGTTCCTTGATATCATCCGATGATGCGACGTCGTTGATTGTCCAAGGAAGAGATGTGCTAAAGAAATAGAAAACAAAATTAAAACATTATCATGAAATGATGCCTGAACTTAAAGGAGCCCAGTCCATTTTGTTGTACTTTTGCGCAAACTTTTTGAATTTTGAGATTTCGATATCAAAAGATAGCCCATATTTTTCTCATTACCCACAACAAAATTAATGTCCAAAGGGTGTTCCCTTGGGATGATATCAATAAATGTGACTAGTTATGGTAACCATTATTAAGCTTGTAAACACAGTAAAGTTAGGCGACTGCAATTTACAAAATTCCATCATAAATCAAATGGATTGACCAATTTTAGGTAAAATTTCAAATTAAGACTTCTTGAATGATGATGTCATAGATCCAAATGAAACCTCAATTTTGAAAAATAGGACTGTGCACATTTAGTGCAGAGATAATTTCTTGAAAAAAATAAACATGCACTAAAATGTTTTCCCTCACCTAATTGAATTAGGTAACATGAAATATATTCGTACCAGTAGAATGTTTTATTATTTCAATTTCAAACCATATGACACCACGTTTGTAATTATAGTGGTTACATGTAAATAGCAAAATCATAGTGATATGAAAAAATGGGCACGTACCTTTCTAAAATGACACTAAAATATAATTGGTATGGGTGGTGTGATTAGATTACAGGTAGACTTAGCTACAACTATAGAGGCATATGCCAATCACATTCTCTTCCCCCATGGCTTAACCAGATGTATGTGTAGTACAAGTTTCATGTCAAAAGAAAGTCCATATATATTTGTAAATCAAAAATTTCATCTCCAAATTCTTTGTAGTCTGGGAGATATAACATAAAATGTGAAGCTTTACTGGTATACCAAAATATTTCCTTTGTATTTCAGGGTTGCCTCACCCTAGTCTGATGTTGGAGAAGACTAAACAATAGACTATTTCAGTGCACATCAATCTTCAAAAAGGACATGGTAGTTTATCTCCTCTCTGATATAGCCAGCAAGGCAAGACAATGTAACAGCCTCATCCCAGGCGTGCATTATATCTTTTGTCGCGTGACAGTAGACAAGAAGGGTGAAACCTCACAACATGCATTTCAGAGATCATGGTCATTGGTCAATCAGTTAGAAGTAAAAAATAATCCTTAATCCTTTGAACCCTCTATACATGAATGGCTCCCACCTAGTACGGTACCTTAGCTTTTGTTGGATATGTTGTACATCATCGTCATGTAAGCCTTATATGTAAGTCCATGCTACCAAATGTTTCTAATCGCTTTCAGTCTCAAAATCATCCATATATACAAATAAATTGCAATACCCAATTCAAATTCATCAGATTCTAGAACTGCATCTAATACTGGAGATGCATTCAACTTGCATGTTTACACTATTTTGATAACGGTGATGAAATTTGTCAAAATACTAGTAAACATATTTTCTCACCCAAAAACCAGCAGCAAAACTTCACATAAAACATTGATTCCCTGGAGTTAATTAGAGTCATCAAAGGGTTATATTTCAAGAGCAGGTGAACTTCAACTGTGTTTGTACAAAGAAGCACATGTCATCGACCGGTTTTCCTGCTGCCAGGTTTATGAGACTCAGTTAAATAATGGCTGCTAGGGTTCAACGGGTTTTTTTTTCAATGGCCTAACAATAATACAAAATTATAGTAAGATACCTCTGCAAATTAAACAATATGAACCCCAATTAATTATGCCTTTGGTAGTGATGTCGTAACGCGTCAATTCACACGGGGCGGATCCAGGTATGGTCCGATTGGGCCCCCCCCCCCCCCCCCCCCTTGACAAATCATGCAAATTCAGCCTATTTTGGGCTATATCAGCCACTCGGTCCCCCATTTACTGCCCCTCGGCCCCCTCTTTTTACAAATCCTGGATCAGGCCCTGATTCAAACACACCCGCGCAAATTATTTTGTTGTGAAAGTCGTGTAGGCAATACGCGAGCGACTTTAACAACGCGAGTTTTTCACAGGTGTGTTTGAATTGATGCATTATTAGCATGTAACTTCCAAAGACAAAATGGAATGGGGTTTAGAATGTCAACATTATATAAAGGTTTTAATTGTCAGATATGGTTATTTTGGCATAGGCCTACATCTATGTACTTTTTTCAAACCTACCTACTACAGACTTCCCTGGCCTTTATAACAGATAGTTGCTGAACCTTACTCCATCTGTCAGCCCCAAAAAGGGAGAGTGCTGCCTCTACCGAGAAGCTTTTCCCGCTTCCGCATTCTCCATACACCACTGTGGTAGGGACACGTCTGTGTTTCTCCATAAGGCGCTGGTAGTGCATGGCCTTCAATGTACTACCTAGGAAAATAGAAAACAAATTAATTAACTGAGTACCTGTCCACTAATACCCTTTAACTGTAAACAGATCAGAGAAACATTACTATCAGGGAAGCATGACGCGCACTCGCGGAGTCATCTTGCTATCGTGTACGTTTACTGATGCAAATTGTAGGTGTTATACGTCATTCATATATTCTTGTTCATTGATTGGTTAAAAGTGGGTCACATGATCAAAAATAAACACGCTATTTTGCCAAAAGTACTATTTACGGTTCCCAAAAGTACTATTTACGGCTCCCCAAAAGACTATTTACGGCGCACCAGTGCGTTGGTAGTTTCACGCGGCGTTGTACTCCGTGTGATGCGAGAGAGCGCACGATTTGCATCACCGGACGCAGCGTGACGATCGTTCGATGCACTGCCTTTGAATTGAACTTTTAAAACTTTTTAACTGATGAAGATTGGAACTTACCGGATGATTTTTGAATTTGAACTTTATGGAACTAGAAATATATGAATGACATATATAAAACAAATATATTCTGCCTTTATTTGAGTCTCTGGATTAAAACTATGGTCCCTCGGTGACTGCAATAGTTTTAACCAGAGTCTCTCATGGCAGTATATATTTGAATACTATATATAAATACTACATTTGCTATATTCGCGAGCACCAAATAAAATGTGAGAAAGGCAGTCACACACAGCAGAAAATTAGCTTAATGTGCTTAGATATGCATCGCTGCTTTTTTTGCGCGGTGAGCGGTGACAATCACGCTCGTATATAGCAGAAGATGCAGTCAACATCCACATTTGTCTTCATGCTGGAAATAATGCTCCAGGAGCGTATAGCAAATATCCAATTATGCTCCTGGAGCATGGTCCAGGACCATAGCATACTGGACTTAGAACATTACTCTAGATTATTAATGGTCCCGGAGCATATGGTACTGGACCATTATTAGGGGCCAAAATCTCCAAAATGCCTGCCGGCTCGCAACTTTGCAACGTATGTCCTGTATGTAACAATTTCATGCTACATCGGATACTGCGTCTAGTAGCCAATCATGAAACATTGTCTCCGTCCATTTTAACAGGCTATTTGTTTGACGTAGTCTACGGACAACCTGTAGTACGAGGGTATGTCACATGTGTGCACCAACTCAAGAACCATTATGTCCAAGTCTCATGACAATCCATTATGTAGTTATAATCTCTTTCAGCGATGATGAGACTTCTGCCAGAAATTTAGACCTTTCAATTGCACAGAATTGGGACCCAATACCCAATTTGCCAGACTTAATCTGATAATTGTATTGATTTTTCCTGGACAAAATATAGGCCAACTAGAGAAAAAGATTCTGGTTAAAATGTATAAACATTTGTAATTAAGGTAAAACATATTATATTTGCAAGTTATGTTGTAATTTCTGATAACGTCAACATTTTGTTAGAATTATATATGATCATTTCAAATTGCTGTTATACATTTTTCAAGAATACAAAATGTATCTACCCATATATTAAATAATAAAAAAATCCAAAACTTATGGTGCCCTCCGTTTTACTGAGATGGCATGGAACAACCCCGGGGAACAAACCATATAGAAATCAAAAAGTACTAACCTGCAACAAGCACCATGTTAAAGAAATGTGCAGGTGGTACTTTACTGGCTATGCAGATGTAATATTCTCTGCCTGCACTCTCCACCAGTGGTCTTGCCACAACTGCCTCTACAGGTAGATTATCTTCAGATGGCACCCAGAGATGCTGCATGGTTGCACACTCTGACCCATCTGGGTATAGCTGTAGGTCCTTATTGAGGACATATATCCCGGAGGATTGTCTCCCTATCTTGCTGGTTAGGTCAACAGTTTCCCATTGTGTAGGACTGGCTCTGGAATATGAAAATATAGTAAATGTCATCAGTAAATATTATACTTACAAATTGTCATGTGAATGCAATAAATTCATATCTGCATTTTTTGAAATTTTGAATAGGAGCCACACTATGCTCATATTTCTTTTTCTTCTTTTTTCGGACAATTTTTAAAAAGTTGTTATTACTTTGATTTTAGATAAGGGTTAAATTTAAAATGAGTGTTTTTAATTGTCTTTCTATTACAATAGAAAACTCAATTTTTCCAAGATTGTCAGTTACAACCCTCTTGCATTCACACGACAAAATTGTGTGTAAATTATCATAATCCAGATCTGTTATTAAGGCTACATGCTGTTTTCTATTGTGGTCTGCCATGTTTACTGCAACTTTTAACCTGGTTACGCATGTTGGAGTAACGCAATTTTTGGAACACAGAGAGATGAAAGTCGTCTTTTGAGTAGGTTATTATCGATTATTTCGGCTACAGCAACATCTTCCAAAATGGCGGCAACTCATTGTCAAAAACGGTTAACGCCTTTTTCTCAAAAAGCTCCCCATTTCAGGTAGTTCGGATCATCCAATAACATTCAAATTTTGCTAGCCTGTGGTCCCAATACTTATTAAGGAATTGCAAATGATATTTCAGACTTCCGATGCCAGCATTATCAACGGTAACATAAAATACCGTATCAGAGAGCACCAAGATGTTGAGGTAATATTGACGTTCAAGCTCTTCCATGTAACCTTTGCTAAAATTGATGTTGAAAGTCTGAAATATCATTTATAATTCCTTGATTTCTATGTGGACCACAATTAAGCTGGTGAAATTTTAACATGATTGGATGCTCCAAATTGCACAAAATTTAAAGCTTTTTGACAAAAAACCGCTAAAAATGATAGGGTTTTTTGACAAAGCGTTGATGCCATTTTGAAAAAGGCTTCTGTAGTTAAAACAATAAAATGATGCTAAACTATGAATTAAATGACAACTATCTATCATTACTGCAAAAATCACGATGGTCTGACACGAATAACCAGGTAAAAAGTTGCAGTAAATATGGCAGATCCTACCAGTCTTATTGACAGAACGCAGCCTTAAATCTGATGTGTTTTTGTCATAAAAAGAATTATTTATGCATGCAAATTTAGGACTTGCACAACAAGCTTGCTAAGTACGCCAAAGGAGTTTCTGTTGTGTGTGCTGCCTTTCTTGCATACATGTATTTCTTGGCACACACACAGCAATGACAGTTGCAGTTAATATCCACACCACACCAGTTGCCAAAAAAATCTGTAGGACAATAACTTTACCTCCGTGTGACGACAATATAGCCGCAAGCCTTGTTTTCATACATAGTCGTGTAGTAACTTCCTAACTAAATAACTGAAATTTCAAAAACATATTTTTCCTACCCCAGCAGTTTGTTCTCCTGTTATTTTCAATTTGCCCCCTCCAAAGCAGGTAAAGCCAATTTACAAGAATGAGCAAAACTGGGATCAAAGACCTTTTTTTTAAATGCTAAATAAACTTTTTTTCTGGCAATCTTTTAGAAATGAATATGTTTTTTTATATGACACTATATATTCGGGCCTTCGCATTTTAGATCTTGTTAAAGCATAATGCACCTTCAAACTACTTGGAGTGTGATTAAAATGGTACAGGCAGGGGCGGACTGGGACCTGAAAGCGGCCGTGGCAAAATTATTAAAGCGGCCCTTTTTGACCATGTCAGGCAGAAGTATGTCGTCCCGGTAGTAAATTTTCGTAAAAGGTTGCCCCAATTTTTTTCCCAGTCAGTCACCTCGTTAATTTCACGTAAGTGGAGGGGGGGGGGGGGGGGGGGGGGGGTAGGGTCACAAAATTTCGCACGGTCACAAAGTTTTGCACAGTCACAAAATTTCGCACGCTCACAGAATTTCGCACAGTCACAAATTTTCGCACGGTAAAAACATTTGAGTAACCGGCCCTGAGAGGCCCAAAACTTGAGTAACCGGCCCTCAGAGGCCCAAAACCAAGCGGCCCATGTGGCGATCGCCACAACGCCACAGTGGCCAGTCCGCCCCTGGGTACAGGCATGTTCAGTGAGGGAAAGACACATTTTCACACAGTTCCTGAATATGGGCCATTTTTGTGAGTTTTTCCTGTCTAGATAAAGACCATGCAATTTGCTTTTTTTGTACTGTTTTCAATAAGATGCAGTACACTGAACTACCATCACTATGATACATGTAGGTATTAAATAACTACTAACATCAAAATTGTATAAATGCAATTATCATCATTATGGTCCAATGACCGACTTCCTTGTTATACAAAATGCTACAAGATTTTTGGTTGTAACTTACGTCAACTTGAAGTCCATCAGTTTGGACTGTGTCCATGTTTTGAGATCCCTGGTCGACATCATACACATGAAGCCTGCTTCCTTACTGTTTGCATCCAAAATCTGCTCGAGACTTTCTTTTTTGTACAGCACTTTGTACGGTACATACAAAGATCTGAAATAAAGTGTAATGTAAATTTATATAAAACTATAATATACATGCTGGAATACATGTTACAAACCATCATATAACATCTATAGTAGAAAGTATAATTTGCTTGACTTCCTTATAAATGTTTTTGTAAGCGTTTGGTTGACTGTTGGTGGAAAGTTGGGTCATCAGACCATAAGTAGAATTTATAGGCTGATGGCAGTTGGAGCCACCCCCTGTGTCTGTTGAGTGAGCTCCTCCTTCATTTGATATTGATGGATTCTTTGACACTGCGCTTGAAATAGTTATCTTTCCTGGATACAATGTTGACACCCTCATATGGGAAGAGTTTGGAGAGTGCATAATATATTTGTGTACCACAAATTTCTTGCAATACATAAATGTTGTTAATGGTAACAGTAAAAGAATTGACTTCAGAATCCCGACCTTAGGTAGATTTACGAGAATGCCGGTAAAAAGAATCATTTATATTTCTCGGAGAAAATATTGCAAAATACCGCAGGAAACAGTATCATCTTTGATCCCAAAAGTGCACAGTTCAGTGGGCACTGCAAAGTCCTTGTGTTTAATAATTTTGTGGGCAGCCTTTGTGCGTGCATCTTGGCCCTCCAACTGTTAGGACATTGGTGGAGTGTTCAGGCCTTGCTCAGGACTAATAATTGTATTTATGTTCTTATCCTTATCCAGATATTATAACAACACAGGGCCTTTATAATTTGAACACAACTTGATCACTTGGTTAGAAATGTGAAGCCCTGATCAAAAAATGTACTAACAGTTGCAACTTGCATCAAGTATGTAGATTTTTAAAATGACCAAAGTCGTGCAAAAATGGTTTTATTTATCAAAAAATCTAAAAAAAGGAGTCAACTTACACTTCTTCTTCCATGATGGAGTTCTTCACCTTTATAATCAGACCTCCATCAATTCCTTTCCTGGCATTAACACCCTTCTCCACTCTTCGAATCACATCCATCGTGAAGTTAGCCTTCATGATGAACTTCCCATTTCGATACTCTCCAATCATGCCGTCCTCTTCAACAAAATCCATCCTAGTACAAAAATAAACATGTAATAAAAGAAAGGCAATAAGCTAAATTACAAGGAAACAAATCAGACAAAATCAAGGAAGATGCTATTATAAATGTTTATTTTAATTCAAGTGGCGCAGAAACAGTGAGCAATAGGGATCAACCCACAGTGGGATAAACCCAACTAACAAGGATATATTTTTCTCCTGGTTGCCATTAGCCATATAAATATGCCATATGAACTTCCTTCTTCAAAACAAGATGTTGCATTTTTTTTAAGGTTACATTTTCTGTTATCACTTAAAAAAATAAATAAAAAGGACCATACATGATAGGCCTATTTATTATTTTGGGGATAATTGCTAGATTTTTTCATGAAATGTAAACAGGAACAGACTGTGATACTTGAATTTGGTAAATTATTTGTGTTTCACAACTATTTTCATGTTAGTATTATTTAAAATTTGATGTCAGCTTTTTCATGTGACTTCCGAAACAATCTTAAGGGTGAATGACACATCTGGGCCTCAATTTCAAAGACTTTTTGCATTTTCTCAAAAAACAAAGTAATTTTAGGCAAAGTAATCACACAGTAAATCATCCAAGGAACTAAAAAATTGCAATTTTATTTCAGTAGAGGCAACAGTTGTGGAGATACATGTAGGTCAAAAACGTGTGCAAATCAATAATTGATCTTGTTAAATCAATAATTACTTGTCTTGAGTTACCGATTTTTTCAGTGCAGAAATTTGAGTCTTTGCCCCTAAAATATACATCTTACTTTTCACCAATGTGTTTTGAGAAAAATGCATAAATAGTCACAAATTTGGTCAGGGGTGTAGTACCCCCTTAACCCTTACAGCCCCAGATCCCATGAAATCCCATTTCCCAGCATCCTGGTTCCACCTGGCGCTGAGGTTTTTGTGTGAAATAATGGCCCCGGGCTATATAGCTGGGCGTATACACTCGCCCAGCACAGCTTCCCCCGTGGCGCAGTTGTTAGAGTGTTCGCCCGCCAACCGAGAGGTCGTGGGTTCAAACCCCGGGGCGTGGCACCTCTTGTTGTGTGTGCTTTTTTCGCTTGAAAAAATGTTTGTTGGAAAATCCACCGGGTGGGTTAGGGTTAATGTATTTCCAAAGAAAATATTTTGTTTAGTCAACTTAACATGTGCATTCAATCGGGCTCCAAATTAAAATTTAAAAAAATATGGTTCATGATTTTAATTTAAGATAGCACTGGGGGGGGGGGGGGGGGGGGGCAGGAGGGATGGAGGTTGCCCCTCTTCCCTGACAAACCAAAAAAAAGATTGAAAAACACAAATGTTTAACCCGCGTACAGACTCGTACAGACTCCCAAAATGTGATGGATTTCGCCACTTGCCCCCCCCCCCCCCCCCCCCCCCCCCCCCCCCCGACGAGGTGCCACAGCTACAGTACGCCAGCTACGAATACATATTGATACACATAACAAATTTGTATGTGACATCATGATACCAAACATCAAATTCACTTCACATTATCACAAATAGATTAAAGCAGTAGAAACAAAGTGCACTACTGATTCGATAATGTCATAGTCCTGACACTCATAAAACTTATATCTACTAAATACCCTCTTCGATACATACACTATTAGTTTTGATTCCATGATTCAAACATTAAGTAGGCCTATATTATTTATTACACCGCCACCATATACTTATGAGGGTTTTTTGTGTGTCATGTGCTTTCCAGTAAATGAGGTTTTTTGTGTGCATTCCAGGCAATAGTCTAATAATTCAAAATTTGAATGACACTTTGCTTGTGACAAGACTCAGAATTTTCCATACAAAAAGGGATCATACAGATTTAACTGAAACATTCACCTGGAGGTTTCACGCAAAAACGTGCAGTCATTGAACAATTTAGGGAATTAGAAACAGTTTGCCTAAATTTTAATTTGATTATGAAATGGATTTATAAGCTTGGAAATATTTTGATCCAAACTTGTTGTTACGGAGGTTACAAAATGTAAACAATCTTGAGTTAATTATGAGAAGATGGGAATAGTGCCTACTTTTACCTGACCTGTCCTCAAGGATCCTTTGGGGATATGTGACCTTATCATGGGTGATATGTCAGCCATTATGTTCACTTTTGAGTTTTTAATAACAAATTAACACACGGTACCTATAGGGCAATTTCACGGTAACAGCGTGACGGTTTGGAAGATATTTTCACACTTCATATGCAAATAACATACACACTTGAATTATTCAGAACATTTTTTTATTGCATTTCTACTACTACTAGTACAACCTACACATAGAAAGAAAAAAAAGGGGAAAAAAATCATTCACATTTATGAAATATGAATATTAATGAGTGCGGTAACAGCGTGACGCTAAAAAGGACATAGGTATTTTTCTCATTTATGAATGGTTAAAACTCTGTGAACTTTTTTTATTTTTAAAGTTTCATCAGGTGGATTGTAATAATAAGAAAGTCAGCTATACAGTAACTTCCCTGTATAAAAAAGAAAATATCTTATGATTTTAAATATATATGATACAATAAACAAATTTGCATACGGTAACAGCGTGACGGTAACAGCGTGACGGTAACAGCGTGACGGTAACAGCGTGACCAAAGGCTGACCCTATATGAGCAATGCAAAAAGATCAAACATTGACGATACAATGATCTCCAAAACTTACACTGATTATAGTGATTGTTGATTTTAATTAAATTAAATTAAATTAAATTAAATTAAATCACATTATAGTGTTCTTTGTTAGTTTAAAATAGATAAAATACAATATTAAATACAATATTAAGTTAATTAAATTATCCAATTAAAGCACATTAAACTTAAAAATTGTATTGGAACTCACTGTATAATTAAATGGGGGTCAGTCACGCTGTTACCGTCACGCTGTTACAAGTAACAGCGTGATCCATATTGCTAATTGAAATGATTAATTAACAAAAGGTAGTACTGCATCTTTGAAGCATGTATGTTAATAGGTCTATGGGAGTGTGATTTGCATTGCAAGTATTATTTAATTAGGGGGGTCAAAGGAAAATTTCAAAATGCTTTTTGGGGCCTCATTCTGGTTTCTTTGGTTAAAACTTGTGCATAAATGAAGAAATACTGTTTAAATCGTCAAAATCGGAGCATTATTTCTTGCGTTGTGACCAAAAATGTGTTTCGGAAAATGACCCAATTTCTTGCGAAAAAAGGGCCAATTTTGGCAGTATTGCAGATTTTGATTTTTAAAAATGTCATAAAATCAAATCTTGGTACCCTACAAGTCTGAAAATAACATATATTAGGAGTATAACTTGAATATTTTACATTTCTGCTTACATGAAAGGTTGAAATTACAGTGTTTTTGTGTGAGAGCATGTCAAAAAAGCCCCAAAATGTCCGAAAATGCCTACCAACATTCCTCCAATAAATTTGAATAATTCCAGCTCATTAAATATGTGAAGGCTATATTTCATACAAAATCAGGGAATTGAAACATATCCCTGACCCATATCAGGTTTTTTTGGGTGTAGAATTCATTTTTAAGGTCAAAATAGTGCTTATTCTTCGGTAAATGCACCTTTCAGATTTTCGCATATTTAATTAGCCTAATTTGCATAATGAAATAGTAAAAGCCTTATAATGGCGATAGTTAACAGATTTGAGCTGTATAAATTACCCTTTTAATGTGTTTTTTTTTACTTAGAATTCATTTTTTCAATCAAAATTCAGATGGGTCTGTGGCAAATACCAGTTTATAGTAAAATTGAATAATGTTGCATTATATTTGCATAATTTCGGCATGTAGCCTTTACAATTAGGTGATTTTGTTTGTTTCCAATACAATGGTAATATATCAAGCTTCGAAATTATACAATGCTATTAAACTTGGTATCTTCAAAACATTGATATTAAGTGAGTTAAAACTTTAATTTTAGCATAACCTTGTTATAAAGGAGTGTGACCCCCTGGAGATAAATCTCAAAATATAGATCTGCTTTGTACAAACACTTTTCATATTGACAACAAAGTCCCAAATAGTAGTGCTATTTAGGCCTTAAATCAATTTGAAGAAGGCTGTTTATAGACATTACATTGGCAATATTGATAGTAATTGTGTACAGTAACTTGCAAGAATGTAAAGAGCAACTGCAATGTTGTGACCCCCCTAATTTAATTTTTATGTAGATTTAATGAAAATTAAAAAAAACCTTAAAAACATCCATTTTTTCGATAACAGCGTGACATTTTGGTGAAATCTTAATAAAAATTGATCGTTGAGTCGCAACGCAGTAGGGTTTTTTTTAATTTAAAGAATAATTATAAGTATGTAAGAGCTCACAACTGATAAAATAATTTTAAAGTGATTATTTTCAGTTTATAAATGAATAGCATTATAAATAACAGATTTTACAACAAAATTCATAAAATTAGTAGATTATGCTAATTAAAACGGAGAAAAAACACAAAATATGTAAAAAAATGAAAATAAAGTTCATATCTGGAAAATTTAGACTTTTAGCTTTAATTTGATACTAAATATGTTAGGATAAGAATAACTTGAAAATTATAGTCGCTGTCATAATACCTTGGACAAAATTCAACTAATACGTGCGTGCTTGCGTACATTCGTATTAGCGTACATGCGTAAACCCGGTAGTGCGTACCGGGCGATTTTAAAATGATCGCGCGTCCTCATGATCATTGGTCAATCGCGAAGTCAACACGCGCATGCATGCAAACTTGTACGCCCTTTTCATGTATTTGGATGCAGCTCCGCGAACAACAACAAAATACGCTCGCGTGAAATAGCGCGAATTATGTCCAAGAAATTATGACAGGGACTATTATAGTGGTCAACTGGTCATGTCCACCTTTGCATGGAATTGCCCTATTTCAAATGCTTATCATTGTTGCAAACCCGAAAATACCTGGTTGACGAAACTCTTTATCACTGAATGTGAATGTGTTGCTAGCACCATAAAAAACATACAACATGGGCATATTGGAACTCCCATCCATGTGTTGCACTTCATCTAAACCCCCTGGGCTAAAACCCAGCTCACAAATTCTGTCCATTTTTGCAATTTAAGCATTTCTGACCATGTGCTTAAATGACTGAAGCACCTGTCAAGGCTGCTCCCATATTTGGAAATGGTGCCAGTTTGGCTAAGCCAATCAGAGGGCTCAAGCAGGCCTGGGCTGGGGTGATTTTTTGAAGCATGCTTGATTCATGGACTCCTTCCTGAGACATCATGGCAGGACATAAAGTATTTGGATATATTTCCACATGTTACATGAATTGAACATACACGTACATTGTAGATTGATTGAATTGATCATAGATTTGACCGAGTTATACGCAAAATAAAACTATTGTACTGGAGACAATATTTGCCTAAGTCTACATCTTAGGGACGCACCATTAGACTTCCGGGGGGGGGGGGGGGGGGGGTGCTGGAAGTTTAGTTCGGGGGAAGTTGTTGTTTTTTTAGTTTTCCTTTGGGTTGGGGCAATTTTTTTTTTTAAATTACTTCTCGAGGCAAGTTTTATTTATTTTTTACTTCTCAAAGCAAGCTTTTTTTTATATCTTTCGAGCTTTCTGCAATACTTCTGAGCATGTTTTGGGGTTTTTTTGCTCATGGTGAGTCATTTTTTTTTGTTGCTTCCAGCCCCCCCCCCCCCCCCCCCCTGGAAGTCAAATGGTGCGTCCCTTATTCCTTTCAACGTCTGTTTAGCAGCTCTTAATTTACCTAAATTACAAAAGGCCAGTATCACAACTTCTCTCTTACGCCAAAACCACCTTCACACTAAAGGGTTTTTTTCTGGGACAAATGTTGACCAGTCTAGACTGGCAGTGTAAACCTGTTTAGTATGATAAAGGTTGTCCACTGCACTTTTTCAACTTGTCCGCACCCAATTGTGTTTGATTTTTGACTGCTATTTAGGTTGTCCATCGGACAACCTCAGCCTACATCAAGGTTGTCCCAGCTTCATTAGGTTGTCTTGGACAAGCCTAATATGTTGCAATGTTGCATGCTGGTAACCAATATGTTATATCATTTTTAAGGACAGAACAATGTTATAATCATGAAAGCATAGAATTGATGCAATGCAATCCAATCATGAAGCCAATGCCCATGGTAACAGGTAAAAAGAATACATTATTTTGTCATGCCCAAATTGCCCATGAATGCGTGTTAAATGTGGTAGATCCAATAGTGTGATTTGTAACCTCTGTAACAACAGAGTTCAAGAATTTTAATTCCCTTACCTTGTATTACAAGGTAAGGGAATTAAAGTTGTAATGACATGCATCAACATGGACTGGTTTGACAAACTACAGTTCTTAAGTGATTAGTATTTAGCTGGACCCCAACATTATTACAATTTATATGACAATACCGTAACACCAGATATTGTAAAAGCTTCACGATTTAAGGTAATATCATAATTCTTAGAAAAACTACAAAGTTTTGCCGTACAAAGACAAAAAAAATAGACAATGGGCCAAATGGATCTCTTACTAGTCTTAAAGGGACATTCATTGATCCTGCAGGAGAGTCATGTGAAGTTTTTAAGATTAAAAAAGATAAATCAACTGTTTGAATTTTGATCTAATTGCAAACCAAAAGGCTGAGCCACAGAACTTTGCATAGAATATTCTGTAGTGACAGAATTAACAGCAAAAGCATCTCTCGCTGACAGAATTTTGTGACATGCTCAAGAGTGACACACGGCCGATTCTATCAATATGGCAATTTTGGTAATTAATACAATGTTAAAATTGACTGAAAGTTTGGTTTTCTTTGGGCATATACTGCATGACTGATGCTAGATGTGATCAAAGTCAACAACCAAATGCAATCAAATATAGTAATGGGCATTATGGGGTCTGTGCAGTGCGATCAGTACTAGTACAATAATGGCCGTAAAAATCGCTTTTACTTGCATCACGCATGTGCTGACCAAGCTTTTCAAATAGGTGGGGCTTAATTACGCACGTATGAGCCACTCATTGACAGCAAATAATATTGACCAGGGAAAGTTGTGACCAACCACAAGCGAGCGCGCGAATCTGCGTACTACGTTACGAAAACGCACAACATGCTTGAAGTATGCTTTAAAGGTAGATGACCCGATCACATTTCCAATTTTCAACTTGAAGTTTTCTATTCTACATGAAAGGTCATCCTTAAAAATGTCGTGTTCCAAAGTTTGAGTTGCATAGCTCTAATGGTTCTTATTTTAGACGCACAAGATGCTGTGAACTGTACCCATTGAGTTGTACACAAACTATATCGGTGGTATACCACCATTCGCGGTAATTCGACGTTATTTCATCGATTTCTCCGTAATTATACCGATTTAGGCCATCAAATTTCAGTATGATGATGAGAAAAATACGAGCTTTCATATGATATGAAAATCTCCGTATGTTTGAAATAATTCTGTGTTACGAATATGTGATCGGGTCATCTACCTTTAATTGGTAAAAGAGATTTTTACGGCCACTATTATAATAGTGATCGATGCTAGCCCCACTGTTTGCCTCTTTTTTTGTTCTTTTTTTTACTGGCAAAGAATAGTTAAAAAACAATGACCAACAGAAAACAGATAATGCTGCAGATTACTGACACGGAGACCCACTGAGTTGGGCAGGCATAACTAGATCACTACTACTACCGCACATGGGCATACCATGATCATGATGATACAGTTCAATTCAAGACATTGTACAATACATGTAGTCCAAGCTTGCACACATATGTATGCCATTGCCAAATCATAAATGTGTCATGAAAATGCAAGATACATTTGTTTGTAAATTGTACACGAGAGAAGAAATAAACTCACCTGTGAGGCTGTGTATACTATAGTATTATATTGTGCTAGTTGTTCAAGATAAAAAATAAACTCTTCAGTAGTTTTCTTCGTATAAAGCTTACGTATTCTACTTAGTTACTTTTCTATTTTACGTTACAAGTCAAGTGGTTTCGAAAACAACACATGTACAGCATAGCACTGCACTGTCAAACTGAGTCGAGACACCACTCCCATCCACTGACTGCACTGCAAATGACCACATGAAAACCGAAAACTGATTTTATACTTAGCTTTGCCGCTCAATTTTTCCGCTTTTTGCCCTTTTGCCTTCTTGACTTCCATGATTGGATGGTTAATATCTGCTCATATTTCTGGTCTATCATTTGATTTCTTGATTGGATGTTTTAAGCTTAATACATTCATAACTTCATAACATTCATAACTTTTCCAGATGTTTACAACGGAAGACGTATGCTGGTTCCCTGTACCCTGGATCCCCGGCCAACTTATCTAGACTATCTCCACCAGTCCCCCAACGGCGGCCCGCATTATCCTTTGTGCGCATGCGTTGGCCTTCAACACAGCACAGCTTCGCGTCCGTGCGCCATGTTAGGAGACTGATGGATTCAGTCTACAACTTATCCATATGGATAAGTCGTGTGGAACCCATTGATGCAGGGAACCAGCATACGGAAGACGATGATTTCCTGCTGGTTCCCAATTTTAAATACGTTATTCCGTTTGACTAGACTGAATCCCTCAGTCTCAACAAGGCCAACGCATGCGCACAAAAGATAATGCGGGCCGACGTTGGGGGACTGGTGGAGATAGTCTACCGTTTGACGGAATAAATCGTATTTAAAATTGGGAGCCGTACTTAAAATTGGGAACCAACGTCATTCGATTACAACTGGAAGCCCACACAAAAATAACCAGACAATTTTGAAGACATACGCATGAATACGATGTTGTTCAGTATAACATTCGCTCTCTGGTGTTGGGGTAGTTAAATTTAGGCTACGGGCGCAGACAGTGGATGATTGCGCTGTTTTATTTTGATTTGTTATTCGTTTATACTTTATAGCCTATGATTTAGACCAAATTAAAAAAAAACATGGGGAAAAAAAGAAAGGAGGAGGCTTTTTTTTAGAAAGAGCACTTAATTTACTCTTATTTAGGGCCATATTTTGAGTATTTGGCATTGAATGATATCCAAAAATGAGAATAAGGCCCTTTTTATTTTCTTGCCGTTTTGGAAGGTATTAAACCCCTCTCAGTGTGATCATAAAACTCTCCCGGTGAAATGTTTCTTATACTTTGGCAAGGCTGTGGAAATTTTTCAATTTCTTAAACATCTTTATGAACAAGTTATAACCGAAAATTTACAACAACAAAAACAAAATGTGAAAATTATAGGCGGGCGGGCCCCTGTGCCTACCGCCCGGGCCCGTGCCGTAGGGCCGGGGTGCTCAGCTTGAAGTTGGGCGGGGTGTGCGGCCCGCTTTTTTTTTCGTACCACACTCAGAAAATTTCAGTACATTTTTTTCTTCAAAAATGCTTAAAATGAGCTCATTTTACTGCCGGGGTACCCTTTTTCTGAAAAAAATTACCCCGCGCACTCCGGCACGTTTAGGGATTTTGCTCAAAATATAGACCCATTTTTCAAAATTTTCTGGGATCGCGTTGCAAGCCCGGACATTTTAGACATTTTTACCATGATTTGAAGGGATTTTATGAAAATTTGACCCATGGATAGTGATTTTTGGTCCAAAAATGGGACCCATGTTCGGGATTTCTTTTGTGAAAAACCTACACATTTGGGCGGCACATCCGGTATCCCGTATAGGTAGGCCCTACCTTACATAATGTGAGTTACCCCCACCCCCCCCCCCCCCCCCGGGAACCCGGGACGGTAGTAATGCTCCCTCGCTCGATTGCTAGGCTTTCAAGTTTCATGGATCCTATAATAATTGACCCACCGCCCCCCCCCCAAAAAAAAAGAGAAAAAAAAAAGAAGAGAAATAAACTTAAAAAACCAAGAAAACCATGGATAAGGGAATGATATAGGCCTATAATTATACTGCAGGCGCTGATTCATGAGGGGCAGCCCCCCCCCCCCCCCCCCCCCCCTTCCACCAAAAAATGGAAAAGAAAATAGAAAGAGAAAGAAGAAAAGAAAAGAAAAGGAAAACGGGAAAAGAAAAGGACAGAAACGTCTAGGTCACGAGAGGCAAGGAGGAGGGGCTCTATATCGTTGGTTTGGTATGCTTTCGCTTAAGGTGTTTGGTGCACGTAAGAACATATTGAAATGTTTTGCTAAGATTGCGTATCAATGAAGTTCCATCGATGTGCAACTCATTTCTAAAATAAAAAATAGGGGTCACCGACTTCGTTTTTCCACGAGAATAATTCAAAAAAACACTTTTTTCGACCAAAATAACACAGAGGTCTATGGGAAATATGGATTTTTGTACACGTTTTGCTTCATAGCAAAAAAACTAGATTGAAATGTTATGCCGGATTTTTTTAAAAAAGATGCGCAAGTATATGGCCTTTTTATTTCTTAAATAAAAAATGGGGGTCACCGACTTAATGTTTCCACAATTTAATAACGCGAAAGAAAAGACGCTTCATTGCGTGCGTATTTATTTGTACGCGTATTCAAACAAACGCCCACCCACAATTTGTGCACGCTTTGCATGTATTAGTTTCAATGTTTCATTATTCAAGCTTAACAAGATGGCTTCAGGAACGTTTTTCTGCAAGGACCATTTTTTGTTCCTAACTGTTATCAGGTTGTGGTCATTGATGGTGAAGTTGAACATTTGATTGACGGAATAAAGCGGAGATATACACCCATGACATATTTCACTAAGATGTACGTACGAGTTGTTTGTACGTACTGTACGTACGAGCTGTTCGGGTGCGACTCTACGTGGCCACGTATCGTACGTAAATTACTTTCACTAAACAGTGCGTGAGTACGTACGGTCTGTACGTACGATTTGTGTGCATAATACACTATTTCATTATTATGAACGAGGATGTTTGACACCATATTTGGCTGTAGACTAGTTTTTTACTCCCTCTATAATAGTAAAACAGTCAGTACAACGCAGCAAACGTATCATTATGTTTTGCTAGACTGGAGGACGTAACCTATGGCGGCAAATTAATTGTTGACATTGACAACAGCGTAGCATACTTAGACAGGAACGCGAAGATAACTGAGGGATAACTACTCCAAAACAATGGTAATTACCTATATTTGTAGGGAGTTTGCTTGTGTATTGCAACTACTATATATCACCCATACTTGTGACACAGATATATTCCCAATTGATCCACTATAATGTTCAAAATAACGACCGAATCACCGAGGCAAAACCAGGCAAAAGCTCTCTGATTCTGAATACAATATTATATAGTACTATAGGCCCTAGGCCTAGTAGTATTATATAGTAAAAGTAATTTATAATTAGTACACTGGCACTTGTACTTACTTGTAGAAGTACATACATGTAAGACCCCCCGTTCAAATTCAATTCAACCTTCCATTAAATGATCAGAACGCTCGGACCCTGACGCTTAGCCTATCTATGAGGAATGATCAACAATGAATTATTTTATCGTTTTGATTATAATTAATAATAGCCTAGGCCTGTTTAGTGTTACTACTAGGATCTGGATTGATACTGTCCAACACCCCCTAATGGGAGTCAACCGGACAGGGTTTGGTGCGCGAATGCTGTGTGGTTTGCTTATTTGTGCAGTAAATATTTATTAGCTGCTGTCTTGAATGCTTTCTTCTCGTTGATTGAGGTTACAGTTTGTGGTAAATTGTTCCAATCTATTATTGTCCGTGGGATGAATGAGTATTTATAGCAGTTTTTGTTTGTATGAACTGGGATAAAACTGTTGGCTGCTGTGGATGTATTTCTGGAGCTCCTCTCGACCGGACGCAGGAGATGATGTACTGGAAAGGACTACTATCATATTAGTAGTGTATAGTCGGATTTATAACTAAACGAACACACTGAATTGCGTTGATTGTGTGAAGCGCGCACACAACCAATTAAACGTTGTTATTTAGGGCATGATAAACGGGTGATAAACTTTGTGCTACTACTAGCGTCGTTCAGTTATTAATTGGACTACTAATACTAGGCCTATAGTATTTATCCTATACATGTAGTCTGTGTTAAAGTAGTATGGACATAATTCAAGCTATTTCACGCAAGTCTGTTTTATTGCTGTTCGCAAAGCTGCGTCGAGATCATGCCCGACAGTGCGAACAAATATGCATGCTGATTGACCATCACTTATCAGGATCAATCATGGTCATTTTGAAACCGCACAGTACGCACTTCTGTTCTGAGTTTACGTTTATGCACTTTTTTAAGCTCTCATTTTTTTACTGTTTAGTGTTTGTGAACTTAGAAACTTGCTTTATAAGTGGACCTAATTAAATGAAACCAATCATTTGTTCGTCATTAGATTGCATAATCACTATAGTATAACTCAAACAGTACAAAAACCATACCATGGCGTGCATATTAAACAAAAATTCAGGACGAGCATCATGTAATATATTTTACTTGGCCTAAGTTTAAACAATTCAATGTCATCATCATTGTTATGTATAAAATATTTATAATTATCACATGACTTATCACATTAAACATGATGAATGATATATCTGAAGCAAAAGTTTGACAAATTTTGATGAAAATATCCGCCCATCGTACTATGCTTTCATTCCATAGGTCTCATACAGAGAGCTAGGATTCAGGGCTAGTAGTACTATCACAGTGTAGTAGTAAATTAAGAAGCGCACTAATTTTATTCAGAAAAAATACTGATAATTTTTTTTTTTTAAATGTTTAGGGTCTGCGGTAAAAATAGGGTCAGTCGGGTTACGCCAATCAAACCTTTTTTTTTTATATCAGTGTGTGTACAGTACATTGATTTCATATTAACATTGGGGTGTGTGCATTGGTTTGTCTAGTTTCTCTTGAACACTTATTTATTGACCCACACTAATCCTCTCAAGAGCAAATATTGTGATCAATAAATCTTTTCATACACAAAGCATTTTGGCCATTCCAGCGTCAAATCTGACCTGTATTTATATATTTTTTTATTGTAATCAGCAACAACAGCCACGTTCAACAGACACACCACAATGGGATCAACCGTTTCACCAGCTCCAGGTAGGTAAACATTAATAGATATTTTGAAAGATTATTTGGCAAGTAAACAATGTTCTGCAGAGGCCGGCTAACTCGATGGTAAAGGCTAGCCTATACCTTGAAAATACCCTGTTTTCAGGATAGGACATGGGGAGGGATTTGAGATACAAAGGAGGATAGAATAGTAGAATATCATATTAAAAAAGAGAAATAATTGATATTACTATAGTTCAATCAGTTCCAAATTGGCGAGAAATATTCATTTTGTCTATCCATGCGGAAAAGTAATCCAAGCGTATTAAGCGTGTTTTGGCATACGCAAGTGTCATGCAATACAATGATATGCGCGCCACATTGCGCCATGCGAGGGCCTTGCACGCGACGCTCTTCTGAATTCATACGCGCGCTGCTATAAACAGGTTTCTCCAATTTGGAACTGACTGAACTAATAGTAAATAGTATTGTATATGTGTTATGATTGATCAAGGAAACAAGCTCTCGCACAGCCCTAAGTATTTTATGCATATTTGTTTGTATTAAAGAATACACCTGGCTCTTGGAATGAACTAGGGGGGACATGGCAGCATCCAAATTGGCAGGTATGTACATCCTATGATATCAGGGCTGGAACTTCAGATTTGTTATAGTGACTAGCCTTGACATATTGGAATCATTCCATGAAAATATGACCCTTTCATGACCTTTGACCCAATGTCATGATTGCATTTATTTCTTGGCTCCTCAATGTGCACGAGATGCAACAAGCTTAGTCAAAAGCATATCTTATATTTTACCCCTGTATACATGTAGGTTAATTGACCCTAGTGATCACATCACTGTTAAGTATTGAACAACCTTGTTGCGATGGGATTTAAAAAAAATGGCGACATTTTACGAAATTATACAATTTTGTTGGTGGACAACAAATATTTTTAGCGGACAACCTGAAATTTCTTTTCTAAAAACGCTGACATTGTTCTTTAATTTCTTGAGACTGACAGAACTATAATAAAGCAATTTGATTGAATACATTAGATTTTTAACAGTTTTTTATATATTCCATGGTTTGACCAACAGTGGCAACAACAGCTGAATTGGCAAGCACAAGCACCACAATTTATTGGACAGGTAGGTGACCTTTAATTACCTCAAATCTCAAATACCTTTCACAAATTAAAAAGAAAAGAAACATAAGTCCTCAAAAAGTAACTGATCAGGTAATAAATATGTTCCTTACTCCAGAACGATTTAATAGTTTGTACCTAAAATATTAAATTTTAGGTTTTTAATGAATTCTAATAATATAGTGGACGTGGTGTTGTTTTAGATGTCAGGATTTAATTTGATTGGTTTTTGGTTGATTTTCAGCAGATACGCACTACATATTATGAGAAAATGGTGTATAGTTTGGGGCGGGGCTTAATTAACTCTAATAGTAATACCTTCAGTGCGTATGATCATCCCGTTAGCGTGCCCTATACACAAAAGTTGCTGGCGTATGCGTTGTGCGTATAACGCATCATTGCCGTTTGCTAAACAGCTAAAGAATGCGTTAATTCAAAGCAGGAAGTTGGTGAACATGCAACTTTGCTGGATTCGCCGATTTTATAATAGGGAAATTTGTTGTTGTTTGATTAAACTAAATCTTAACAAAATGGGTTATATGATAAAGATCAAAATAACCAATACTATATCAGATATAGTTCTTGGTTCTTAGCTGTTTTGCTATATGGCTCATTCCATGAAGTTGGGGCATATTATGTGACATCCAAGTGAAATTTTCAAAATGGATATTTTCCAACTCTTTCTTCTTTTTTAGGTTCTACATTTACCAAAGTCCAATGTAGAACTTTTTATTTTAATGTAACATTTGGTGTAAAATAACCGCACATGTTCAACAGTTGGATGACATTTCCAAAAATCCTGATGCTACATGGACACTATTTCTCATTTCCATATCATTTTCTAATAAAATAGCTTAAGATGTGGGCCAAGTTTCTATACCTCAATTAACTACTTGGAACCACAAATACATGAAAAGAAACCAGATTTGTCTAGGTTGAACATAACTTAACGAACAAGACATCGTAGATTAACTGTTTTATGTAAAAACTCATTGAAAAGTGACTCTTTATTTTGCAATTTGTATAATGAATTTAAATAAAGTACATATCAATATTTGTTTGATGTAAAGTACTCTATAAACCATGCACATTGATTACATTATAGTCATAAAGTAAGTATATGAAGTATTATTTACCTGTATAATGTTATAAAATGCACTACCGATGCTACATGGACACCGCGTCTTGTAACATTGTTAATAATAAGACTATTCATACTGTTACAATTATTTGAGTGTGAATGGTTTGTCTACTTGTTCATCATATCAAGTAGATACACAGAGTGAATTGCTTGAAATTTATCTAAACACTAGCTGTTCATGTAAAATTTACCTTTTCTGTGTACTTAAGTATTACGATGCTACATGGACACCGTGCCCTAAAATATTTGGAACAGCTTGAACAGGTTCATCTTTTTCAGATCAATAGAGAGGATGTACTATGATGTTAACTTTTTATGTTATAAGCACACGATCAAATTAATAACATGGATTGTAAAACTACAAATTACACAAAAAGATAACCTGCCATGAAGCATAAAACATAATTACCTATGATACACTATACACCATTTCTTACAATTACACAATAACAATACACCATTGATCAAAGAAACTTAAGATGTCCACTGAAACAAACTTCATGCAGTGTTGTTCTTAAAGTACCCTTTGTGATCTTAGTCTCTTTGCTTGTTTCTGATTGAATCATCCTCTATTATTGATAAAGATGATTGAAAAGTTTGATCACTTAAAAAGTCAGTTTGCAAAAAAATAATTTAATTGCCATGATGGATTTCTTTGGAAAGGTACTAGTTTTTGAAAATGATGGGTTCCTTGTCTTCATCTCCATAAATTCCAGGACGATAGAACTGTCTTCCGAATTAATGTCAAGATCCTGCAAAGCAAAACAAAATAAACCCTATGGCTTAGTATCTTCATGGAACATTGTGTATTGATATTGGAGTAGATTATTTATTCATGTTGCACTTTTTGTGTTGCAGGAAAATATTTATATTAAAATCATGCTGGAGTATTTTATTTATTATTCATTTAACATGAAAAAGAATAGCAAAGGATAGAGAACTTAAATGATTTACAATTATTTGTTTTATTTATAGTAAATAAAACTAAAATAAGGGAATGTATTGTGAATTCAGTGAAATGCTAATGGAAATGGTGTCCATGTAGCATTGTGTATTAATATATTTCATTAGATATACATCTCTCATAATATGCCTTTTTTCTGTAAAGTGTAGTAAAATGTAGGCAATGTTTTGAATGTTTTGGGTGATGGATAATTTCGAATGGGGTAATTGTTTTAGTCTAATTAGGCAAATTTTATGAAATGCTACATGGACATGGTGTCCATGTAGCATCGTATTGGTAAGCTATATTATTAGCATTAAAAGAGCAAAAACTAATTCATTATTAACTTCAAAGTTTATGAATGATGTGATTCTACAAAAAAAATACAATTTCAACGAACTATAACGATACCCAATGCAAAATATTGCCCATGCTATGCCCGATGCTACATGGACGCCAAATTATTATGGCGTCCGTGACTCAAAATTAATATCATAACATGAAAAGAAATTCTGATTCAGTGTTTCCCTTTCAATAAAAATGCATTAATAAATACAGACATACAAGCAACATTAAGAAATAATTACAATCGCACTTACCATTCACAAAACTATCCAATGTTTACATTTTGATGCTACATAAAAGTCCCGATGCTACAACGGGACACCAGCGACTGAAACCTTGATAAAACTAGCCCACGTGTGGCAAATTCCAAACAAACCTGATAGCTATTGACCTCTATCCTTACAAAAAGAAATATGGAATGTTTTATTTATCTCCAGGGGGGATTCCCACAAATTGCATAGGATGTTTATCACGATGCTACATTTTATGGTTAGGACACCATGCACACGGCACGGTATACTTTTTCATGAATATATGGAATGGTCTACATGAAATTTATTCTCATTTGCAATAGTTTTCAATTGATAAATGCTCTTAATTTTGGAAAATAATTAAAAAATGTATGATAGAGAACTACCCCCATTCAGCAATGAAAACTCCCGATGCTACACGTGTATATTTTGTGGACACCGTGCGTAGCATCGGAAAGGCAATTTTCATGTTGCTTGGGTGAAAAATCAGTCCAGGGTGACGAGGTGTTTTGGTCAGTAAACTATGAATACATGTATCTTTTATTAATCAAATCGATTTCCAAGCAATTCTATGATAGTTTTGCTTACATAAAACTCATATTAATTGTTGTGTTTTCCATGTCACGTTTTTTAGCAAAAATGGTCTTGGACACCACCTAATTTTTTATTTTTTTCTTCTTCAAGGAAGGGTCAATTTTTTTTTTTTTTCATGGCTCAATACTATAACCTAGTACTGTTTTTGGACACTAAAAAAATTTGATATACACATAGAGTAAAACAGTTTATAAGCTGCCTAAAGTACCAAATTCTGCTATTTTAACAAATGCCCCAACTTCATGGAATGAGCCATATACAATATGGTCTTATAATGTATAGGCTGTAACAATTTGTTAATTTGAGATAGGCCTACTACAAATTACATTATATATTCATGAGGTTTTAAATTCTTATCTGATTTTACTTTAGCATTGGACAAACCAGTTCATACAGTCCACAGGTTGATACCAAGTAGTTTTAAATCGGTGCAGTCATCTCTTGATGAATGATCTTTATTCATAATATTCTCATTATTCTTGACTTCCTTTTTAACAAGTTTGCTAACTAACACCTGCTGTGAAAATATGCTAACCCGCGATTCCCGAGCCACGAATCAAAACAAAGTGCGCGCATTAAACAGCGCACATCACATGCGGATAGCATTAGACACTTTCAATGCACTCCGCGTATTTTAGGTTTTTTGTTTTCGGATTGGTTCGACACTGACTTCCTTTTAAATTGGTCTGGATTTTATTTTATTTCACTTCAGGTGGGAAATGATGCGCAGGCGCAGCAGTTGCATACAGAGACAAAAACAGTGAGTATCTATCTCTCTTGAATTCATTTCATACCCTTATGACTATTTACCAACAGTTTCTTTAAGTGTGTTGTAGCCCGTTCTATACAGGATTACAGGATATTTGGTTTGTTCAATTTCTCTTGAAACCACACATTTTATACGCATATATTGACCTATAATTAATTTCTCTTTAGGTGAGAAACTTTTATAGCAGCTGCAGCCCGGTAAGCCTATAGTCGCTCAGTATTCATGACTTCCTTTTTAAATAGTCTGGATTTTATTTTATTTCACTTCAGGTTGGAAATCATGCGCAACAACTGCCTGAGAAACAGTTGCAGACGGAGAAAATAACAGTGAGTATCCAGCCCTCAAATTAAGAAATGGAAAGGGCATGGCAATTTCAGGCAATTTGAAAGGGGCACCAACTTTATCCAAGGCAATTATGTACTTTTCAATGGAGTAAAAACAGCCAGAAGTTGAGGGCATCGAGGCAACTAGGTGGGGCACCGACGGCAATTGCCTTCGGTGCCTTCGGTTAATTTGAGGGCTGTGAGTATCTATCTCTCTTGAATTCATTTCATATCTTTTTGACTATTTACCAAAAGTTTCTTTAAACACTGTGTGTTGTATAGCTCTTGACAGACGTTCTATACAGGATTACAGGTCCGGCATTTAGTTTGTTCAATTTCTCTTGAAACCACACATTATACGCATATATTGACCTATAATTCATTTCTCTTTAGGTGAGAAACTTTTATAGCAGCTGCAGCCCGGTAGGCCTATAGTCGCTCAGTATTCATGACTTCCTTTTTAAATAGTCTGGATTTTATTTTATTTCACTTCAGGTTGGAAATCATGCGCAACAACTGCCTGAGAAACAGTTGCAGACGGAGAAAATAACAGTGAGTATCTATCTCTCTTGAATTCATTTCATATCCTTTTGACTATTTACCAAAAGTTTCTTTAAACACTGTGTGTTGTATAGCTCTTGACAGACGTTCTATACAGGATTACAGGTCCGGCATTTAGTTTGTTCAATTTCTCTTGAAACCACACATTATACGCATTTAACCTATAATTCATTTATCTTTAGGTGAGAAACTTTTATAGCAGCTGCAGCCCGGTAGGCCTATAGTCGCTCAGTATTCATGACTTCCTTTTTAAATAGTCTGGATTTTATTTTATTTCACTTCAGGTTGGATATCATGCGCAACAACTGCCTGAGAAACAGTTGCAGACGAAGAAAATAACAGTGAGTATCTATCTCTCTTGAATTCATTTCATATCCTTTTGACTATTTACCAAAAGTTTCTTTAAACACTGTGTGTTGTATAGCTCTTGACAGACGTTCTATACAGGATTACAGGTCCGGCATTTAGTTTGTTCAATTTCTCTTGAAACCACACATTATACGCATAACCTATAATTCATTTATCTTTAGGTGAGAAACTTTTATAGCAGCTGCAGCCCGGTAGGCCTATAGTCGCTCAGTATTCATGACTTCCTTTTTAAATAGTCTGGATTTTATTTTATTTCACTTCAGGTTGGATATCATGCGCAACAACTGCCTGAGAAACAGTTGCAGACGAAGAAAATAACAGTAAGTATCTATCTCTCTTGAATTCATTTCATATCCTTTTGACTATATACCAAAAGTTTCTTTAAACACTGTGTGTTGTATAGCTCTTGACAGACGTTCTATACAGGATTACAGGTCCGGCATTTAGTTTGTTCAATTTCTCTTGAAACCACACATTATACGCATATATTGACCTATAATTCATTTCTCTTTAGGTGAGAAACTTTTATAGCAGCTGCAGCCCGGTAGGCCTATAGTCGCTCAGTATTCATGACTTCCTTTTTAAATAGTCTGGATTTTATTTTATTTCACTTCAGGTTGGAAATCATGCGCAACAACTGCCTGAGAAACAGTTGCAGACGGAGAAAATAACAGTGAGTATCTATCTCTCTTGAATTCATTTCATATCCTTTTGACTATTTACCAAAAGTTTCTTTAAACACTGTGTGTGTTGTATAGCTCTTGACAGACGTTCTATACAGGATTACAGGTCCGGCATTTAGTTTGTTCAATTTCTCTTGAAACCACACATTATACGCATAACCTATAATTCATTTATCTTTAGGTGAGAAACTTTTATAGCAGCTGCAGCCCGGTAGGCCTATAGGCGCTCAGTATTCATGACTTCCTTTTTAAATAGTCTGGATTTTATTTTATTTCACTTCAGGTTGGAAATCATGCGCAACAACTGCCTGAGAAACAGTTGCAGACGAAGAAAATAACAGTGAGTATCTATCTCTCTTGAATTCATTTCATACCCTTTTGACTAACCAACCGTTTCTTTCAACACTGTGTGTTGTATAGCTCTTGACAGACGTTCTATACAGGATTACAGGGCCGGCATTTAGTTTGTTTAATTTGTTTAGAACAATAGAAACCGGCTGCAACCGCACGGAACCGCACGCTTGTTAGCATAATTGATCATTAAATTAATTTCCATCAATGGGGAAGCTTCATGCATTTGGTGTCAAATGAAAGAGGAAACCGTAGGCTTTACAAAAAGCCCAACATGAAGGGTGTAGGTATTTTTCAGAATAACAATTTCACCTCTTCACAGGGGCCCACAATTTCCTGCACAGTGTTATCTACGCAAAATCTCTCACAGATTGTGTAGAGCAGCCCGCAAAATCTCTCACAGATTGTATAGACCCATCACACAAAATCCCTCACAGATTGTGTAGGCACACAACATCCCTCACAGATGTGGGTGGGACCAACACCTATCATAAAAAGGGGCAGTATTTTGCCAGGGAGATTCATTATGATTGGAGCTCTTGACCATGGGACATCTATTCTGGTGGTAGCACTTGACCAATACACATCTGTGATAGCCTGTATATAGCCTGTACATAAGATTATGTATGTAGCTTTTGAAATGCACACTTAGAGCCTACATGATTTAATAAGAATATGTATTTAACGTGTATGAATATCTTCTTTATTTCAATAACATTGTCTAAATCGCAACAATTGGTGGCATATGTGGGATTATTTCATTGTCTAAATCTCGACAGTATTCATTTTCAAATAAAAAAAATGCCAATATAATTTCATATTTAGAAGACAATATCACACCACCACCCTATTGAGGTTCCCACCTTATGACGCATACTAACATGTTATTTAATCAAGATAAATGTATTTATTTGTTCTAATTTTCTAGTCTAAAAGAAAGACAGAGAAGAAATCCAGAAAGGGAAAAAATGAGAATGTAAGTGAACAAATCAATAACCCATACACATGCACATAAAAGTATAACATCTGAGCAAGTGTTGTAGTAGTCAAGCGGCTGCCTCAAAATGTAACAACTTATGTTTCGGGCCGGCATCTTGCATTTGTATCAGTGTTGTAGTCGAGTCCAGTCCTTACCTCTCGATTCCGAGTCCGAGCTACAGTGGCGTAGCTAGGATTTTTTTCAGGGGGGCAAGATTTCTAAAATTTTACCAATTGCAATAACTGAGATTAAAGGGGCACTGAGAGATTTCTATAGTTATTACGTTTATAGGTCAATAAATGCGTATGTTCTGTTTCGAGAGAGATTAGACAAATCAATGCACGCGCGCTGATGTTGATGTGCGAATAATGGCATGACCCCGAAGGGGAAGTGCTATTGTGAGCATATCAACATTTGCGTAAGTGCATTGATTTTTATAATTTTTTGAGAAACAAAACATACGCATGCATTGACCTAATTCATACACGACACTATACAAAGAAAAATTCACAATTTAAGCATAATTTTGATCTATGTAAAACGACTAAAAACACTTTAGCAAGTTTGATAACACCCGCAGTGAAAATCGGCGAACCCGCAAATCTTGAACAACGAATCAAAACAAAACGCGCACTGCGTGATTTGAACAGCGCACACACGGAGTGCAAATTTGAGGGCTCCCTCCATGAAGGATCCCCCTTTTAAGAACCTTCCTTTTTGATCCCCCCTCCACTGTTCATGTTCTATAATCTATAACCAAAAAACAAATATACATTTTTTCCATCCCCCACACCCACAGTGCAAGTACAAAAAATGATCTATTATGACAACTTGTTGTACTTTAATCACAGAAAAGCATCAAAGACAAGAAATCGCCCAATTATACACCAAGCGAAATAGCCACCTTGACAGCATTTGTCAAAGAAAATAAATTTCATCTCGTGGGAACAGCAAAGTCGTCAAAAGGAGTTGAAAAATCAAAACAAGCGGCATGGGAAAGGTATGAGTGAGCACTAAGTGTAAAATTCACTCAAAACAAAGACAGGCTGTATAATCAATTAATAGGTTTGTTTCCCATTTATTTTGGAGCCAATAGTGTTTGAAACATGATACCTGAAATGTAATTCATACACTCTATGTAGTGTTGAACCAATCAGGAAGCAGGAATTACAAATACGCGGAGTGCATTGAAAGTGTCCACTGCACTCCGCGTGTGCGCCATTCAAATCACGCAGTGCGCGTTTTGTTTTGATTCGTTGTTCAAGATTCGCGGGTTCGCCGATTTTCACTGCGGGTGTTAGCAAACTTGTTAAAGTTTTTTTAGTCGTTTTACATAGATCAAAATAATGCTTAAATTGTGAATTTTTATTTGTATAGTGTCGTGTATGAATTAGGTCAATGCATGCGTATGTTTTGTTTCTCGAAAAATTAGAAAAATCAATGCACTTGCGCAAATGTTGATATGCTCACAATAGCACTCCCCCTTCGGGGTCGTGCCATTATTCACACATCAACATCAGCGCGTGTGCATTGATTTGTCTATTTTTTCTCGAAACAACACATACGCATTTATTGACCTATAATCAGTGTATCATGTAGGACCTATTATTTGCTGCACATTTTGTCATCTTTATTGTAATAAAAAATAGTAAAAGTTGATAATTTGAATGAAACATAAAAGGGGTTTAAAATTTTCAAAAGAAAAGAAAATATTGATAATTTGATGAAGAGTATAATTATTGCCTCATTTTAATAGAGGTAAACATATTCTATTTTGTTGTAATGCAGAGCAGCAAGAGCAGTTAGGATGGCGGGAGGGCACGAGAGGACGTGGGTCAGTGTCCGGCACAAATGGAGAGATCTCCAGGGGGACGCCAGATCCTACTATACTAGTAAAAAAGTAACTGGTAAATATACCTCCATATTTTTTAAAGACTTAGAGAATAAAGGTATTGTTTTTAGACACCGTATTTGTGTTATATTGTCTGACATAAATGCGGACGATAGTATTATTTTTAAGTAGAACAACGACCGAACGCATGTATGTCAGACAATATAACACGGGTACGTCTAAAAACAATACACCTTTATTCTCATTCTTAAACAATCATACTTAAGACATTTATCAAAGAAATAAGTACATTTTATTGTCCACATTTGACAATTTTTACCCCTGTTAGGATCGAATAACCCACAAACATTCCATTCTAATCTCGTATAAATATCGCTGATTCCTCCAAGAATCAATGAGATTGTTTAAACTTATTATTTTGTTGATTTTTATTAACTTTATGATTAGGGGGGGGACCTGCACCAGACGTAAACGTAAAACTGGAGGGGATCCTCGGTGCAATGGCCAGGGAACAGGTAGATGGCATTTTGCCTGCCGCATCTGAAGCTGGCGCATCAGATATGGTATGTTAAAAATATCCATTCAAATCATTTTCAACCAGTGGCGTGACTAGAGAGAGGGAGGGGCGGTGCCCTCAAATGAAATGACAAAGACAAACTCTATGTTTATTAACAAAAATCCACCCCCTCCCTTCCCCGATATCACAGGCCTGCCCCCCCCCCCACACACACATATCTCTGACCCCTACCCCCCCCCCCCCCAAGATGGAGACCCTAGTTACTGTCCGTTTAGGCAAAAACCAAGATGCAAGATGCGTTTTTTATTTTAATTTATTTTAATTTTTGAGGGGGGAGATGTGAGGTGGTTTTTCAGGGGGGAGATGTGAGGTGGGATGACTTTCAAAAGGCAATCTTTACAATTTACCATAGGCTGAGAACACTGAATACACAATTTTATCCTACCATCGCGACGATTCTCGTGTTCCTATTGGATAAGCGCTGACTAGATATATTCCGTATCCGACCCCCGTATCCCGTATCCAGTCAGTAAGGAACTGCGCATGCGTTAGGGTTGCTACGCCGACGTGACGATCAACAATATGGCGTTTCTGAACGTCGAACTTGCTCGGGTTTTAGGTGACTACTACATTGGCATTTGTTCTTGTTTTGTTTTAATTTTAATAGTGGTTTAGACTTTAGTAGGATAAAATCGTTATTAGGTGAGGTTGGGTCGGATACGGATTATATCTAGCCTCGGAGTCTGTATCAGGACTCGGGCTGCGCCCTCGTCCCGATACAGAATCCTCGCCTAGATATAATCCGTATCCGACCCAACCTCACCTAATAACTAATAGTATACGGCCAGTATCCTACTGTGCCCTTATCATAGTTACTGTGCTTCCTAGAGCAGTTAAGATTCCATCTTGGGCAAAATTTTAATATTTTATACAGTAACTTTTATTTAAATCACAGGAATAAAAAACGAAATGCTACCAGAAACAATTTTTTTTTTTACGCCTTACACCATGTCACCCCACCCCCCTTAATAAAAATGCCTGACTGACCCCACATGAGAGGTTCGTTTGCTCGTACAACAGGTGTTTTTTTGTTCCCTAAGAAGAGTGGTCCACTCTGCAGGAAAACAGCACCTGTCACTCCAATCCACAAGAGAGGTTCCAAGGCTGACCCAACAAAGTACCGTCCTATCTCACTGCTAAGCAATATCAGCAAAAAGATAATGGAAGGTGTTGTGCAGAAACAACTTCAACACTTTCTTCTCAGCAATAATCTAGACAATGTTGTTAGCAACATCCTAGACTCTTAGGTCCATATGCACAAAAGAGTTAGACCAGGTCTAAAGTTAGACCTGGTCTAAGCGAAATTTATTCATGCCTCAAAATCAGTTTTCCTCTCCATTTTCATGAGATATTTTGTGCTATTTTTGAACTTTGCATCCGAATCTTTACAATTTGTTAGCTTATTTGAGAAGGAAATGTAATAAAAGGTGTGCTTTCACAAAAACTAAAATCCCCTTAGACCAGGTCTAACTTTAGACCCGGTCTAACTCTTTTGTGCATACGGACCCTAGAGTAACGTCTCCAATAATTGTCGTGTGAACAGACCCTTTCTCTCCAACTTTGAGTTTGTTGGCTAAGCTCTCTTGATGTAAATGACCTCCAGATATTATTGTTCTTCTCTTATAATTTTGATGTTGTACGCTATGTTTGGGTTTTTACCTTATTCCTGTCTCACATCACTTTCATTTACTTTTTTACCAGCCCAATTGTGTTTACTTGAATTTCGATTATTTTCTTAGTTGCAGTGAACCTAATCTTTGTAATCATTCAGTTCATTAACTTTGTTGATGTCTGTTAGGCTATTTTTCACATTTACTCTTTATATACAAAAAAAACTTTGGGTATGGGATTCATTAAAGTGTTAAAGTTATAATCAAAACAAATAATTTTTGGTCACAATTCATGATCTGAGAACTTGCTAAAGCTCCCGTTCATCTAAAGGTTGAACGTGGACTTGCGATGCACTGCATTCCGAAACAACAGCTGCCCCAGCCGTCACGATATGTACCAGGTGCATGGGCCCCTGATAAAATTGTGACAGTATGATTGACAATTATTTATTTTGATTATATATACTATAATAACATTCAAGCAATTTTATTTGGCACACAACACCGATCCTTTATTAAATCAACCCTGTTGTTTTATTTTAATTTTAGAACACATATGATGCAGGGTCCCAAACTGAGTCAGATTTGGTAAGTATATTTATGTTGATTGAATCCTGTAACCTGGAAATGGCAATTTTTAACAGATTATTTTGAATCCCTGCTTTTGCAGTATTTTATCCTGTTGAACTACTAGATTCATTCAATAATAAGTTCCACATCCTGCGTGAAACAACTCCTCCTGCGGCGTCATTATTCCACTTGAGATAATACTACCGTCCGCATTGATGTCGGACAATATAACTCGGATACGTTCTAAAACAATACCTCTATTATCATGTTTTAATAAGATTGTAAACAATATTAACTTAATGAGTGACCATCGTATCTATGAACTTAAAGGTATATTATGTGATCTTTCCAGGGAACGCCCTCAACATCGAAAAAAAAATAGAAAGCAGACTTTCTTGCAGATTTACATTTCTGATCATAAATCATGCATACATTCCAAGTTACAGGGCGATACGATTCTTAATTACTTCAAAATCATGGTTTTAGAGTGAAAATAAACTGTCGGAATCCCGACAGTTTATATTTTTCACTCTAAATTCACTCTAAAACCATGATTTTGAGGTAATTAGGAATCGTATCGCTCTGTAACTTGGAATGTATGTATGATTTATGATCGGAAATGTAAATCTGCAAGAAAATCTACTTTCTAAAAAAAAATCATGAATAGAGGGCGCTCTCTGGAAAAGATCACATAATATGTCTTTAACCCTCCCCCTATCATTCCTGTCGATTGGTTAAAGGTATATGTTCCGATCACATTTTTATAGCACTGAATTTTCTCAAACATACAAACATTTTCATATCATATGAAAGCTCATATTTTTCTGATTTTCATACTGAAATTTGACTGCCTAATTCGGTATAATGACGGAGAAATCAATGAAATAGCGTTGACTTACCGTAAATGGTGGTTATCCACGGATATAGTTTGCAGGGATGGAACTTCAGATATTTTTCAATATAGCCAGTCGGGCAGGTAACTCACAGAATCTACCTGCCCGACAAAAATTCTACCAGCCCAAGGGTTTTTCATAACATTTTGTAGCAAACAATGCAAGACTACTTTTAAACTACATTTACATGTTTTTGTCTTTATTGTACGATGTTCCACTGTAAACCTAGCCCGTAACAGCTCCTCGTATTCATCATGTTCATCAATCCAATACTCTCTTTAGTCTCCTATCAACCTGATCTCATCTATCATCATGACACACGATCATCTGATGATGAAATTACCCTGAACTTACTTACACTTTGAGCTTCAAAAATGTTACCCGCCAGTCGGACGGGTACCTTTGAATCTTCACCCGCCCGACACGAAAGTTACCCGCTATGGGCGGGTGGGCGGGTCTTATTTCCATCCCTGATAGTTTGTATACTACTCAATGGGAACAGTTCACAGCATCTTGTGCGTCTAAAATAAGAACCATTAGAGCTATGCAACTCAAACTTTGGAACACAACTTTTTTAAGGATGACCTTTCATGTAAAATAGAAAACTTCAAGTTGAAAATCGGAACATCTACCTTTAAGGGGTGGGGAAGGGGGTGGCGATTAGGAATTTATATTACAATCATCATCAATGTCTTTACATTACAGTTACCTAACCATAATCTTTTTATTATTATTCAAGGATGAAGATGATGAAGACGATGATGAGGAACAATGTGACAGGGCTGCAATTGCAACGTCAAAACAAAAATTGAAATCGTTTGAACAAGGGACAGGTGACTTAATCAAATTAGAGGAACAGAAAGTGAAATTACTGGAAGAACATGTTGAGATACAAAGGCAACTACTGAGAGTCGCTAATGAATTCTTGGCTATTTTCAGACCACCGTCAGCTGTCTCCCAGTAGTTCCAATAATTGTTAATGAAATTGTATATTTAGTAATTTTTGAAAACATTTAAATTTCAATATCTTTAATTCAATTTTTTCTACTTATTGATCTAAAATGACGGATCAAATATTGAATTTCAAGTTCCTCCATCCATTTTAATATCTTTGCCTTTATTTCAATAAGGTAATTTGTCCCTTGTTTGAGACGATAAAAAGGAAATCCTGTCTACCGGCCCGACCGACCCATTTCTTTTAGAAAATCTGTGAAAAAGAAATTATTGTAAAGTGCTCAACAAAAGAAAGTCCGATGCTCTTGGTTATATCCTATAGAGTGACTTCCAATTACGTTTTGATCAAATAGGCTAGATACATGTGGATACATCTTTTGGGAACAATTTGGCACCAAACTTGCCACAAAAATAACAATGATAAGCCATGAATAGCCTCATTTAAAGTAAATCTGAAGTTTTCAAATTCGTATTTTCAACACACTACGCAAAGAGAAAATGTACGACCTTCTTTTGTTGAGCATTTTATATCATTTACTACAATATAAACGGTACGCGACCCAATTATCATCTAGTCTAATGTAATTTATAATATTTTTATGCCCTATTTTGATACCTAAAACCGATGCTAACTATACTCTGTTTGGTCATCTCGAGACAGTGACGTAACTGAACAGGCGCAGCTTTTACGCACGCGTGTGTATCTTCCGCCTTTCAACGCTTGTGTTTGTACGCCAGCGCCGCGAGTATGCGCGCACGTTATGTGATGCAATTAGTAGAATACGCAGACTTTACGTCACTGTCTCGAGATGGCTAAACAAAGTATAAACTTGTGTTTACCGACTGGTTTGGCCATATGTGACCATCCAGCACAAACGGGCCGTAAGGTTGGCAGAGCATGTACTGAGATATGGCCCAATAAACAAGGGGAAACAAAGTAATTCTCAATGGATTTATCGATTTCGTACAGTCTATTTAACACACAATTTGGACATGTAATACATCATTTTAAAGGTGATTTCAAGGAGCATTTCCTTGTTCAATATTTAAAAAAAATTCTGGCCTACTTTACATCCCATTTGTGGTGGATGGTCACATGCAGTCTCGCATGTATTCTTGTACTAAAATGGTTTTAGCGTAAAAGCATGGTCCAGCAGATAGAGTCCCTTTTTGGCCAGCGTGTCGTGTCCTTTGGCAAGGCATTTCACCGCGCTTGCCTCACTTCATCCAGGTGTAAAAATGGGTACAAGCATATAATTAATTTATGTTGGGATGGTAAAAAGTGACGAACCCCCAGCAAACAATGTTTTTATCAAAACCTGCTTAAAATTTTGCGCATCCTGTCATCAGAGTGGTTGTGCCTTCACTATTTACAGGTACTCAATTTATTGTGGCCCAAATGGGTTACAATAGATATGTGTATGTTAACGACTGCATAATCTTCCACCAGGCATGGTTGATAATTCATTCAACGCATACTGTTTGTGTTTACACACGTTAAACTACTCGTATACCTGTGTTTTAAAGTCAAGACACTTTTCAGTGAGTTAGATGCATGTTAAACACATTTTCGAGAATAGTGTTTAGTTAACTGATGTGTTTAAAATCAAAGTTAAACCATGGTTTAATAATAATTCCTTGTTTTAAAGGTAGATGACCCGATCACATTCCGATTTTCAACTTGACGTTTTCTATTCTACATGAAAGGTCATCCTTAAAAAAGTCGTGTTCCAAAGTTTGAGTTGCATAGCTCTAATGGTTCTTATTTTAGACGCACAAGATGCTGTGAACTGTACCCATTGAGTAGTACACAACTATATCGGTGGTATACCACCATTCGCGGTAATTCGACGTTATTTCATCGATTTCTCTGTAATTATACCGATTTAGGCCGTCAAATTTCAGTATGATGATGAGAAAAATACGAGCTTTCATATGATATGAAAATCTCCGTATGTTTGAAATAATTCTGTGTTACGAAAATGTGATCGGGTCATCTACCTTTAACACCCACGTTTATAACCATGGCAAATATCAAATGCATTAAATACACACATATCTTAGCGAAACTTGCCTATCCCTTGAGTTGCAGCAGTTTTTCGCTGGTGATTGATTTCATATTTTTAACCATTATTTAAACAAATAAGGACTAATATAACATGACAAATAATATCTGTATGAAAAGCATACTTTGACGGTTTATACATTTTTAAAAATTAAGCACATTTTTGAATGTTACGTTTATTTAACAGATGTTTTCAAAATCAGTCAGTATTAAACGAGCCATTGTTTTGAACTCCATAGCTTTCAGGATCATTTTGACTTTTCATTCAGCTTAGTGTATGCTGCACTCGATTGTCCCATGACCGCTTTTCGGCAATCGTATGTATGTATGACAGGTGCCTCTGTTGATAGTCAGTTTCTATGTCCTTTCATTAGCTTCTCTGATCTTGGGCTTCCAAACACTATGCTGAATGAAGAGATCGCAATGATCCCGGAAGCTACGAAGCTTAAAACGATGGCTCAAAAAGATATTTAAATAAACTATTACACACGATTATACAATGTATTATATTATGCACAATATAAGATAACCATGAAGCGGCACATCATTCACGAACTGTATTTTGAAGATTTTGAATCTGATCATATCATTAACCTCTCCATTACCCATGTTTCATTGGTGTACTGAAAATAATTAGAGAATTAAGGTATTCTTACCTAACGCATTTATGTCAGACATTCAAAACTTCATGAATGTACGCGATATGTGCGACCCAATCAAATGCCGGTATTTATTGCTACGCATAAATAAGCACAGATTAGGGGAAGGTGGGGTAATGGCGGGCGCAAGGTAATCGCGGACAGGGCTGTATCTAAAGGCAGGTGAAAGAAGGTGGTATTTTGCCACCCTATGATGTTAGGTGCCTCTCCATTGAAATCACATAAAACCTAAATGGGATGGTTGTCTCGCAAATTCTCGCGAGAATTACAAAAATCACTTTTTGGGCAAGTTGATATTTTGGTGCATTCATTTCTCTTTGAAACTGGTATTTCTACATATGTGTGTTATACCTCTCTGACAAAATGTGTCCGCCATTACCCCACCTTCCCCTTCTAACGGACAAATCAAGTACCTCCAGGGCGTAAGTGTAATCATTCATTAGTCACATGCATATCTAGTTGGATCACCAAAACAATTTCCGTAATGCCACGAGCGCATGGTGTATTTTGCACAACGCAGTTATTACATGATTTTGATATATATCAAAAAAAGTGTGCGCAGTTTAAAACAGCCATTTGTAAATGCATTTTGGATAAGTTCATATTCCACTACACTTATTAAAAGAATTTCATTGTAAAATATTAAATCTATCCAATCTGACATTTTTAGCAAATATGAATTGATCTATTTTATAGATAATGTTTTACATTCAATACTTTCTTTCTTTATAACCGTATTATCCCTATTAAGAGCCCCGGGCACTTAGCAAAGTCATATTGGGTGGGCGCTTATTAAGTAACCTTTTGTAAAGTCATTTATCATTGAAGCTGTCTAATTTAACAAGATTGCAAATAAAGTGCATGTCATATTTTGGTTGAAGTGTTCACGGTCCGCCGATGCATTGATTGCCAACATGTTGTTAATGTCGGGACCGTCGGACGCTACTTTCATGCTTTGTATTGAGATACAGTGACTAAAAAGATGGGTGCTTATTAAGTGTTACCTTTTGGTAGTCATTGGGAAAAAGAGGGTGGGAGCTTATAAGGGCATGGGCGCTTAATAGGGGTAATACGGTAACAGTATTATTTATTTCACATTGTGGCTGGACCACAATTTCAATAGTTCAGTCAATTGATGTTTTTTAATATATAGTTATTGTTCAAATGGTTCAAAACCATTTTTATTAGTGTTTTTAAAACTGAATCATTAAAATATGTATATAGTGGAAACTGGTTAACACCAAGTCTAATAACACAAAGTTCCTGATAACACAAAGCAGCTTTAAATACACATGGATAATGCAATACATTTAAAAATGTCCTGATAACACAACATTTCTGATATCACAAATTAAAATAAATGTCTTTGAGTTAAAAGGTTTCAATGTATAATTATATTGTTTCACTGTGTATTATAATAACACATTTTATGTCAGCGAAGTAAAATAATGAATGTAGTCATGTCACAAATTGGTTAGAGGTAGGTGTTCCGATTACTGGCCCAATTTGTTCAACTTGGATGTTTTCTATTCTAAATGAAGGGTCATATTTCAAAGTTTGAGTTGGATAACACACATGGTTCTTATTTTAGAAGCATAAGGTGACATGAAATTTGCCCATTTTAGTAGAATACAAATTGGTCGGGTGGTTATAGCCACCATTGGCCTTGCATTTTGGCCTGTAACATCTAAATGGGACTTATCTTGCGCTTGCGCAAAACATTTCACAGAAATAATGAGATATATATGGTGTTCTGAATATTCAAAATATGTCGATGGCCAAGTATAAAGTGATCGGAACATCCACCTTTAATCAGATTTGCAACGTTATAATAACTCATAAAAACTGAAATATCAACGTAAAATGTCAATTTTAATATCGTAATGTTGTTAGTGCAATAAAATGTTGGTAATATTTTAACCAACAAATGGATCCATGAAGCATACCAAAAATGTGTTTGTTTGTCACTCAGAAGATCTGAAAACGTATTCATGAACACTCCAACTCGGCTCCAACTTCATGTATGTACATGGTGATTTGCTGAAGTTTATAGTTCAGTCAGTTCCATACAGGCGAACCTGTTTACAGGAGTAAATCATAATTCAGAAGAGCGTGTGTGTGCAAAACTATCACATGCTTGCGTGTGTCAAACTAGCCAATTACTTCCCAATTTGGAAGGGATTAAACTATACTAGTAAATGTATGTAACGTAACCTCTCTCCATCAATATTAAATGATAAAAATAGGTGTTGATTTGCTCGATGTGGTTTTCTACCATTGTGCAAATAGGAATTTAGTTAGATGGCACCTGTTTCATTTACACCTAATTGGTGAAGAACTGGTGGACTATATTAGCGCGTGCAGAGATGCCATCATCATGTTCTACCTCAAGTGCGGTTTCTGGCTCGTCCTGTTCTCTTCTGCGTGGTCTGTGATCCTTTTCTTTCAACTCCTTGGCAATATTGTATAAGACTGTGCAAGCTACGATGATATCACAGGCATACTCTGGGACGAAACATAAACCTTTGCTGAGACATGGGAATTTGTTTTTCAACTGCCCATTCACTTGTTCGATTTTCACTCGAGTTTTCTGATGAGCCCTACATGATCAAAAAGGAAATGCACTATTTTAGTTCAGGTAGATATGCCGCTATTCTCAAACACAAGCCTATTTTTCGGGTTGCTAGCTATTTTTTCCACATCAAAGGGAGTATCCTGCTGAGAGAAATTAAACAAATCAATGCACTCCACTAATGTGGATGTTTGCATATTGGCACGACCATTATAGGGGAGTGCTATATTGTAAGCATGTCAATATTTATATTTTTTGAGGGACAACACATGTGCATGTATTGACCTAGTTCAAATCAAAATAAACAACATCTGTGCATACAAACATGTACTAGTATAACATATTTGGTGCTTCTCGGGCAGTCTTTATTTTAGTGTGATTTAAGCATGTCCGTTTATTTGAGAAATTCCATGCAGTTTAATGTTTAAATGACATCAAACTAAATTTTGCAAATATATGAACACCATCATGCTATCAATGTTTGAAGCAAAACCACAATGATTTTCCTGCTTAAAGGCATTGCGTGATCTTTTCTAGGTGGTGCCATCTATACATGATTTATTTTTTAGAAAATAGATTTTATTGTAGATTTACAATTATATACTAATCACACAGAAAACTATAAGTGGGTCATCGGTACCCACTTAGGTGAGTCTTTATTCCGTGCCTGTAGTGACACCCTTGTCAAATAAAGTAGGTCAAATGACACATCTGCAAAAGGTCAAAATGACCCATTAAGTTCAGTTTTGAATCACTGTGACACATGTATAATGGGTCACATGACATGTTATTCACTTCAAGTGAGTCTTTGCAGAGACGCGCACCTACTGTCTGTCATAGGTCACATGACTCGTTTAACTTGTCAATAGACTGACCTATTTGCACAGGTCAGACTGGTCACTGTTACTCACTTAGGTGAGTCTTTATTACGTCCCTGTTACCCTTGACAAATAAAGTAGGTAAAATGACCCATCTGCAATAGGGCAAAATGACCAATGACCCACTAAGTTCAGTTCTGAGTCACTGTGACAAATTTGTTATGGGTCCCATAACCATGTTATTCACTTCTTGGTTTTAGAGTAAAAGATACACTGTCCTGTTCACTCTTCAAACCATGCTTTTGAAGTAATTAGGAATCGTATCACTCTGTTAACTCAGAATATGATTTATGATCAGAAATGTAAATCTGCAAGAAAATCTTCTTTCGGAAAAAAAATATCATGAATAAAGGGCGCCCCATGGAAAACATCACATGATATGCCTTGTGTTACAGGAAAAGTCCCAACTCATGACACATGACCACTATTATTACTAATTGAAGGATCCGTGTTATTTAAGCCTACCTGTTGTATGCATTCTCTGCGGGTGTTGACGGATTTAAGAAAGGTGTCATAAGCCACGGTTGCAGCTGGTAACCTGAGTCTCCCAAAAGTATTCCATTCATTTCACCTCTAAGAAAGCGCTGCCCAACTGAACTATTCTTCAAGATCCTTGAATCATGGGTGCTGCCCGGCCACCTGGCCACAACATTGGTGATGCGGTAGTCAGCGTTACACATCAGCTGAAAGGGACACTAAGAGATGTGTTGGAGGCAACGCCCTCAATAATGATAAAAACTGAGATTAGTTTATTTTTATAATTGTATTACATGTATGAACTTACACCTATAAGGATTAAGAAAAATCAGCTCTCTTTGTACAAGAAAACGTCGATTCAAAAATACTTATCCTGCGGGATAAGTATTTTTATTTCAAACAGTGTTCGGCTCAATTTTCTTCCTGATCGCCTCAATTTAGGATACAGCGCCAACTTGTGTCGTGTATTTTCAACCGGAAATGCCTTAGGAAAGGTCAAATTTACGTTACCAAACGAACAAAGGCGTTGTAACATTAGGAAACGAAATCAAATGGTCAAAGCCAAGCTTTAAAAAGATCGATTTGAACAGAAAATGAGCGATAATCAGAAGAAGAAGGGGGTAAAAGGGAACCCGTATACCCCGAAAACGCAACGGGCGAGGAAAAGTGATGCCTGGAAACGACATTAAATGAACAATCATCACACCGAGAATTACGAATGATGGTCCCATTTGACGTTGCTAATGAATTTGAAGCAATCAAACAAGAGATGAACGCTACTATCAGCAGATAGTCATGAGAATTCTAATAGATGCGTAAGTAAATTTTATCACTTGGTTTGGAAAGTGCGATACCTCGTTGATATTTCGCATAAATTATAGGCATGAATATGATCATAAAATCTTGAAAATAAAATATCTCTTTGAAATTCAAAATCAAAATGGAATAAATGTAAATCAATACACAGGCTGTACAGGAGGCCTAATATTAATAAAAGTAAAAGCTAAGGCTAAGCCTATAATAGCCTACTAAATATGTGAGCCCGGAGTGATGTCACATGTCGTTACGTTGACCATAAACTACGTGAATTCAAACAAATTCAGATTGCACCATCACCAAAACGGTAAAAATGTAACCCTTTTCGTACTCCTGTGAAATGTTAATTACCATCGTATCGAACAGAATATTTGACAAAGTGACTCCTCTACATACTCACTCATGAGTCGTGTATGTTATCATATTAATAACACATAATGCAAGTTTTCACTGATTTTTACAGGTCAAAGTCTGAAAATCGAGTGAAACATTTTACGAATTTCGTAAATATTGCTCCATGTAAACAACGGTCGCTTACACAGCCTCACAATCACATATTATGGTCACTACGTTCTTCTGTATGGTCGAGTAGTAGAGCGTACGGTATCGGTAGTAGGCCTAATTTATTTTGATGCTTTGTTGTCAACGGCAAATTGAAGGTCCATGCTGACCTATAGCCTCGGTAAATTAATAATTGAACGAACATCACGAACGCAGTACAAAGATGAACGCGCCCGGAATATCACGCGAATTGTTGTGCGTGCTTTACCCAATGTACGCGATCGGCGATACGCTGCTTAGTTGTGTTCGTTCAATTATTAATTTCTAGTTCTAGTACAACAAATCATTAGTGTTATTTGTCATCAGTTGGTATTATTCATCATAGGGTGTTTTGCATGTTCGAACTGGCTATTAGCAGTACGATACTGCGAATTATTACAGTTTGTCTACTATTCGCAGTACGGTTCATAGCCAATCACAAATCAGGTACCTGAAAAATACCCGGATGTCGTTTGGTCGTGGAGCTAAAGTATCGAGGAGCCAAAATCGATTCTTACATATTAGAGGGGGTATAAATTAGTAGTTTACCCCCCTCTTAACCACTAAGGTTAGAAGATTACCCTCCTCTTCTCTTAACCACTAAGGTTAGAAGATTACCCTCTCTCAACTTCTAACTAAGGGAGCGTTCATAAATACTTTGGTGGGGCTGGATAATTATGGGGGGGGGGGGGGCCAAAAAATGTTGATACTCTGCAAAGGGGGGGGGGTCAAAAAGTTTTGGAGAACCCCAACAGAGGGGGGGTCAAAAAAGTTTAAACACTTATTAGTTTTCAAAATTTTCTGGGGGCTTCGCCACCAAACCCCTGCTTTACGTACCTGTATGCACATTATTTACGGAACGTTCATAAATCAATGTAAATTTTTTTTCAGGTGCAGGCAGTAATACAGGGGGAGGGTCAAAAAAGTTTGTGGCATGGCGAGAGGGGGGTCAAAAAAGTTTTGATATACCAAAAATGAAATTGTCCAGCCCCCCCCCCCCCCCCACCAAAGTATTTATGAACGGTCCCTAAAGACCCGGGGGGTCTCACGTCAACCTTTTGTTTTGAGTAGGGGTGTGCCGCCCAGGGTCTCAAAAAAGGGCGGGGGGGGGGGGCTTTTTTTTTGGTTTTGGCATGTAGAACGCAAAATATTCGAAGAATTGGGGCTTTGGAACGCAAAATGTCGCGCTTTTTGAATTTTCAATCAAATTGGGGTCTTAAGAACTGATGCAGGCTCAAAAGGGGGGTCATAAGAGCTAGCAGCAGAGGGTGAAAAGAGGGACTCTTCAGCGTGGCACATACCTATACCCTTTTCCAATGTCAGTGCCCCCCCCCCCCCCCCCCCCCCCCCGGGTGCCTGCCTTTTGGGGGTGCTTTCAGCCTTTTGTTTGCAAAAATTGAGTATAGCGATGAGGTGGGGTGTTTTCATCACAGACCAAAACGCCAATTGGCATAAATTTGGTATATTTCGAGGATTTTTTGGTAAAAAAATCCTAGCTACGCCACTGCCCCCCCCCCCCCCCCACCCCGGGTTAAAGACCCTGGCTTTTGGCGCCAAAATAGATTCTAACATTGACATATAAGACGGTCAGTAATAGGTTAGAAGTTTACCCCCTCTCAACTTCTAACCTAAGACCCTGGCTTTTTGGCGCCAAAATCGACTCATAATGATATTTAAGAGGGGGTCTTTGTTAGTTTATACCCCCCCCCTCTAAAACTACTAACCTATAAGCTTGTTGGTGCTAAATCGATTCTATTGGCATTTAAAGGTAGATGACCCGATCACATTTTCGTAACACAGAATTATTTCAAACAAACGGAGATTTTCATATCATATGAAAGCTCGTATTTTTCTCATCATCATACTGAAATTTGACTGCCTAAATCGGTATAGTTACGGAGAAATCGATGAAATAACGTCGAATTACCGCGAATGGTGGTATACCACCGATTAAGTTTGTATACTACTCAATGGGTACAGTTCACAGCATCTTGTGCGGCTAAAATAAGAACCATTAGAGCTATGCAACTCAAACTTTGGAACACGACTTTTTTAAGGATGACCTTTCATGTACAATAGAAAACTTCAAGTTGAAAATCGGAATGTGATCGGGTCATCTACCTTTAAGAGGATATTAGTTTACTAACCTATTCAAGAACCTCACTTATTTGGTGCCATAGACTCATTTCATTACAAAAATATATACTTTTATGTACGTAACATTTATAGTTTAAAAGTTACAATGCTTGATAAAAATTGGCGCCAAAAACGGTTGACACTTCCCTTAAAAGGGTACATAAAAACGTTTAAACAATCATTTTAAAACTGTTTCACTGTCGTACTGCGAATAAGCTGGCCAAACCTTCTTATCCGCAGTATCGTACTGCGAATAAGAAAGCAACTCGTTCTTATCCGCAGTATCATACTGCGAATAAGCTAGCAACCCCTTCTTATCCGCAGTATCGTACTGCGAATAAGCTGGCAACCCTTTCTTACCGCAGTATCTTACTGCGAATAAGCTTGCAACCCTTTCTTATCCGCAGTACCGTACTGCGAATAGACCCTTCCTTGCATGTTTCACTATTTGTCCCCATCAGTGTTTTCACTCACCCTATACAAAGGGTGATACCCTTCACTTAATCACTTTTTACTTTCACCCTTCAATTTTTTTCTCAAGAGTGACAAATGTTGAAAATGTCATTGTTTTACTACCCAAAACACTGAACGACAAATCATACTTAGTACTTAGGACTCCAGCTTCTTGTACATGATGTAGGTGGGTGCTGTTCAATATCTAATAGCTCCAGTATTATTTGCGCTAGGGCTGTGACAATTGAGAGTAAAATGTCACAAGTTGTCGGGGGGGGGGGGGGGGTGCCGTGTTTTTCTGCTTACAACGGGAGCTATATTGCGCAATATCAAAGTTAGAGCAACTGGCAAAACTTCGCAAACATTATTATCGATTAGGACTTAGGTCACGAAAGGTCATAGGTTATTCTGATATCTGCAACAACAAAACCACACAAAACAGCGAGAGCAGCGAACTAAATCAGGTGTTGATTACGATTACAACGTCAAAAGTTGACATTATGAGAGGTTTAGTGACTTTGTTGTTAGTAATAAGCATCTATAGGCTAAAAGCAACAAAACCTCCCAAATTACCCCGTGGACAGCATAGCATGATCCGTGAGCATGAGGATGATATTTGAAACAGACTGTCATGATCATGATGGCTGTAGCCTGTGGTGACGTGATAGTATTAGATTTTTTTAGAAGACTGTAGGACAGTACAACTACAATATGCAGAATTCGGAAAAAGTAATTTATTATTGATGAAAATATCTGACTTCCAGTTGAATAGGATCATTAGAGCTATGTGTCAGAGCTAGGCATCTCCTACTAGTGCAGTCCAACCACTATTTTTTTTGGTTTTAGGCTTAGCTTAGCTTTGACAGTGTTTTACAGTACACATCAGATAAGGCTACATTACATGTATAAGTATCTACCTACACAAAACTATGAATGGAACCCATTCAATTGAGACATCAAGTATTTTAGGAATAATTTAGATACCTATTTAGAACCATTGTGTTTGAGCTTCATAGCTTTCGAGGTTATCACGACCCCTCATTCAGCGAGATTTAAATCTCCCTCCGTAACTAAAACCATGGCAGGTAGGGTCATTTGGTCAGGTGGGTTTTTGCTGTTGTTTTTTTCTAAAAAAAATCAAGAATTTTGGGTGAATTTTCAACAATTTGCAACAATCTTCAATTTGTTTTAATATAAATTTTTGTAAAACAAATTCCCCTAAAATGTTTCTATTGTAGTGTAGGTGCATGGTATGGTACACATCAAACCAACACTGGGGTAAGGTACGGCTTGACCTATTATGTAGGTCAGGTTCGGTGGTTCGATTCCATCACCAGTAAGTTTTACGTGCCTGTGCCCTGTACTTACTTACACTGGATACCATTAGGCGACAGAAAAAAGTTCCAAAAGCAAACAGACCTCTCAGGTAGGGTCATTCGGCCGGGTGTTTAGGTTAAATTGTTTCCTCAAAATCAAGAATTGTGGGTGATTTTTCAACAATTTAAAAAATAAAAAATAAAAAAAATAAATCAATTTTCACACAAGAAGCCCCTTGAAGCTTGCTCATGGGTTTTCATCATTTTTAAGGCAAAGATTCAGCATTCTGAAGCAAGAAGAATTAAGGTGGTTCGAGATCCAATATAATATTGAAACCTGTATAAAAAATGAGTGCAAGCAAAAATAAAATCAGTTTACAATCTTGCATAAAAGTAAGTGGGGAAATGGGCAGGGCAGAAAATAATATTTTGTTTCTGGGAACTTTCTAAATAATGTGTCAATAAGGGTCAGTCGGTCAGGCGTGTTTTGTTTTTGGTTTACAAACATTTAGGGAATTTTGGGGGCATTTTCAAAAAATTGTAAATTTAAAAAAGATTTAACACAATTATTTGGGAGTCCATAAAACGACATATTTTGGGTTCAGGGCCTATCAGGGGCATAGCCCTGGAAACTAGTGACATTTAGCCATGGTGGTGCCTGCATCTACATTTTTGTGTAGAGAACCATGATGAAACTGACTTGGGCAGGGGAGGGGCTATGGAGTCGGGATTATCGGGCTAAAAAAATTGAAAGGAAGGGAAGAAGAAAGTGAAGAGAAAAGGAAAAGGAAAGAGAAAAACGAAGTGTAGGTAGGAAGGAAAGAGGGGGAAGGAAAAGAGTATTTTAGATAGATGCAGGGTTGTAGCTAGCCACATTTTAGTGCCGGCTAAAATCTCACACAATTATCGCCACGCTCTGGCATTCTGAACATTTTGTGGTATTTGATGTACATTTACTCAATTTTTGAGTCTTAGAGCTGGTTAATTTGCCTGAAAATTGCTGTGAGTGCCGGTTGTTTAGCCTTAGTGCCGGTCGCTACCGACCGGCACCGACCAGTGTAGCTACATCCCTGGATAGATGATAAGGAAGGGAAAATAAATGAGTGGAAAGAAGTGAAAATCAAAAAGAAACTTGACTTGGAGAAGAGAAGAGATTTTTAAAAGGTATGTTCTGACAGCTGGCCTGATTTTCAACTTGATGTTTTCTATGTGACATGGAAGGTCATCCTTAGATTTGTCACATTCCAAAGTTTGAGTTGCATTTAACTCAAATTTTAGAAGCACAAGGTCACAAAAAATGTACCCATCAAGGAGTACACAAACTGGCTGGTAGTTTACCACCTTTGGCAGTAATTTACGGTATTTACCATCTTTTAGCCTATAATTTTTAAATGGATCATTTCTGGCCTCTAAGATTTTACAGACATAATGAGAAAAATATAGGGATTCTTCTGATATCAAAATATCTTGATGTGAAAAAAACACCATAGCCCCCAAAAAAGTGATCGGAACATACACCTTATTCTACATGAAAGGTCATCCTTAAAAAAGTTGTGTTCCAAAGTTTGAGTTGCATAGCTCTAATGGTTCTTATTTTAGACGCACAAGATGCTGTGAACTGTACCCATTGAGTAGTACACAAACTATATCGGTGGTTACCACCATTCGCGGTAATTCGACGTTATTTCATCGATTTCTCCGTAATTATACCGATTTAGGCCGTCACATTTTAGTTTGATGATGAGAAAAATACGAGCTTTCATATGATATGAAAATCTCCGTATGTTTGAAATAATTCTGTGTTACGAAAATGTGATCGGGTCATCTACCTTTAAGTTGCCCAGTAGAAACAGCCAGATAACGGTAATTAACGGTAAGTTTTGTAACCGCAAAAATCTTCACAAACCAGGTTTGTTACCGATAATAAATGGTAATTTTTTTCAGTAGAAACAGCTACCCGTTTAATCTCAACGTGAAGTTCTGTTCTGTGACCCCGACGTATACAGGTACATGCTGGAATCTACCCATTGTGAGGCAGTCTTTTTCAGGTGGGGCAGCATTGTTTGGTATTTGAACAAAAGGTAAAATGTCATGGCCCATCGACTAGGATCGATCAACTTAGCGGTAACATTTCGCGAGTAAAATCAAGGGGATTAAAAAGTTGGCGTTAAAATGTACCATTAAAACTTACCGTTAACTTTGCCAGAGGAAAAGAGGAAAACAGACAAAAACAGGGTAAAATTGGGTAAAAATATCAAATGTAAAAAAGATGAATCCAACGGAACCAGGAATAAAACACACCAAGGATCAGAAAACTGATATAAGAGGATATCTCAAAAATAAAAATATGGGTAAAAATGCCAAATATGGGCTGAAAAGAAAAGAAAAGGCTGACATAAGAAAAATGTAAAAAAAGAGGAAATCAGCTAAAAAGAGACCCTCTCACGCCCCTGCTTTGCACTGCCCCAGTAGGACCGGGTAAGGGATCCCCTCCCCCTTTGACTTTGGGTGAATTGCGCCTACATGTATTTGAAAAATCTAAGGGATTCACTTTTCCCCATCTAAATGGCAATTGCCAATTTGCCCCATACCTGGTTTGATGATGGACAATTTAGTATTAAAATGGCAAAATGGACCCAGGCTGTATTATGAGGCGAATAGCATTGGCAGCCGTGGTGTAGTGGAATGTAGATTGGCTTTGGTGCAGAAGATCTGTGGTTCAAATCCTAGGGGGTCGACTCAGGTGACCTTTCCGGTGAATTTTCTCAGAGGGAAAAAAATCTGTTGCCTTTTGCCTTGTGGTGTTATAGAGTTAGGGTTAAGATTCAATCGGGAAAATAAGTCAAAATAAAAATAAAAATAGGTAGCCAGTGTCAGTACAGACAGGCACATACAATTTACTGGTGATGGAATCGAACCAACAAACTTAACCTACATAACATAGGTCAAGCTGTACCTTACCCCAGTACGATTTGATGTGTGCCATGCACCTAAACTACATACCAAGCAGAGATCTATAATTTGGGGACCAACAAAACCCTGGTCAGTTTTGAATGGGGGGAGTGTAGAGGTCCCGATTGCCGATGGGGGTGATTGCAGTAGCGTGCTCAAATTTGGGGGCCAAGGTGGCCGCTGATTGGCCATTTGTTGTTGACTGTGTTTGCTTTTTTGACTTTGCGATTTGTTAACTGTGCGAACATTTTTGACCGTGCGCATATTTGTGACCGTGCAATATTTTTTGATCCTACCGGCCCTACCCCCCACTCATGAGGAGACTGCCAAAAAAATTGGGGCTATCCTTTTACTATTTTTTGAGGTGCTTGTCGGCAATCGGGACGTCTACACCACCCCCCCCCCCCCCCCCCCCCCCCCCCCCCATTCAAAAGGGTCTGGGGATGCCCCTGCTGGGGCCATTATTTCATCGAAAAAGTGCCACGCCAGCTCACAACAGACGGACTGCACCATGGCCATTTGTGGCACTGCGGGTGGTTAGGTGTAACAAAAAGTAGTTGGTTATGTCCTCCCCCCACCCCCATCCAAATTTGAGAGTCAAGACCCTAGTTACGCCACTGGTTATAAATGTATTTGTAATTGTTTGTTAATTTTGCAAACCACCAATTATAATTTTCATTATTGATATTTAAACAATAACCACAATCCACTTACTTGGTGATATTTAAATTATATTGACTGTTCTACTGGTACTATCAACAAATATGCATCTCAGAATTGCTTCAGTGCGTAATGGCGTTCATGACTTGTATTACGCAAAACACATGCGCAAATTGATCGAGAATTGTTTGCTTCTATCGATTATGCTTGATAATTGGCCTCCTGGAAATCCCCACAATATGTAAGAGCAACAAATTAAAAAGTCCCATTTTATAAATTATAATTATGCTTTTAATACACTGTAGGCCACAAAAATAAGAGGTTTGTTTGATATAAAGTTGGATGGATTGAGCATTCGAGCTATGAGTTTTTAAAAAAAATTGTGCGAGACAAAATCGAGCACAATATTTTCAAAACTCATAGCGAGACCAATTTATTTGTGTATCAGTATCAGTATGCGAAAAAATCCATCCAATTTTATCATTATTATGTGTTGAGAATCTTACTTGGCCAAAAAAAATAGGATAAAAAAAAATTATCAATGCATAATGATGCCCAAACACGTCCGACCCATACAAAACCGGTCATCAAAATCAAACATGAGTTTAGCATTACATTTATAAGGCGAGTGCTTATACTGCGCTAAGATTTATCTTTGGCTAAAGTGGATACATCAGTGCATACTACTTACATGTAGTAGTTGCTGGAAATTTAGCCCTTAACATCTACGCGCCTGTTAGCATCGGACCGTGTAGTCAACTATTGAAAGTAAGCATCATCTACTATTCTACTACATGTATAGCGGGAATTAGTTCCGAGTCAAAGCTCTCCGTTTTCTGATTAAAATTAATAAAACCTTAGTTTAATATACCAGTAAATCGCCCTATTCCCATTTCCCACTACGGTAAAGAAATGACCGATGCCGGCTAGTCTAGGCTTGTTTCCGTAGCCAAGGGCAGGGTTCAAATTAACTGTTCAGGCATCGAAGGCAATTTGATGCCCCTTAATTTCTGGCTGTTTTTACTCCATTCAAAATTACATAATGGCCTTGGATAAATTTGGTGCCCCTTTCAAATTGCTTTAAATTGCCCGCCCTTTTCATTTCTTATTTTGAGGCCTGGCCAAGGGCGATTCAAATTCAAGTAAGTTTTTTCTTGGAAATTGAAATAGTTTGACTTGAGCCATAATTAACCCTAGACTATGCCATAGTCCTTTGTATTATTTCATTTTTTTATATATTTTTTCTTTTGCCTGGTAAAATTACTTGAACTTGATGTTTGACATTTTAGTTACTTACATTTGATTTTGTATAAAATCAAATCTATCCCAAATCGGGCTAGTGTTTTCTCATGCTATAATTTATATAAAACATGTAAACTTCAATCCCGCAAGCTGCAAACTTGATAGTTTTGTTTCTTTGCATTGTTCAGTAACATAGGGGAAAGCTAGATTAAAGCAAGATTAAAGATTTTAGACTAAAACAAACACATTTAAAAACTGGTTTGGCATGGCAATTTCAAGACACCGAACCACAAACCACAAGTAATTAATGTTTATATTCTGTAACTGATAACAGCAGACAAAACAATCCATGTGTGGTTTTCAAGGTTTGGTATATTCTGGGGGATCACTTGCAGACCTGAGGAACCAGATATTAATTTGGATCCACTTGAGGTTGTAGATGTTGAAACGGATACAAGTTTCGTTTAAGTGGACTATGGAGTAGTCTATAATTAACCCAGGCATAGGCCCTAAATATTCTTTGAAATGTTCAAAACATAATAAATTAATTAAAGCAAAAGTTAGACCAATTGTAATTGTAATCAGAAAAGGTGAAAAAAACCACATAACATAACAGTCGCTTACACAGCCTCTCATGCGTTCTTCACTAGGATTCGAACGATCTTGTTGTGTATAAATATAATGCACCGGGGATTGATAGCGTGGATTAGGGCCGGGACATACAAATTGCTGATGTGATGTACCACGTACAGTCGTGTACGGTCCCCGTGGGGCAGGGCGCTATTTTGAGTACATCACCACTACAGTCCCAGCCCCCGTGGTCGGGACAAAGTGTACAGTCCCGGTCATCCTTACCCAGGACAAAGTGTATGCCCCGGCTACACTCCATGGGTTGCTTAATTTTTTTCTGCAACACAACAATAACCCTAACACTACCATATACCCCAAAATACACGACTGGGCACGTTGATACCACCCGGCGTGGAAGTTTTTTGATGAAAAAATGGACCCAATACATACAGTCTGGGCAATACACTGCCCAGAACTGTGCTTGACAGCCGTGGTGAAGTGTGGAATCCCTCGCCTGTGGTGCGAGAGGTCCCTGGATCAAATCCCGGGGGATCGGGGGGGATATTTTGGTCGATTTTCCGCGTTGAAGAACAAATTCTGAAAAAAGCAGGGGGAAGTGTTAGGGTTAACATTAACAGGATGCATTTATAATTATAATGTGTTCCTTATTAGGCTTATTAGGCTTATTCAGTCAAGCGCATCGCATCTCTAGCTTATTTATAGCGACGCCTGAGGTGTACATTTGTGTACCCCAGTGGCGTAACAGCCGGGGGGGGGGGGGGGGGGGGGGGGGGGGCACAGTGCCCCCCCTGAAGGTGCTCAGCAGGAAATTCAAACCTACCCACCAGGAAAAATGGGGGGAAGGGAAAAGAGAGGAAAAGAAGGGGGAGAGGGAAAGAAAAGAGAGAGAGAAAGGAAAAAGAAAAAGGGAGGAAAAAGAAAAAGGAAAAGGAGAAAAAAAAGAAGAAAGGGAAAGAAAGAAAGAAATTTAGCGTACGTCCCCTTAGCGTACGTCCCCGTTACACAGGCCCCGGCTAGCGGGGGCACAGTTTGTACGTCCCCGTACACTCCCCCGCATAGCCGGGCATCATATTTTGTACACTTGTGTACAGTCCCCCACAATGTCCCGGGTCCTCCGGGGCCGGGCTTGCAATTGATAAGTGCATAACGGAAGATTTTGTATTACGACCGCCAAACATGATTTCTCAAAATGACATCCAAATAGGCATTGATTTGACATCACTGTTTTGAGTGTTTGTGCGTGAAACTCTCGGTGATTGATTGATCGATCGATTGAACGATCAAAATCAATCAATCAACACTCTGAAAGTTTCACGCACAAACAGTGACATCAAATCAATGCCTTCTCTTCTGTAAGTGACGTCATTTCTAGAAATCTGGTTTCGCCTTTGGAATAAAAGCTATGTATAATGATGTTTTGCTTTGTTGTCCATAGCAAATGACTTTAAAAATACCCAGATGACCAAAGCGATATGTACTGTAGTCGGATTTATAATTGAATTATAAAAACACATTGAATTAAATTGAAGAAGCAGCGTTTTGCGTACATTCAATGTGCACAACATGACAACCATGACTCATGAGCATTATTTCGAGCGTGATCATCTTTGTGCTGCGTTGCGTAAGTGGTGCTTGCTCAATTTGTATACCAGGAAAGGTGGCTTCTCACCTTTCCTGATCAATGTGATCATGCTAAATATTAATCAGCCTATATAATAATAATATGATGCTACATCATGTACATATGTACATGATGTTGATGTACATTTACTCCCTGTCATAATAATGCCTTGGACATAAATTAAATTCCATCAAATCATGCGTATGTGCGAGTTGCGTACGTTCATATTGTAATGCGTAGGTGCAAAATGTGCGTCGAACGCTGTGATTAACGGCGCTTAGACTTAGTTATTCGCGGCTGTCACTGTCAGTGTCAAGCATTTTGAGTTTTGACGCCGCGCCCCGCAAACAAGAACAAAATGAAAATACGCTCGCGTGAAATAACGCGAATTATACCCATACTATACTAGTACTATTTCTATTTGACTTTGAGTAGGTTATCTGCAACACTTCATAAGTTGAAGCCACACGCAGATGGTCTACTAACAGTTTATTAATATAAAACAGCATGACATTGTCAAACGATTTCAGAATACGGAGACGTTTCAACAGTTGAGTTCGGTTTGACTTTTCCCTCACATTTGCAGGGAAATAGGTGGGGGAAATAATACTTTAAAAAACTACCGTTATTGTCTGTGGTCCGTCTGTAGCCTAAAAATGCTTGTTATTTCCTATGGGAGAACCGTAGAACAGTATTAAAACAGCTCGGGACCGAACAATAACCGGCTATCAGAGCAACGAAAACGCTACGAAAACGCAAATGTCGCCACACAGAAACTTCCAAAATAAATCGGAAAAATCAGAGGTCAACAGTGTTCCGATATATATTTTTGAATAATTATTTCTTAAAAAAATCAAAATTTCTTTCCTTTTTGACGATTGAAGCCAAAATTGCGCTACAAAATGTAACAATTCGCTTTTATTTGAAGAAAACAAAACAATTTAAGGCATTTACACTTACAAGTAGTATTTTTAGATCAATAGAACTTTTTTCTTAAAAAAAACACGTCGAAAGCCGTTTTAGACAGTTTTAGACTGTATCCTGAACGCAAATCATATCTAGAGAGAGGGCGGTTTTTTTAAAAAAAGCCAGGGATAGCGATGGTTTAGGGATGGTATTTCAACAAATTTCAACATTGTTTTAATCAAGTTTTGCTGTGTTTTTGTGAGTAGAAACAACATTAATGGCAATTTTTAATGTTCATCTTGCATACTGAAGTAAATTAATAAAAAATAAAAAAATGTCAACACCACTCAGTGTCCTGTTCACATAAACATACTCGTTTTCGCCAAGCTGACTCCCTATAAAAATAGAAACGAGGAATTATATCATTAAAATAAGGTAGAACTTATTGAATGACCCTCATTGTTTAACGCGAGACTATAATAGTCTATCCCATGAAAAAAACCCACCAAATCATCGCAGCGCAGGTTCTGATGATCATGAAACATTTCACTTTGGTTTCGTGGTCAGCTTAAAAGTTTCTATTGTATAAGTGTTGCAATTGATTTACCGTCAATACAAATGGCGGATGCGGATACAGGGGGGGGGGGGGGGCGGGTGGGCTAGACGGGCTAGAAAGAAAAAAGGGAAAGAGAAAAAGAGGGGACAAATAAAACGAAAAAGCAAAAAGAAAAGGGTGGGGGCGGGGGGGGGGTGGGGGGTGGGGGGTACAACAAGGCGGGAAGGCCGGTAGGCATGCAAGAGGGTCATAAGGGGAGAAGTCATTGTAAGTTGGTTGGGATACATACACACGCGTACGTTAACGAGAATTCTGATATTTTGGAGGTAACTATTTAACTTCTTTCTGGCATAGGCCTATATAAAAAGCCAATATTGATCGGAAATAAAGTGATTGCTTTTACAATAAAATACCAAAAGTACATACCAAATCGCACCAAATGGGTTCGAGCTTTTAAACAGTCTATACTTAAATCAAGAAAATATCAGTAGGCCTATATATGCTCAACTTCTTTCGTTCATTGATAAAAACAAAATATTTATTGGAAATGAAGAGGTGGATTTTTTATAACATTTTGGTCAAAAGTATAGACCAGATCGCACCAAATGAGTTCTAAAATTTAAAAAAATAATCTACTTCTGAGGGGCACATCCCCCTCAGACTCTCCTCTGTTCCAGCATAGCTCGAAGAACATTTAAAACAATATTGGACGGGATCGATAAACTTTGTATGTATAATTATCAATCGATCACTCTTCATTTGAATAGAATAAAAACGTAAGACTTAAAACTAAAGCCCCTTTCAGGGTATAGGCCTACACCAACAGAAAAGGGGTTCAATTTTTAATTATTTCTATATACTTATTTGTTTACGTTTTTGTGTCACTTCGTGGTCATTTGGTACAAAAATGGGTGACTAAAACAAGAAATTTAACTTTATTTAAATTGTAGTTGGTGTATAATAATTGGCTATCATGGAAAGTGGTTATTTTTTGGATGAGTGCGCAAGGCAGCCTTCATACACATGCTGCACATGACAGACGAATTATTCTAGCTCCAGTTCGAGGCCCGCTCATGCAGGGACGGTGACCAGGGGTTGAATGGGTTGGTCCATATCTTTGAAAAGGCATACATTAGGAATGTTTGTGAATAAACAATGTACTATCTACTGAAGATAGCAATATAACATACGGTTATCTACTGAAGATAGCAATGTAATATATTGGTATTATCTACTGAAGAAAAAATATTGCACACGACCCGATATTTAAAATGGTTCCTAACCTTTTAGCCAGACGTGTGTGCCGTCCACTGCACTTACAATTGAAGGAAAGCCGTTCAGCAAATAAAATCCTTCCTGGGTTTTTGAAATCTCATTCTGAGATGTAGGAAATTTTATGTACTGGTGTCTCCTCGCTACCAACGCAG
>CM069455.1:5640555-5673825 GCA_035610835.1 Ophiura sarsii
CATTGGGCCTAGGCGCATGGTGTATTAAGGGTACCATGTCACTTACATTATATCAAGGGCACTTTAGGTACCTGCCCTGGGTACCTGAATAAGGACATACTCTTGATATTTATATAAGCATTTATAACGCTTTGATATTACTCACCTCTGCCTATTGTGGTATGACTATTACTGCCCGCGATTAATTCAAGTTTTAAATGATACAGTAAAATTAGGCACCGGGTAGCGATATAACGGCACACTGCAGTACCTGGATTATGTGGTATCCGGTGCCATTAACAAGGGCACCTGTGGTAACTGGATTAGGGGTAGGGATTAGGCCTATGGGGTCCCTGGATATAATGGGACAACGGGTACCTGCATTTCAGGTCACATGGGAGGCCTCCATCCCGGGGCCTCCATAGGTATCTGGAAAGACAAAGGCGGCCTACCTACTTTAAGGCACATGTATACCTGGATTATCAAAAGCACCTGCGATATTCGGATTATTTAGGGCCCGTCTGGATTATGTATACACGTAGGACATGTTCTTGATATTGTATCAAATTTGCTTACGCTTTGTTTACTTACCTCCGTGAAATCTTCTAGTGGGTCCGCGCGAAGCGCGGATGCCCGCTAGTAATATATAATTTATTGTACACATTTTCGGCCATCGGCCTTCATCGGGTACGGTTGATTGTCGAAGGGGTCGAAGAGCCTGCTTCGCCACGGTAGCTCATGAGCCAGGGAGGTACTTGAATTATTTTTGATGGGGTGTGCGGCTCGAGTTCTGAAACTCCTTACCATATCTAAGGATTTTTCTCACTAAAAAACCCCCCTGATTTGACCAAAGACGGTTGAATTTACAATTTGTTCGCACATGGGACCCTCAACGAAAAGCCTACCCATGGTTAAGGATTTCTCATGAAAAACGGACCCACTGGAGCGGGATGTCCCAGTATGCTCCCCCCCCCCCCCCCCCCCCCCCCCCCCCCCCCCCCCCCCGCTCATAGGTTTTGGGCATTTCAAGACCCTGGGAAGCATGTTTTCTTAATAGTATAACATTCTTTTGTTTTTGTTTTTATTAAATCCCCTTAATTGATGGGGGTTCAGGGGATAGGAATGATGTAACGTTTCTTGCATTCATTTAATTACTAATTAACTAATTTAGTACTCTTTCCCTTTGAACTCGATGTTAGAAGATCATGGGTGTGCCAGGTACCGAAGATATCGGCAGGGGTCCAGGCCCGGGGGAGGGGGAGGCACACTTCGAAACCATATTTTTAATCAGGATGAAGATTTTGGAGCTTTACCAGAATCCATGAAAAACTCAATTTCGAAAAAAGGTCTCTAAGCACTTTTGCAAATTAACTCTTCAAATGTGGCACCTTATGGCAAAAGGCACCTTAAAAGTTGGGTGTGACAAGTTACTTATTTACAAATCATTTATATAACAATTAACAAACCACAAACCAATAACTTTCATAAATGAGTCACTTGTCGCTCCCGACTTAAGGTACCTTCTGCCATACGGTGTCACATAATTTCTCGAAGTGTTCACGACTCTGCTCCAGAGACATTTAATTTTTCCCTGTGTAAACATGTACACATCTATTAAACAAATATTGTCATGAGACCAAAGAGTTTATCTGGTTGTCTCGATTTATTCAACTACTATGATAACTAATTTCAAACAAACAAAAAATCAACTTTATTGAAAAAAATTCGGGGATGACGTTCCAATGCCCTTTAAAGGTATATTATGTGATCTTTCCAGGGAACGCCCTCAACATCGAAAAAAAAAATAGAAAGCAGATTTTCTTGCAGATTTACATTTCTGATCATAAATCATGCATACATTCCAAGTTACAGGGCGATACGATTCTTAATTACTTCAAAATCATGGTTTTAGAGTGAAAATAAACTGTCGGAATCCCGACAGTTTATATTTTTCACTCTAAATTCACTCTAAAACCATGATTTTGAGGTAATTAGGAATCGTATCGCTCTGTAACTTGGAATGTATGTATGATTTATGATCAGAAATGTAAATCTGCAAGAAAATCTACTTTCTAAAAAAAATAATGAATAGAGGGCGCTATCTTGAAAAGATCACATAATATGCCTTTAATATATTCATGATAGTGCATAAAACCAAATGAAATAAATCAACACATCATTATTTAGTAATTAATTTATCCCATAGATAACATTCCAATGAACTCAATTATATGCTTCTATTGGTCAAGCAGTTCTGGAGTTAAGTGGGTACGACACCCCTCACCAATTTTGTGACTCTTAATGCATTTTTCTCTATTAAAAGAAGTGGTCAAAATACTAGGTCATATCCCTTAAGGGGGAATATGACACCCTCTACGATTTTCGTGTGTATTGTTCTCCATCTGGAGCTGTAGAAATAATTGGTGAACATCAAACCATGCACTTTAAAGATCACAAAACTCGCATTCAAATATTTGTAGGACAAGTAGTTCTTGACATTTACTGGAAAAATATTGAAATTTGTATATTTTTGGCCATAAAACCTGACCACAATAATAACCCAATACTCTTCAAGACCACTTGGCTACCATTCATTGATCCAAACAGCATCAGTTATCTTTATATATCAACATATTTTGAGTACCATACAGCACACTGCTAAATGTCACGATTTTGTTTACATGATTTTCACATTAAAGGGGCATTGGACAATATTTTCATATTTTTATTTTGGGTTTAATTTCACTAGTTACACTCAAAATGTGATAGAATATTAAAAATCTGTGAGAAAAAACTGCACAGACATGACAAAACCCACGGAAAATGAAGAAAATACAAAATGTGGGAAAGCACACTGGGGATGAGGCTAATTTACATTTTCAGTTGATAGTTGCTTGTATATCATAATTTTGAAGTTTATTGTAGCTATGACACCTTTAAAATACCTAATTAATCCTTGAGAAAAGCAGACATCTTTTGTTTGTCATTATGATCAAGGATTACAGCAGTTGGTGCAGAATTCGGCAATCTTGTATTTATCGGTGTCGACTCAGATAAATAGAAAATGAAAGAAAAGTTGTTATTTCTCTGGAAAGGAATTGAAGATGCAAGTAAAATTTGGCATAGATTCTTTTCATATAATAACTCATCTAATTAATAAAAAAAACTCAACTTTGTTGAAAAGAAATCGGGGGATGATGTTGAAGTTGTCCATAGCCCTTTAAATTTAAATGGATCAAAATTCCAAACAAAAAGGATACATTAGCCAGAGTTTTTAGTATAGCTCAGCCAGAGCATGTAAACTTTGACCCTGAATTAAATGCCTTGTCTCTTGCACTTGACTATTACTGCAAATTTGACTCATAGTTTTGCGCGAGGACTACAAAATGCCTGACGCTAGTCTAATAAACAAAAGAGTACATAATTGTATCACATCTCTGAGCTTGAGGGCCGCAACACTAGAAGGGGGTGCCGTACTGCCTTAAGAAGGGATACAAAAGGGAGATTAAGCTGCTTTGTTTGAGATGTAAGTAGGCATACTGAATGGAGAAAAGCAAATTAAATTTAAATAAACAATTTGAGCCGGGTGGGACACAGAAGGGAGAGGGGCTGTTTGCTAGCAGAAAACTGGCATGTTGATCTTGATAAACAATGCAAGTTATGCAAACGGCGAAGTTAATCACACTTTAAACTAGCCCCTGACCTAGTTTAAATTTAAACGCGTTTTAGGGTGTTTTAGCGGCGTCTAAACAGTGTCTATATTTACCCAGTCTTCGAGAATAACGTTTACCGTAATCATTGTTTAAATTGCAATTGAAACTCTGATTAGCGCTAAACATCGTTCAAGAATACGGCCCAAGGTGTTGGCTCATCATTTACATAACATACATTTATAACAATGATTTGATTAAAAAAGAATAAATGTATTACACGTGTATTATACAAGAATAAAAACAGAGAAATCAACCCAAGATGAAAACATTAAAAAGCACAAAAGAATTTCTAAGCAAAATGTGATAATCAAACCACACATTAAACATGTGAGCTTATAAACTGCTCACAAAAAGTATCGAAACACTTAGAAATGATCCTATATCATAACGGCTCGAAAGGGTATGCATTAATCGAAGCAAATAACCAAGTGCATAATTTTGTTCTGCGTATTTTGACACCTCGATCGATGAGATACGATGTTGCGGAGCGGAGTTATTGTCATTTTAATGGTCGTGGGTCCAGTTTCAAAAGTGACAATCATCCTATAGAAAGAGGTTTGCATTACTGTTTCGAATGATCAGATTTGTGATTTTCAATAGGGATGAGTGTCACTTTTGAAACTGGACCCACGATCATTGAAATGACAATAACTCCGCTCCGCAACATCGTATCTCAACGATCGAGGTGTCAAAAGACGCAGAACAAAATTATGCACTTGGTTATATGCTTTGATTATTAATGCATACCTTTTCGAGCCGTTATATATTGGATCATTTCTGAGTGTTTCGATACTTTTTGTGAGCAGTTTATAAAAAGATCTACAATCCTGCTTAAAGGCAGCAACATTTAAAGGTAGATGACCCGATCACATTTTCGTAACACAGAATTATTTCAAACATACGGAGATTTTCATATCATATGAAAGCTCGTATTTTTCTCATCATCATACTGAAATTTGACGGCCTAAATCGGTATAATTACGGAGAAATCGATGAAATAACGTCGAATTACCGCGAATGGTGGTATACCACCGATATAGTTTGTGTACAACTCAATGGGTACAGTTCACAGCATCTTGTGCGTCTAAAATAAGAACCATTAGAGCTATGCAACTCAAACTTTGGGACACGACTTTTTTAAGGCTGACCTTTCATGTAGAATAGAAAACTTCAAGTTCAAAATCGGAAAAGTGATCGGGTCATCTACCTTTAAGGATTCTCTGAGGTTACAAGGGATTCTATCCCACAATCCAGGAAGACCCACAAACAAAGAATTAACGAAACATGCAGTCCTGACTGATGCAAGAGTCTGGAGCTGTTCAAACTACTTTGTTGAACAAATGAATTGAAGGAATCAGGAAGAAAGCCATTAATAAGTTTGTAACCGAAGACCAACCTTTGAAATTAAAAGACGTCCTCAAGTTTCAACAGATTAAAACATGTCATTGACTTCTATTCATTTTCACACTATAACTCAAAACAGTTTTATCTTGTAAAATAATGTGATTTTTGAGATCCACAAAGACATGTTAGGCATTTAAACCTTTGCTGTTGTTCGCTTTAAACCAGGCAGCAATGGTTGACGCTTAGTTTGAGCATGGCACTTCTGTGTGTAGTTGTTTCTCCGTTTACTTAGTCTATGCAACATGAATATCTGCTGTCTCTTTGGCAATGATGCCACCTGTTTTTTATATCTGGATGCCCATGAAAAAGTCTGTTCTGCAGCCATTGAGTTCATTTTTGTGTCAGGATTTTCCCGTTCAAAATTCTTTGGATTGAGTTCTTTCCTGCATATATCACGCTTGTGGTTGGAAATATGCAGGCCATCAATCATCTTCCTTACCATTTTCCACATCTGCGAAAATTTACCAGGTAGAGGTAAGGTGTCCATCTGCAGAATTATAACAACACACAAAATGATTGGTTATTACTTCACAACTGTTGAACACAACAGATAAATGTTTCACACAAGGAGAAACCTTTTCCAATAAAAAAAAACTTTGTCAAAATTAAAAGAAATAGTTGTTGTCATTTGGTTCCAAAAAATAATTTGAGGTTAAATTTGGATAAATGAAACATGTACCCACAAAATGAGAGATAAGTCACCATATTTCAATTGAAAGATATGACCATATTCATGTTGTTCAGATTTTAAGCTTAATAATGATATATGACTTGCAAGGGTTACCAACTTATTTGAAAGGATATGGATTTTACAACAATTTATTTTTGAATCGAGTTACAAACAAAAATTGTTGTTACAGTTTTTGCAACAAAGAAGAGTCCGGGGGGCACTTGTATTCAAAGGTGGATATCATGCTCGAGTATAAAAACGAGTATATTGGGTACTTTTTTTCACGGAGAGGCAAGATACTTGAGTATCTTGAATAGGGTGTCAAAAACAGCCGAAATCAAGAAATAGTGTATGTATTTTAAGGCAAATAATTTGAAATTTTTGAATTTGAAAAATCCTTGTTTAGGGTATATGTAAAACTGGTGAAAATCCTTGTTTAGGGTGGCTTTCTGCTGAATTAGAAAAATCCTTGTTTCGGGTATGGAAAACCGGTGAAAATCCTTGTTTAGGGTGGCTTTTTGAGTCGACCCAAAATACTTGTTTAGGGTCATTTTTAGGGGCCATACTCAAGCATGATATCCACATTTGAATACAAGTGGCCCCCCTGGGAGAAAAGTACATCAACTTATCAATTATCCAAATAGATGGAAACTAGATGTAGATGAAAAATGAAAATGACAACCCAATTCGAGCCATTTGCACCATTTTTGGCTTTTTAGGGGCTTTGAGAGAAAGGGTCCCCCCCCCCCCCCCCCCCCCCCCCGGCTACGGGCATGCCCCTACCCAAGGACTATTGTGTTCAAGTTTTATGAAAACCTTATAAAGTATGTAGGGTTAACAATGTTGTCCACAGATACACAGACAGACAATTACACAGCCACACAGAGCTACACATACTACCAAGGAAATCCCTATAATGTGCTCATCTTAGGCAGATCGATGACTCAAAAAAATGTATACTGTCAATAACAATTTGGCAAAATCTAGTTTAATCTATGTATTTTAATCATTTTCAGCATAGACAAACGTGCATTTCATTAAAAAGTTGGTTTGTGATCTTGGCCCACACCTGGTTCACAAATTTATTTGCTTTAAATAAAGAAGCCCTGACAAAGGCTATTAATACCTATACCTGCAGCTTCAGAGCTGTGTTAACTAAATGAGCTTGTAATTTCTAATAACCTGACAACTTAAACACACAGCTTACTGCTTACCTTTGCAGCTTTAAGCCTCATAACATTGCACATGTTGTCATATGCCAACCAGAAGTTCTGAAATTCTGATTCTGCAACATCTTGAAAGAGCAAGTAGAGGAATGACAGGATGATCAAGAAAACCTGGCTAGGTGATTCCGATCTAAACATAAAAGGGGGAAAAATAATTTCATTACAGCTAACTGTTTATTGATCATTATTATCATTATTATGTTCTGCACTTGCATATAATAATTTGTCAGCTAGATTCAAGTGTGTTGTAAGTGGCATTTTTGACAAAATTGAGTTTCTAAAAATATCCTCTAATTTTTTTTAAAAAAACCCACACAATTTAAGCTTTCTAAAACCAAGTCTTTAATATAAAAAATAACATTTTCAGAACTGAATTAAGATGTTTAATAATTTAATAATTTGGTGCTTCTATAGGGCAATACCAAGTATGATCATTGTGCTTTAATTTTGCTGCCAATTAATCACCACAATCATCAGGCAAGTTAATTTTTAAGATGGCTGCCGTAGCGCATATCCAATCAAACCATAAAGGGCTCGAACCTGGCAAATGTTTCAATCAAAATATAGAAAGCAAAATAAAACACATGTTACCTTTTTATTACTTTGAGCCTTGGTTTAGAGCTTAAATTGTGGTGTGTTTTTGTATGTATCTTATATATTTTTAGAAAACTCAACTTCCATAACAAGTATGATCCGGAAAACACATATTTATAGACTCCAATAAAACATTTACTCTAATCCAGATATTTTATTAACACAAATTTAGCTTCAATTGGCAATTATAAAGAGCATTGGGGCTTATTGAAACAACAATGCCAAAAGCAAGCCCTTAAGGGGTCACTTTGATCAACACTATTTTCATAAGCCACTCTGCTCTTTATTGCAAATTCAAAGTCACAAGACATACAAATCAAAGAAAATTTGAATTGAGCTGAGACCTATAGCTAACTTCCTTATAAATGCGATTTTAAAAACTACGGATCTGGAGAAAAAAATACACGGAAGCCTTTGTAACACTATTTTGGTAGGGATAATAATGAATAAATAAAACGTAAACATTTGTAATTTAACCTTTCTTTATTTTCCAAATATAAACCATGTGTAAAATTAAGCCCTTGTCTAAAAGCTTGCAATCTGTTTTGATTATCATGTCATCTTACTAGCCCATATGTATCTGGGAATTAATAAGTTTCAAGAAAATTGAAATAACAGAGTAATTCTATAAAATATGAATAATCACCTTTTTTAATGTGCTGCATCAATACATTCTAAATCTAAGCTGTAGTTAACTACTTTTCAAAATTGTTCAGAGACCTGAGCCGTGCGTATACCCAGAAGTGGTAAACAGTCGCACCGATTGGTTGTGCCGGTAATTACCAAAGAAACCGACGCACGTCGGCTATGCTTATTGTGTGCGCTGGGTTGTCACAGTGCGTGACAGGTCTCTGAACATTTTGAAAAAATTGTTTTTACAGTGAACAACATTTTAGTGTTTACTCAGACACAATTCCAAAATTATATATTTGCTGTAAAAAATGAGCATGACCTCAATATTAATCATGTGCATGTGAAACTAAGGCCAAAGAAAATAAAAGGTTTGTCTCACATACCCGCGCACAAGTATGTGGAGAGCATCACCCCGCATTAGTCTACGCACTAGGGCTTTATTTATTTATTTTTTGCCAGTGAAAAATCATCTCATATTCAGCCGAGATTTAGAACATTTTGAAACTTTCCTTGTGGTTTGTAAGTCTGTGCATTGTAAGAATTGTCATCAATGGCACGTGTGGTTTGAATTTCCAAAAGTGTCTTGTAATTTTCTATCATTCACAATACCATTTTGTGATGTTCGCAGAACAAAAAGCACAACAGTCAACAATGAGACCATGACCTAAAAAAAAGGGAAAGAAAAAAAGGAAAAGCCACATTTAGCATAGCTATTTTCCAATATGTATGTGAGACAAACTTTTTTTCTTCTTTTCCTAAATATCAAGGTAACATTTTCATACCTGTATATAGGGCTAAATGTTTGAATATATCCTCCAGCAGTTATAATGAAAACATAGCCCCTTGATTTCATATTCAGACTTGACCTCTCACCAGTTTCCTTGTTACAAGGCTCAACAGTGCTTGGTAGTGTATCATCACATCCTGTTAGGATTTCAACCACCTCTTTGGTATTCTCCTTCACCATGTTGACTGCTCCTGAGTATGAAAAAACATAAACACAATTAAGAGTTAAAAATTTGATGCTGAAAAATTTAACACGAACAGAGTAGTTCAATGGTTCTTTCAACAATTTAAGAGCAATGAAGATCACCCTACCCAACAAATTTCCGGGACCAAAACTCCTTGCAACAAAATGATATGTGACATGACCAATAGGAAAAATGAGCAATTTATGTTGGTCATATTCGTGCAAACCCTATTAAAATCGCACACCTGGAGAAGAGACGAGTCGTGGAGACGAGATATGACCAAATGGGTAATTTTGTAAAGTACATTGTATGGCTCGTAACCACTTCCCGCCTGATATATGGCATTTGCAAAGGTGCATAATGGCATAATGTTTCAATTTGTGATCTAGGCTTGCAACACTGGATCTAAATGATTCTGATACCTAACCCCTTTGAACTTGGTGGTGCATCAATGGTTCATTTTACTAAAATGTGGTTATCCCTAGCACATACTTTAACCTTATTTGACCTCTGTAAAGGTCATGATTGTTAAAGCTTGTACCATTTGTTCATATGACCTTTTACCTACGCCAACATCATTCATGTATGTCGAACATTCCTATTTTCTTCCTACCTTTAGGCATGAGTGTATCGTTATAGTTAATATTATATACATGTCCAGTGTACGGTGCACCAGAAGTCTCATAACTAAAAGTTACCCTTAGGCAGATATTATCACCATACATGTACCTTTGAGTATATAAGATTTGCAAATACGGTACTAAATTATCATGAATTCCACTCAAAAACTTAGTGGCACATCAGTACACCCCAACCCCTTCCTATCACCAATTCCATAAACATAGGCTTTAAGGAATATGGAAATGTACTCCAGATAAAAAAAAAAGTGTGGTGTTAAAAGGCGAACAGAAAAGTTACCGATACGTGTCATCCTGAAGAAAGTTAAGGCGAGATATGGAATAATCGGAATCCAGGGTCTAGATTTCGACGAGAATCAGGGAATCCATTCTCGCAGTGATTCCCATAGCATCAAAACATGACAATCAAATTTGATTCTTGCAAAATTATCTTGCAAGAATCACTGTGATTCTTGCAAATTAAAACAAAATTGAGACCCTGGAATCTTACTATAATTCACCGTATGTTGTATGTTTGTATGTTTGTATGTGTGTATCCATAAAAGGCTCCCTCATTTTACGCCTAAACGCTGTGAACGTTGAACTGATGAAAGATGATTATAATGTGAGTGTTATAAGCTATAAATGGCCGAAAAACCGTACAGAATTGACCGAGATATGAGCAAAATGATGTCCAATTTAGGCCTTTTCAGCCCGGCTTTTGAGACTATTTCCGTACGGGCCATGTTTGTTTTTCTCTGCGTACACTGTAACCATGCAGTCGGCGCGTAGCACATAACGCGTCGCAGTGCGACATGCAAAATAAACGCGCACACGCACTACACCCACGCACCCCTACACACGCGGGCGGGTAAATATTGGAGAAATACGCTGCGCCACACAGGGTTGGTTAGAAATACGCCGCGCTAAGGGAGATGGTTAAGGTTAGGCCTTGGCGTTGAGATAAGCCGCTGGGCGGGAAACTTTAGGCCTTGGGGTTGAGATATGACACAGGCGGGGCGGGGCGGTGACGAATGGGGGGGGGGGTGTAATGATGTAATGTGGTTTGGGAGGCAGGGGTTAATGAAGAAATGTGATGCTAAATTGCGTAACGGATATGCCACGGGCGGGGCAGGGGCAGGCGGGGGAGTGACTGGTGGGCTACGGGAGATGGTTAAGGTTTAGGCCTTGGAGTTGAAATATGCCACGGGCGGGGCGGGGGCGGTGACGAATGGGAGTTGTGATGCTAAATTGCGTAACGGATATGTCACGGGGCGGGGGCGGGCGGGGTGGGACGGTGACGGTTGGGGAACGGGAGATGGTTAAGGTTTAGGCCTTGAAGTTAAAATATGCCACGGGGCGTGGGCGGGCGGGGGTCTTTGAATTAAAACAAAAGGGCGGGCGGGGGTCTTTGAATTAAAACAAAAATGTTTTAGATATTGTTCTATTCCTATGTGTTTCGTTATAAATTTTCCAACACTTTTGTGTTGTTTCATTTGTAGGAGTTCTATCTGGTAGGCCCTACTCCCTAGCGGGAGAGCCCGTCTGTAGGACGGGCGTTCCGATAGTCCACTATAATTTTAGCATGTTGACCCACCTTAAAGCCGCGGAAAATAGTAAAATATAAAGAATTTACACAGTGTATCAATATCAAAGACAACCAACCTTGAGTAGATATAATTGGAGATCCAACTTTGTTGAGATTAGGATGCTGGCTCATTACATCATCAAACTGCTTAACTTCTTTGGGTGTAATATCTGTTGATAAAGTGATTTCATCATTTAATGAAACGTATGTCATTTAGGTGATCCTTCACATATCACAGGTTTATTATACAAACAAAACATTTATTTTGAATTCTAATATTTACATTCATTTACTATATAAACACAGAAATGACTGTTAATCTCATAGCATTCTATACTGCATACCTGAAGTGTTGGGGGAAAAAATAAATGAAATAAAATTAAAATAACAATGCAAACTGCCCAAGTTTTAAGTTTCCACAACTGTCGTATGGGAGAGGACTATATTTGTTCTGCCATACGGAATGTTACTTTTAAATATTTCCTAAAAACCTACAAGCGCAAAATGTATATGAAAAGTTATGAGAAAAAAAACATGATTGGTAAAAGAATACTCAACAGAATGGTTAATAATAATTTTGAAATTGAAAATTTATTTGGAGAAGTATAGCGATCTTCTGAAATACAAAATGCCATTTGTTTGAGCATATAGCTCAAAGTAATAACATTGTATCAACAAGGTGTATCGATTGTTTTGTATACACTTTTTTGGAGAAAAAAAGAGTGTAAGAACTACTATTTTAAAATAAGGCAAAAATATTAAGTAACTAATTATGACTTTTGTTAGACTATAATTATTCCCACAAGGACAATAAGCATGCATGACCACAGACTTTTAAATTGTAAATATTGTTAATATTACCTTTAAACTTCAGGAACTCTCTCAACTTTGTAGGACACACCCTCTCCATCTCTAACTTATGTTCCTCACAAAATGCATGGCCAGCAACAGGCTGATTGGTACACACATCTGGATACTTTAGCAATGGCATGTCATTGACAACATTCTGCAAGTATGCAAAAACAGTAATTAACACCACATCTTTAGAAGCTTCTTTAGTATATATACAGCTCTACAGATATTAAAGGTGATAAAATGGACTAAGAGTTGCAAATCATCTTGATTTAGCTTATAATTTGTATCCTTTTGCGAATACCACTTTTTATATCTTCTTATTCATGGACGAACTGGGTCATCACAAATAAAGCACATAAGCTTGATCTTTTCCTGTTTAGGTTGTCATTTTTTCTGCAATGCACTGTGGGTTATCAAACCTTGGGGTGCACGATACTAAAACATTACTACACCTATTAAAGCACACCATACTAAATCAATGATATCACTATCACATTCATTCCCCCTAAGCTTAATGCCACACATAAACTAGAACATTCCCAGATAAATAACCGAAATATGTTATATTAAACCCAAATTTTGAATTTTCTGCAATGCATACAAAAGCATTGATACCAATCCAAACCAATCAAACTGACCTAAAATATTTAGCAAATTTCAGACCACTATTATGCAGATGAAACAAAAAATCTATGAAGCGGACTACTTTAAAAAAAAGGTCTATGAAGCAGACTACATTATGCACAAATAAAAAGGATCCACATCCTTTGCAAGACTCTTTTATAAGGTAACTAACTCGGCTCCTACACCACTACACAAAAACTGCTGCAATACCAAATCAATTATATCTATACTCTTTATACTGAGACCACAAGTAAAGATAAGTCTTTTATCTATTATAGGACTTTCGGATCATTTTTGAAATTTCTTTTTTTAATATGTTTTTCCTTATTTTTTGAAAATTCCCTACATTTTCACCTTCTGGAATTTCTGTAGACCAAACGGAAAGTGCTATGGCCATGAAACTTAAAAAAAAAGAAAAAAAAAGAAGAAAAAAAAAGTCTTTAACATACATTGATTTTAAAGAAGAGAAAAAAATATTTACAAAACTATGTGTTTTCTGAAATTTGGCAGTATTTGGGAATTCGGCTACGCCTCCTGTATTAAGTCAATGGGTTTTCAAATAACGAAACATTCCATAAATCAAAAACGGCTTTTTGGACAAAATTCAAACTTGGCATATAATCTTTTCTTATCAATATACACATCCTCTGTTATTTTGAAGCAAATCATTGCCGGTCACCGTAGCCGAGTTAGCCACCTTAACTTGAAGATGAAAATAAATGTCAACAAATTGAAACAGTCATTTTCTGCAATAAACTAGTCTTTTCTACAATGTGCACAATGTGCATTTATATGTATACTACCTATACAACAGAACACACATTTTTTTGTACAATATTCACAGTAGCTCATTATCTACGCTCTAGTGACCTCGAGGATTATCCTTCCTTGCAATGATAAAATGATATCAATAGAAGGAGTAATGTTTATTTGTTAATTAGCGGGTTGTTTGAAATGCATTGGATGGCACATGGAAAAATTCAAACATTGAACTTTATTTATCCCAATAGTCAATTACTGTGCAATGCATAGAATTAGTACAGAGAGTCCAGATTTATCCCAATAGTCAATGCTGTACGAGCATTTTTGAATCAACGTTTTCTTGTACAAAGAGAGCTGATTTTTCTTAATCCATAGGTGTGAGTTCATACATGTAATACAATTATAAAAATGTACTAATCTCAGTTTTTATCATAATTGAGGGCGCAGCCTCCAACACATCTCTAATAGTGCCCCTTTAACTTGCCCTCTATGCAAGACAAAACAAGTCAACTGTGAATCCCACTTCACTCGTATATTAATTTTCACTCGTATTATCAACCATAATTACCTCTGTTCTCATTGCACAGACTGTGTGAATCAATTTCCATAAGCCGTCGATGACATACAACTTCCCACAACCTGTACATTTGAAGTGAAAAAAAAAGATTATGCATTTTCATGTAATTAAGTTTATTACACTGATGATTACAAGCCCGTAAGTTACAATTTAAATAAATTAGGATAACTGTACATTGAAAACAGCATGAAGTTCCATGCGCACCTGGGGCATGGGGGTGGTGGTAGTCAACTTTGGGTTTCATACCATGTGCCACGAATAACGACCCTACTTTTTATCGCTTGTTGTCACAGGAACATTCTTTTACTAAATGTCACCAATAGACCCCATACATTGTATCTTTAAAAAACAATTTTGTTATTGTATATGATTCTATCTTGTTATGATGAGATGGAAACAAATAAACAAAATTGAACTTGAACACATTTTCCACTGGAAGACCATTACACACCTTTGTAGACTTACTCAAGTCCTTTTGGTTGTTCTACATCAGAAACAAATATTTGTTTTACCATAGCCATTTACACAATCACCCAACTAAAGAATAAAAATACTTTCATCCAAAATGCTGCTTCAACTGGACCACAGATCAGATTATTCACAAAACATTAATCCCCATGTCCAAGTTCTACTCAGATATATATACGTGTATAATAAGGTCAACTGCACAGTAAAGAATATCATTTTTGTCCACAAGAGGTCATTAACCACTGGTCATTTTGGCTGGTTAGCCAGCCGAAATCTGTCTGCCGAATCAATTTTTCTTCCCTCTCAACCTTGCCGCCTGGTTGTTCAGAGGGAGTAATGGATCTTACACAGGAAGTAGGATAGATTGATAATGTTGGTGGCAAAAAGTACTAAGAATAGGTGATGGCCTGAAGCCTTGAACCAATGCTACACCTTTGTCAATCAAGACCTTAAGTTTTCTAAAAATAGTGTCCTCGGTCCACTAATGTGACATCTGACGTAGCGGTTGTGTAGTAATTGACCTTTAATGTCCCCTAGATGACCTTCAACTCACTTTTGGGGGTCACATGTGTACCCCCCGGGGCCCCCCCCCCCCCTCCCCATATCCAATGATTGTGTCCAAGTTTCAGGAAAATCCAAAAAAACATGTGGATTTGGTTACCAATCTTATATACACAAACAGATTTCACGCATTCATCTGCTATAAGTGGGGCTTCCTATTTCAGTCCTCAGTCCATCCAAATTGGTGCACACTTGGCGCGAGGTTTGAATTGAATAAAACTATCTGTGCTTACAGATCAATGAAATATTCAATCATGATACAATGCAATATTGATTTACATAGAGTTACAGATACACCTAATTGGGTAGCCAAAGCACCTTTCAGGCGTGAGAAGTACCCTTTTTTATAGCTGATAAATCTGAACTATGAGTCGGGTCTGATTCATCTATACTTTTGACCACTGAAGTCATTGACCTCTAATGACCCTAGATAACCTTTGACCACCACTCAGGTAGATGTCACATGTATTCACCTACCCATTGTCCAAGTCCCATGAAAAACCGATAAAAGTATATGGATACTGTGACCAAATATGTTTAGGGTTAACAATTTTGACCACAGACACATACATCCACATATTACCAAAGTAATCCCTACATGTACAAAAAAAAAATGTACATGTATGTGCTCCTATTACAGATGGCAAAAAAAATAATACAAACAAATTTGCCAAAAATTAGATTATTTCGGCAATTTTGCTATTTTACAAAAAGTTCATTTTTAGATCATTATGTCAAAGAAAGCCCATACTTTTCAAAGGCTCTGCAGCAAAAGACCCCCCCCCCCCCCCACCCCCTTAGTGCGTAAGTTCCCCTTTTTGACGTAAAAGACCCAAGATCAAAAGTCCCTATGTCCCTGTCACTCGTATGTCACTTCATATAATGGCAGTTCTGGTGTAAAATTGTAGTTATTGGATCCATCTTAATGACTATACCCCTTTGGGTTATTAAAATTCAATTACAAAGAGCACAGAGACTTAAAGGTTCCGATTTTTAACTTGAAGTTTTCTATTCTACATGAAAGGTCATCCTTAAAAAAGTCTTGTTCCAAAGTTTGAGTTGCATAGCTCTAATGGTTCTTATTTTAGACGCACAAGATGCTGTGAACTGTACCCATTGAGTAGTACACAACTTATATCGGTGGTTACCACCATTCGCAGTAATGCGACGTTATTTCATCGATTTCTCCGTAATTATACCGATTTAGGCCGACAAATTTCAGTTTGATGATGATGAGAAAAATACAGTTTGATGATGATGAGAAAAATACGAGCTTTCATATGATATGAAAATCTCTGTATGTTTCAAATAATTCTATGTTACGAAAATGTGATCGGGTCATCTACCTTTAATGAATTTAGTAACATTAAAATTAGGCTAGATCAGTCATTTAATTTCCAAAAGTAGCATGTAATGTTTTGAGTTTGTGGTCACTTATTTGGATTTAGAAAAGTAGAGGTTGTGTGTGCTGAGTGCTGGTAGTTGTAGTATTCAATATAAATAATAAGCAATTCTCTGTTTGTTTTTCTGTTTGTTTGGCTATCTTCTCCTAAGTGGTAGGTTGCACCCAGCTCAATCTTACTGGGTGCCCTTCCTGAGGACTTTTGAGGTCTTTTTGTTTCTCGGAAGTTGTACGGTGCTCAAACTCGGTGGGTGGGTGGTGCTTGGACAATCTTAGATTTAAAAAAAATGTTTCTGATCCCGGGGGTGACCTTCCTGGGGACTACTGGTGGTCTATTTGGTTATCGCCAATGGGAGGTCGCACGGTGCTCAAACTCGGTGGGTGGGTGGTGCTGGGACAATCTTACATTTAAAAAAATGTTTCCGACCCTGGGAGTACCTTTCCTGTTGACTTTTGGGGTCTTTTGGTTCTCTGAAGTGGGTGGTATATACATGGTGCTCAAACTCAATGGGTGAGAGGAGCTTCAACAATCTTACATTTCAAAAATGTTTCCGGGTACTTTTTTGGTGTTCAGATCTGGGAGATTGTATACTAGCTTCAAATGGTATGGGTTCTCTAGTTTTTAATTAAATTGCCACTAGCTGAGGTTTGACTTATTGGGGTTTATTTGAATCCCCCTAACAAACCTTGTGCTGTTGCCCCTATATGTACCAAATATCAGTTCCATATAGATCAAAGCAAGAAAGTATTTTGATTATGTGTTTGTTGTATGATTACAATTTACACTCATAAACATTAGGGAGCTTTCGATTTGGACGATGGACGCTTCTACGATGGTAAGATGACACCTCGAGTCATGTGCGCATGCGTCGACTTAGCAATCCGGCGGTCGTCCAATTTCTGGGACCTTTTTTTAGGAAGCTTTCGATTTGCACGACGGATGAATCTAGGACGGTTGAATAACACTTTAAGTCATGCGCACAAGCGTCAGTGTTGTCATCCGTTGGTCCTCTAAATGCTACAACGCGTAAAGGGACAAATAACCGTCATGGTGATGACGGCAACCTTTTTTTTTACCGTCGTAAAAGCGTCTGTCGAGCAAATCGAAAGATTGTACGACAGACGGATTACTTAGTCGACGCATGCGCACATGACTCGAGGTGTCATCTTACTGTCGGGCGTAGAAGTGTCCGTCGTCCAAATCGAAAGCTCCCTATTATTTGTATAGGAAGAGAATGGATCAGTCATGAAAGATTATTACTATACCTTTCTCTTTACAAGTTGGTGAACATTCATGTGTATACAATGACGTCTGCCTGTGCTCTTCAATTACATCCATGACTGGATAAAGGTTGGTGTCTTTGAAGGGTAGTTTCCCCAATCCAACATCACGCAGTTCTTCCTCGACCTCACCAAGGAAGTACATATGTGAAACAAATTTTCTGGTCAGAACTGTTGACAGAATAACAAGATAAAGTAAACATTATAGTTATTAATATAGAGTAGCATTCGCTCAAGGTTAAATTTACAATTAATTAAGCTAAGAACAAATTTCAAAACAAAAGGATATTAAGAAGTTTCTATGCCTGCAAATGTTTTGGATCTGAATGGATCTTTACGGAGTCCGACATTGGACGGGTCTGAGTAATTGTACATTGTGCTGACTGGGCTAAACAGGTTTATCCAACCCCTTACATCAAAACTCACATGTTATTAAATATGTGAGTAAAACAAAGACCCAATTCCATCCAAATTGAATTCAATAGACATTGTAGGCACCCTTACCAAACTGGAATGTATTCATTAAGTATTCACGATAAGTATTCCGAATACATTTAAATGCATGTATCCGAATACATAATAACCACTTATTCTATATGTAAATTAGTTGTTCGAATACATACCAATGTATTCAAACTACTTGTTAGTATTCCTCATTTAATATAAGTCTTCCTATAGGCCGAAATATTTAAATGAGGAATACTGACAAGTATTTGAATACTAATATGCAAATTAGGAGATGAATACTAGCACCAAATAAGGAATACTAACATGTTTTCGAATACTAGCACCAAACTAGTATTCTGACCACATTTATATCCATAGAGGTCCTTGACCTTTGTTTTCACCAGAAGTGTACGTGACACATACATGAATATATACAAGCTGAGGAGATTCTAAAGATTCCCAGAACAACCCATACAAGGCATGCATGGTATTCCAACATAAATAATTCACACTAGTCTTAGGCATGCAGCTTGTATGATGTAACTAGGCTTGATATAAATAAGGGTAACTATAAAAACTTCTAAAAATATAACACATTTCATATAAGCTTATTCTACATTTTCTGATTATGTTCCTGTCTTTCCTGTGAAAACCCAAAATAAATCATTCTTACCTCAGTATCTGTTGACAAGATAGTAGTATAACACCCACCACAATTTCTCTTAATAGTATGCACACTATTACATGTATTTAGGTATCACTATTTTCACCAATACTAGCACACAACACACTTCACTTCCAACCCACTGTGCTTCCAACCAAAAAAGGCAGTTGAATTTGGTCTGTCAGTTGACCTGACCATTGAACTTTGACCCAATGACCTGATCTGTATTTTAGTATTCGAACCATGGACTTATAATTTGATTTTAAGTATTCAAACCACAAAGATTTGAATACTTATTGATTTCATGTATTTGAACCACTAAGATTAGAATACTTAAATTGAGTTTAGTATTCCAACCACAAAGATTTGAATACTTAAATTAATTTTAGTAGTCGAACCAATCAGAAATTTGCTTTAAAATTGGAGGAATACATTCAACCACAAAAATACCAGTAAATAAGTATTCCGAATACAGAATGAATATATTTCGAATACTTATTTAGTATTCCAGTTTGGTAAGGGCATGTACTTTGTATGTTCATGGTGTTAACTCAGAACTTACATCATGCATACATGTCCATTCAAAGACTATTTAAAAAATTGAGTAACAGGTTTAATTAACAACTATGTTTCCAAAGTTGGGTGCCACCTACAAAGCGTGAAGTACATGGCATGGTACTCTCCATTGCGGTAGTTACAAATTATATTGACTCCCAGTGGCTCATGCAAGACTTTTGACCACAGCAATGCCCTAGGGGTCTGTCAAATATCCTGACAAAATTAGTCAGCCATAGTCCATTCCTAAACAAATTAACCTTCAAGTGACCTTTGACATGGTTGCTACAAAAAAGTTCACGGTTTTCCCAGCTTGCCAACCATACCCCCATGTAACATAGGCCAAAGCACAAAGAACCCTAGCTCCTCCCTATCACCAGGTATCATTACCTTTTAGTAAACAAAAGATATTGCCTGGATATATGCATAAATTATGCAAATTAGGTCCTTAATTAGCAAGCATTCTGCTCAAAACCTTATTTGCACATATTGGGTCACAACCCCTTCTTATCACCAAGTTTCATTAACATAGGCCCTAAGGTTCAGGAGATATGCTCCGGACAAAAATCTGTGCGCACAGAAAAGTGACTGCTATGTCTCATCCTGAACCAATTAAGACGAGACAATAAAACCATTATATGCACTAAATGTAAAGAATATGTCTCTGTGATTTAGGAATTTTAGCATTACCTGTGAATAGATCCCCCTTTTAATTTTTACGCCAATTTGTACACCCAACGACCCCGTTTTTCACTAAGGGCTCCACTTAACAAAAACCCTCCGAAACATAGCAAATACTGTGCTTTTTGGTAAAAATTGATTTTAATCATGTTTTGTGGTACATTACAAATCAAAGTGGTTTAAAATGACCAATTTTTCTGTTATTTTAAATTGTGAACGCTTTTTGTATGACTAGAGAAATTGTTCGCCGAGTTTGAGTCGAAGACAAATGTAACCACTGCAAGCATGTCCTATCTTGTCCTAAATGTACACGTTACCCTATACTTTTTTTCACTGTATGCGTACCAAAATCAGAATCTCTAGATAAAACCAAGAGTTGAAGCAATTAACCAGTCGCATTATAGCCGAGAAATCCTCCATGATTTGGAAGCTGTTTTGTATAGGATTGTGTAGGCGACTTTTTTTTAGTGGTGTGCGTCCTTATAAGTCTACACTCAATTACCCACTTTTCAGCATTTTAACACATGAACATAATTTTTTTTTTTTTTTTGCCACTTCGCACATTTCAAACAATTCAGCCATTTTAAGATGAACCTTCTCTCAAAATTGTACAAATTGACACTGAAAGACCAAGGTTATATTTTGGGAAGCTCACACCCAAAAACACCTGTTTGTTATCGAGCTCACACTGAATGCCCCCCCCCCCCCCACCCCTTTTTATTATAAAATCCTACACCGAAAGCCCCTTATTTTCCGGTTGGCACAATACCCGTCACTTTCATATTTGAGTGCGGAGTGCCCCCCCCCTCTCTCTTGGTGATGAATCTTCAACCAATCCCAGTATAGCTTTATTTAAGGGCAGTGTCAACCCGGCACTTCATTCAAAAATTGAATTTCATATTTCTCTATTATTTTATACTTTTATATGTATTCTATTCTATCATTGCCATCACAAGTTATTTCCCGTTCTTTTGGGTGATTTAAAATTGTTGTTTTGGTAAGTTTGAGTCAGGAAAAGGCGCATGTTTATTTGGCGGGAAATTAAGCGGAGTTCCGCACTGTTCAAATGCTGCGACAGCTGTTCGATCATTGCGACGCGCCGCTTAGTATCCGCGACGAAGACGCGAAAACAAAAGAGCGCAAAACAATGCCTAAAAATGTAAACAAAGGCCAATCTTACGATCATTTAAATTTCAGTTTTCTTCCAATTTCTTCACATTGTGACAATATAAATTGAATCTGATTAGTATACTTGCCTTTTAGGTCACACGCCCGTGAATTCCGAGAATATTTAGCTTTAAATGGTGAAAAAGGTCAATATTTTTAGTAAATCTATGTTTTCTAGAAGTTCAAGTTTGAAGGAATTTTACGAATTTTCAGACAACATTTACTAAAAATATATCAAACTATCAGGTAAGCTTTTACTACCATTGTGTAGAGGACTTTCAGCGCTAGGAGGCATTTTTTTATTTTTTCGATTATGGATTTTAAACTCGAGATATGCATCCATTTCTAGCGAAATGTATGCAAAAAAACATGACTTTTACCCTTTTCCGATGTTATTAGCAATATTTCCAAAATTAGGCCTTATTTTGGAAAAAGAAAAAATTGCCTCCTAGACAAAATTGTTTTGTTTACAAAAATGTATATTAGAACAAATTACCATTTTTTATTTTATAGTTATGCTGTCTGAAAAATTTGGGGGTAAATTTTGGTTCATTTCTCAAAATTTAGTTTATTTGGTATCACATTGATATCACCATCGGATTCCTTATCAAATTTCCTTTCTATAAATGTATACTTTTATGTACTTTTATTAAATATTCTCAAACTTAGAAGCAAAAGTTGATCATCAAAATAATAGGGTTGACACTTCCCTTAAGCTGCAAAGGGATCACCACACCAAGAAAAGTACAATTCCAAAACACAAATTACTTTTGAAACATATAGATCATTTAAGTGATGTAATTAACTAAGTAAAGGTAAGTCCATAGAACGTACAGTACAACCCCCACCCAGCAGTGACCCAGGGGTGAATATACTTCCCATAAAACAGCTATCAAAAGGGAATAATTTTACAGTTTTGGGAGATTTTGGGAAGATTTTTATGTCCTAGACTCCTAGTGTATAAAGAGTGGTTTAGAATCGGGAAAGAAGATCTGAGCATAAACAGCGTCTTGGAAAAAATAAGGTTTTCTGGACAAATATACACCCCTTATGTGATTACCCCCAGTGTGTGGACTCAGATAGATGGTGACTTGAAACAGCCTGATTGGTAAAAAAAATGAAAATCCAGGGCATCATTGTCAAATATTCCGGGGATTAATATTCTTCCAGAAAATTTACATTTTCTTCCATTGCTATTGAGCTCACGTCAACACATTCCCCCTATTAAAATTCTAAAGCACTTTTCCCAATAAAAACCACGTAACGTTATTGCAAAAAATGAAGTTCAAAATACAATGTAGACAATTTATTTCCAACAAACCCCGCCATCATCACTTTTGGATTCCGTCATTTCCAATTTTGTCTTCGAAAATGGGATCAGTAGGTATATTTAAGACACTAACTCTGGTATTCGTGTTGATCTGAAACTAAGACCTTCTATAGCCCACTTCTATTTTAATCTACTTACCATCATTGCCTTTCAGTTTATGTGTTTCATTATATGTCTCCGCAAAACCTTCAAAAGTACACCAGCAATGTAGGCTGAAAATAAATGGACAATAATGATATAAATAAAAATTCCATTAAAATGGAAAGGTGGCGGTCAAAAGGAAATTGCGATATAATTAGGCAAATAGAAATGAGCAAAAATAGCAACATTTGTAAATACGGCTTTTAGTTGCTAAAATTATGTGGCAGAAGAAGCAAGCGCATAGATGATAATTGTGCAAGTTTCTTGCATGGCATTACTAGAAAGCAATATAAATTACAGCGATTGTTTTAGTTAAAACACGGTTTTGGCACCATAAATAAAAATAATAATCAAATAAGTTAAATAAGTAGGTCTTAAGTCACGACTTGAACTCCTGAACTGAACCTGCCTGGCGTATGTCCATTGGGAGAGTGTTCCATAATTTAGGGCCCGCGATGGAGAAAGCTTTATCACCGAAAGACTTCATTTTGCTTTTTGGAACAACAAGAAACTCAGGGGAGCCAGAGCGAAGGTTAGCCGTGGGAATATAAGGATTCAGCAATTCAGACACATAACTTGGACCAGCATTGTTAAGTGATTTATACACAATGAGCAGGAGCTTGAGTTTTTTAATTTTTAATTTGAAATCAATATATTTTTTATACCTACCCCTATCATTATTTTTTTTACATATTTGAATTCCTCATGAAATTACCCATTAGATGATATATATTTGTCAAAGTGACTACGTCGGTATGGTAATTATACCGGCTAGTGAATATCTCAAATTTGTATTTTATATATTTTTAGAATTTTCAGAAATATTTGTTTAAGGATGAACCCTTCCCTGATATAAACTTCATTTCTGAATTCCTCTAGTTACAAGCTTTCCAAAAATGTATACTTTTGCTATCATAGGTTGAAAACTTTTTCTGTTATAGTCATTTTTATAAATCCGGTAAATTGAGGATGGTTATTCATGTTGACTGTATAGCGAATAGGAAGAAAGCTGATGATCATTGTCTTATCCATACTTAATTAGTTGTTAATAATAGTTGACAAGTCTGTTGAACCACATACTTAAAGACTACTAAATATCCTTTGAAATGGGACCAAAATTGTGTTTTTAACATAAGGGGATGACTAGTTATTGTAAAAAGAACAAAGCATGGGATTATCTCCATTGAGTTTGTACAGGCAGCACTCCTTCCAGCACCACCCCTGGTCCCCAAACATCAAACAGCTGTATCTCCCTTTCTGTATTAGCTATACCAATGCCATTTGGCAGGCAGATAGCTTGTTATTAGGGCTTTAAAATGATACCAAATTTGTTGAGATAGCTTTTGTGGTTTTAAAAATATTTGAGGAAAATGACAGCATGAAGTTAAAAAATGTAACGGCACCACCCTATTGGGAGGTGAGTTCATAACGCGTGACCAGTTGCTAAGTCTACGCCCAGACAGGTAGAGGTTGGCGAGCTGGGGGAACAGTCAAGTTTCCATAGCAACCTGATTGGTCAAAGGTCACCTAGAGGCAGGGTATGCTGATTTAAATCACTGATTTAAATCGCGATATAAGTCATTCACTGAATTTAAGAAGAAAAACTAGTATGTTGCGGTTCTCGGCTTACGCGTTTGCTACGAAGCACAACGTCGCCTGTGATGCCGCCACCTTTTGGGCTTCATACACAGGGCCAGGGGCACACGCACACAGGGACATAAAAAGAAAGAATTACACAGTTGGACTCCTCTCGCAGATGACACAAAACTTCTATGAAGCAGATACTTCCATGTAACAAAGGTCTGTGAAGCATGCTACTTCCAAGTTAAAAGGTTTGTAATGCAGACTACTTCCAATCAAAAAGGTTTACTACTTCCAAGTAAAAAGGTCTGTGATGCAAACTACATGTACTTCCAAGTAAAAAAAGGTTGATCTTGATGATCTTGATGAGCAAAGTATCATAATTATGGATTTGTTTGGAAATGTTCCAAGGAACTCAAAAAATGCAATTTTATTTCAGTAGAGGCAACTGTTGTGATATACCTGGCAAAAATCGTAAAAATCAATAATTACTTGTCTTGCACTTTTGATTTTTTCAATGCAGCAATTGGATGCACTGCCCTACAATATACATACATGTTATATGATATCAGGGTTGGCAATTTCCCGGGAAATACTAGTATTTCCTGCCCAGGTGGGAAATACTGGTAAATACCGGGAAATATACTGGCAAATACCTTGTCGATACCTGGGCAATAAATACTATTTCATAAAAATCCAATATCAAGAACTAACTGGGGTGTAACCACAGTTAAGTGTTTTATACCTTTAAACATGTTGTGGTAACAATTTAAATCAGTTTTGGAAATCTAAAACTTTCACCAGATCCAGTACGTTAATAAGACAAAACATCATATTAAAAGTGAATGATTTTAAATACTTAAACTAAGGCATAGTATGTCAAGATCTTTCTTCTGACAGGAACACCCTCAATTTTTGTGAAATATCTCCTTTTAACATACTGAAATACCCTGTCAAAGATTTAGCTGAAAGCAGTCTAATTGCTTCAAAATCAATGATTATATCTTTTTGGATGGGGATCCGATCAAAAAATAGCCATGTGTTTGTATAAGAAAGCGTGCACGGAATGCATAGGCAAAATACATGTACATGTATATTGTATATACTTCAAAATATTTAGACTTTGTACATCATTTCACTGCAAATTATGAGCGTTTAATTTTGGTCAAACTAAAAGTAAACTCAAAAGTAAAGGCAATTCTAAACACAAAAGTAAACGTAAAAGTAAACGCAAAAGTAAACATTTCTTGCATTTTGCACCCAATTGACCTCAAAGCATGCTCCGACTTAGTGAATATAAATTCACAGATGTTTCCACCATCTGTGATATAATGGGACAGTTATTTATTAGAGGGTGGGTAAAAAACAGCTTAGTTGTTGGGCTCACATAAGTATTTAGTATTGCGTTCACTTTTGAGTTTACTTTTAGTTTGTCCAAAAGTAAACGCTCATAATTTGCAGTGTTTGAGATCAGTTTGAAATAAATTTATCTTTGTGCGACATCTTGTGTCGTTAATTCAAAATGTGGTCTAAATGACCATTTTTGTCATTGTATGATTATATACTTACTGAGAATTGCAGTACATCTCAAATAGCTGCCTGTCAACAATGACACCATCTGTCACTTCAATTATGTCCAACCTTGTAGGGTAAAGAACAAATTGATCTTTCTTGTTCCCATACATTGCAATGTGATGGTTCGTGCGGCAGTTCCTGTCCGTGCACCTTGTTGATACTTTGAGGCGTCTTTGGAACCCCTGCAACCCGTAGTATTTCACTTCAATGGGTGCATTATGAAGTGTTAATGGTTTGCTACACTTGCAGCAGGTGGTGGTGGGTGGTGCAAATAATACATGATCATTCACATTTGCTGTAACAGGGACACGTACCAGTTTGTTAAACACCTCGTTGACGACCAGATCATCATACATGCAAGTACTTGCTAGGGTCTTATATACATCAAAACGTTTGGTCTTTGGCTCATAAAATTGTATCTGAAAACAATGAATAAAAATATATATTAGTCATGGGTCAGCAGTTCCAGGCTTGCAAAAGAAAGTATTATGCAGCCCTGGAGATGAGACTGGAATTACAAAAGAAATTGATTAAACAGTATAACCCTCACATTTCCTGTAAGGCTAAAGATAAAGACTACATTATGTACAAAATTACGTCATAAAAAATGCGCCCAAAAAGCACCCAATCGCGCTGAGGCTGAATTCGTGATGGAAATAGATGCTGGATACATACTTTTTTTAAAACTTTTAATCTAAAATCCTAAAATGATTAAACCTCAAGTATGTTAAATTATGTACATGTAAATATATATAATTAAGATCAGAGGCACTTCAAGTGACATTTTGATTTCCCTTTAAAGATACAATATTTACGGTCTGTATTTTAGGTGTGGATTTGGTGATCAAACTTATTATTTTGGCCTCTTATGACCCATAGATGACCTTTGACCCCACTTTTGCTGAGGTCACATGTGTAGCCCTATCCAAGGACCATGCACCAAGACGAATCTTGCCTAGTTAAAATTTTTTGATAGATTTGCGTAGATTGATGCGCTTTACTCCGTAAAGTAGTTCCGGTTGTAAACCAGGCAAGATTCTTCTTCCTGCAAGGACCATTGTGTCCAAGTTTTATGAAAGTCAAACAAAGGATTTGGACAAGGTGACAATCTTATAATTGTGACAACTGGAATTTGTTGACCTCTAATCAGGTTTTATTTCACAAAACTTTTGGTGGTGGGGGGGGGTCCCTATTGGGGACAGAGTCTGACTTGGAGAAATTGTCCGCTGAAGGGCAGTTCCGTAGTTGCGGACGTACATTTCAGACAATTTGAGGGCTTGCAAAATCTAAAATATACCAGTTGCTTGATTGTTAACACCTGGGTTTCAAGTATCTCTAGTAGGAGTATAAAACCTGAAAATTCCTTTGCTATACCATTTTCGGTTAAATGGTGTGAAAACCCTCCGTTGCGGACGTACGCAGAGAAAGTGATTTTTTCAGTACACCTGTATTCCTATCAAAAGTTCTCTGAAGTGTTCAGGTCTGTAATGAAAACTAATATTGTTTTGTTTGTAATAGGGACAACCCTAAAGAAAACAAACAGAGAAAATTATCAGAACCTTCATCTTTGAGTTAAAATTGACTGATGTTTATCCGTTGCGGACGTACATATTAGTGTTGCGGACGTACATCTGTGAACACAGATGTACGTCCGCAACACTAACAAGAGACCATGTATTTAACATGTAAACAGATACAGAACAAAATAAGTTTTAAACGTTAAGTATGAATCATCAGCTGTAGCAGTGTTTTCACTCACCCTATACAAAAGGTAAAATACCCTTCACTTTTGATTTTCACCCTTCAATTTTTTTCTCAAGAGTGTAAAATATTGAAAAAGTCATTGTTTTACTGCCCAAAACACTGCGCGAGCACACGTTTTGGCCATCATTTTGGATTTTCACCCTCGAGAAAATAACACAGTGAAATTGCTGTTTATAAAAATACTTACTTCATTGGTTTCCAACATTGCCAAAGTATTGAATGGTTATAAGTAGCAGCTTTTGGGAAGTGTACGTCCGCAACAGAAGGTACCAAATTTAATCCAAAAAGCATAATTCTTAAATATTTTGGTCATTTTAAGTAACTATTTTATATGATACAATGTACATAACTTATGTTCATTGTTGTATTGATTGTATCAATTTGTAATACTTGCCTTAGATCATTCATGGAAATAATTACGCTTCCATGGTGCGATTTCTACTAAAAAATGCCCTGTACGTCCGCAACAACCTCAAAATCAGCCAAACCGAGAATATTAGATCAAATTCCAAATTATATCATGAAACTACAACCCATAACCTTTGATATGATACATAAATTAGGTTATATCGACGATTTTCAATTTTTTCAATTTGGGTTACTTAATTACGGAACTGCCCTGAAGCCAAAAGTCCCCCCTACAGCAAAATTAGAGTCAGGCGTATTTATGTGCGTGTCTACACCGCGCTGAGAATGGGTGCGTGCCAATCAGTGTCAAACGCGTTCACGAATTAATTTTCATCAATAATAGTCAAAAAGCAGGGACAGCAGTCGGTTGTGGGGGGGAGGGGGGGGGGGGGCAAGCAAAATGTTTGTTGTCTGCAGGTAAAAAACCTGCTTATGACCCCTAGACGACATTTGACCTCGCTCACATAGGGGTCATTTGTTTGCCAATACCTAAGGCCAACAACAAAATGTGTTATGTTGTCCTCGACCGCCCGCTCCGGATTTAGGGCAGCTCCGATTTTTTTCTTCAGATTTTGTTTGTTTAACAGTTTAAATGGCATTGAATATTAAATTAAGTGTTTATAACATAATAGGTGCTACTCTCAGAGTTATTTCAACTTCTTGTTGGCTGAGTTTTGAGCTTCCGCTGGTAAAAGAAAATTTAAAAAAAATCAACAACAAAAAAATCCTCCCGCCCGCCCGCCCCTCCTCTCTTTTTGGCCTAAGGACCATTGAGTCCAAGTGCCATGAAAATCTGATAAAGTATATGAACACTGTGATCAATAAGGCGTAGGGTTAACAATTGACAGCGGTCGGTTGGGGATGGGGGCAGGCAAAATGTTAGTCGCCTGCAGGGGAAAAGCTGCTTATGACCCCTAGATGACCTTGCTCAATTTAGGATTTTGAAATTACGTGCACTATCATGGTGCACCTCAAGTTAAAAAAATGTGGTGCACAGTGACATTTTTACATGCACAGTGTGCACGTGCACATTAATAATATGCAACCAAAACAGGAACATTGGACAAAGAAATGGAGAGAAAAAATAGGTATTGAAATTCTGACAAGGTAAATTTAGAAAGTGCATGGTCAGACATTTTTGTCTCTTGTGAATACATGCATGGATGGCCATGATATTTTAGGTGCACCGGTGTATGTACCAGCAAATTTGAAGGTGCACAGATAAAAAAAAAAGGTATGTGCACGTGTGCAATTGTTCACCTGGCCAAAGGTCATGCAGGAGTCACTGGAGGTGATCTTTTAAAAGTCAATTTGCCTAAGAATGCCATGTGGGTGTTAAATTTAGTCACAAGGAACCCTTAGGTAATTGCTGAGTTCGAAGGTCAGGCAAGGGTCAGCGGGGACAATTATACAAATGTCCTAAGACCACCAAATTTGACTGAAAGGACTGCTGATGGGCGTACAGTGCATTGTTAAAGTCAAACGTCACGCACAGGTCACCCTGGGTTAGTATGAGGAGCTTAAAATGCTCTGGGTGCTCTAGTGAATTTAGAAATATAGATAGCAAGCTAACACTTAAGGCTCCTCAGATTGACCCAATTGCCAAATGTGTTGCAATTATTGCACTACTACTGTTGACATTTTATTGCCTGACATATCCTTCAGCCTCAGTGGGAAAACCCACATACCTTTATGAAAGGCCATATCAGTCATGTCTATTAGATTGTACGTTTTGAGTTTGAGGCTATCATATTTTAACTAATGTAAACCTGGGGTTTGCCTGCTTTTGTGATTAAACTGCCCTATCTGACCTTTGACCTATTGGGTCGCTACGAAAAGTTGACGGTTCCCACCAGCTTGCCAAACCCTATTCGCGTGCCAAATATCAGGTTCGTAAGTCAAAGCACGCCGAACACATAGCCGGACAGACAGATACACGCTATGAATTTAACTTAGTAATACAAGCTTGTAGAGCACCCAGAGCACTTTAAGCTGCCCAGGCTGACCCAGAGAGACCTCTGCATGACCTTTGACCTCAGCAATGCACTTTTAACTCATCAACACTAATCCCGACCAAATTTGGTGGCCGACGATATTTGACCCCTGGTAACCCCTGCATGACCTTTGACCTTGGTATGACCTTTGACCTAAGCAATGTTCTGTGGGTCAGTCAGCAATTTCTAACCAAATTTGGCGGCCATAAGGCATTCCTGCACTCATTTACCTCTAGTTGACCTATGACCTATGACCTATCAGGTCACTACAAAATGTTGACAGTTCCCCTAGCTCGCCAACCTCTACCTGTGAAGATGAATCGCACTCATAAACATTTAATATTTGTATAACTAGTATCATGGCCTACTTCGGGCACATCATTAGAGGCAGTGGTAGCTTACTGGCACTCCACATCATAGAAGGTAAAGTGGAAGGCAGCAGGAAAAGAGGTCGTCAAAGGAAACAAATGGTTTGACAACATCAAGGAATGGACTGGTATGAGTCTTAGGCCTATAAAGGCCAAGCGTCTGGCACAAGACAGAGTAGCTTGGAGAAAGATGATCCGGAGAAGTGATCGTATGGCAGCGATCAATCGTCATATCTGACAGAGGGAGGCCAAAGAAGAAGAAGAAGATCATGTACGTACACACATAAAAAAATGTACATTTATAAAATACTGAACACCAACCTTTGATAGCAAGTCTACCAATCCAGCAACCGTTGAAACTCCATGCTTCATGGACAGTATGCACTGGACCTGGTCATGGTTAAAATTTGGATAACGGTCTACTCTATTCACCACCTCGAAGGCATCCTGTAGAGTGTGGTAGGCAGTACGCTTGGATTCATCTTCCAAATGTTGCCGTTTAGATGGCAAAGCCATGGCCACCTACCTGCATGTCAATATCAAAATGTTGTATACAATAAGTTGAAAAGAATAGTGCACAAAAATACCTCTCATAGGCTATTCCATACATTTGTTGATTTTTCCCATACCAGCAAGGGATCTAGGAGTACTCTAAAACAAGGTTGTTTTGATAATTTCTAGAAGCTTCCCAGAGAAGCTTCAAGATATATCCTATATGTATAAACTTCTTTGCCCGAGAATATTGCAAGAAAAAACAAGGTTGCATGCTGTTTAGGTTAAAACTAGAATTTCACGGTTCTCTCTCAGCTTGCGCGACTGCTACGACTCACAGCGTCGCATGTGATGCCTCATTTTAGTTTTAAAACGTGCAGTGATGAGCTTGAAATTGACTTTGCTTCTGATGCACATGATCACGTCCTAATTCATATGATACATTGTACTTGACATGTCAATTTAGTAAAATGTAGGTTTTTTTTCTAGGAAAAACTTTTTGGAAACTTTGACAATGTCGAACGGAATTTGTTTTTGTTTATTTACTCTATGCTATATCTCTTGAAACAATACAAAATTACAATGTGCCTGAAAACATTTTGACCTAAAATAATTCATATTTTTTATTGGTATTGGAAAATCTGTGGCGTCACTGTTAACATAAATCAATGTTGCTTTTTTAGAACACCACTGGCAATGTTGGTGACAAATTGTGAGGCAAAGCATGGCATTTGAAAGCATGGTTCAGTTGAGTCGGCCATTTTGAATTTACACAAACCGTTTAATCCTGACTCAACGTCCTTTGTTATGATAATTCAAGAAGATAATTGGGCAATTCCACGCATTGCGGAATGACATTTACACACAAATATCCACTTTCTTTTGGGTGTAAAACCCAGAGATTTATAGTTACTCCCCATTTTACAACTTTATTTGATAATAGCGATTGATACTCAAAAAATAAACCTAGGGAAAATATTAGACTGCGCTTCCAAGTATCCTAATTTGTATATGCAAATTTGCGTTGCGGAATGACGCAGACGATTGTTTGTTTTTTACATGTTTACACAAAGTGAAAACTCTGAACTTTTTAAAGTGTATCAAAATTGAAGTTACTTTTTAGAAGGTTTGAAGTGTTAGCTAAGTTAACTGACAAAAGCATTTTCATAAAACTAAATCATCAGCTAGGATTTCTAGTAGGTCATCAAAAAAAAAGTAGGTGTTGCGGAATGACGTTGCGGAATAACAGTGTGAATTTGTGTGCAAAACTCCATAGAGAAAAGAAAAAACATGTTTTTATGCTTTAATATGCATAAAAAATAAAAGAAAGAGTATTCAGTGGCATTTCATATGTTACAAATTCGTGAATACAAGTAACCCAACTATTTTCACATTGAAATAATCATTTACAGGTAAAACCGTAAAGTAGCCATGATTTTGTGATACAGTTGCCGAATTCAACAGCTTGCACATCAAAGTTGCCTAATTCAGCAAATTATGAGTTTTCATCAATTTTAAAACTTTTTTAGAAGTTTAGAGTCCATATTTGAATGAATTATCATAAATAAGGATGATCTTATACCAAGTACACAAAAATATCACAATTTGCTTAATAAATTACCTAAATATAGGGAATAAATACCTTTGTCATTCCGCAATCCGCACCGTCATTCCGCAACATGTCATTCCACAACGCTCGTTAGCGCTATTTATTAACAGAATTTTCCAAGTTTTTTTTGATCATTGTGAAGCATGTCAATTGTGATTTATGTTTGCCTTCTCAAAAAACTTTCCTACCATTCAAAAAAACAACTTGTGGAGATAATGATTATATGGTATGCTTTAGCCAGGCACATTACAACATACGTGTCTGTGTACCAGTTCTAGCAGGTGGCAAATTTGCCAGTGCACTGACAAGCCCCCTAAGTGGGCATATTTGCTAAGTGGGCATATATGCCAGTATTTACAGTAAATCCAAAAGTAGCACTTCCACACAAAAAATGGCATATTCTACCCTTCATATCAATTGTTTAAAGGGGCACTAAGAGATGTGTTGGAGGATGCGCCCTCAATTATGATAAAAACTGGGATTAGTATATTTTTATAATTGTATTACATGTATGAACTTACACCTATTTGGATTAAGAAAAATCAGCCCTCTACATGTACATGTATGTA
>CM069455.1:5673925-5770396 GCA_035610835.1 Ophiura sarsii
GTACAACGTGTGAGGTTTCACGCAAAACTTGTACTGTTACACGTACAACGTGTACTATTACACGGACAACGTGTAATGTTACACGTATAACGTGTAATGTTACACGTATAACGTGTAATGTTACACATATACCGTGTAATGTTCCACCTACAACATGTAAGGCTTGACGTCTAAGATGAGGAAATAATTTAGAATAAATATGGTCAAACACATGTATGTGTTTGACCTTACTTTTGCCATCCTCCCCCCCCCCCCCCCCCCCCCCCCCCCCCATCCTTCCTACTCCCAACACTCCACATTCCCCGACCTTTCACATTTTATCTGATTTAGCAGGGTTAGGGTTATACAATATCGCTAGCACTTACCTCAATTGTGTACATATACATGAGGCACACAGCGACGACATCTTCACCGGAATAGACAGATGACGCATGGTCACGCAGAAAGCTGTCCATAAATTGATTGACTTTGTCCTCGCTACATACAAATATAATGATATTAGTTATCCCCTGCATGTTCACACAATACGGAAAAATACCTATGGTTTGGCATGTCATATCACATCAGGCCCCAATAAAAATGGTATTTAAACACTCATGGAAAACTAAACTTCAAACAATACTACTAACAAAGGCGCTGAATTCTCTTCCCTTCCTTACCTCCGTAAAATTCAACCCTTTACCAGGCTCTGCGCCGTCACCTCTCTTCATAAAATCATCACGAAAAACATGTCTGGTTATGTTAAATGCAGATCATTTATTTTTCGGCGTGTGGTAGACCTTTCTGTGGTCTATTACGGCCTCAGAATGTTATCTAAATCGACTCGGTTGCATTTAAATCATCCGCCATTTTATTTGTTTATTATTTACGTGTCATATTTTAAGCAACTCTTCCACAGACCTGCACAGACGCAAATCAATCGCTTTACACGTAATATCTTCCCCGATCATACCGCGCCATCTGGTGATGCGGTTAATCGACGATATGGAATATATCGTGTGGTTTGACTTTCTAGTTTACACGATATGGATCAGATTTCATACGTGTTAACCAATGAAATTGCAGTATGTACATCTACTAAACGATAATGAAGGTTATTAAACTAAGCAGGATCACTTACGAGGATATAACATCAATCCCCGGCGATTGGCCCACAGATCAAGTGCTTTTTTGCCTAGCGGTAATGTACGCGCATCTCTTTTTTAAGGAATTCTAAAACTTCGGATAAAAATGTAAGGACATAAAGCTCATTAAGTGTCTAATCGCTGCTTCTTCAAGTAATGTCTACAACACGTGGACTTTTTGTTAAAAACGTTCTTTAATGAATGGGGGGGGGGGGGGGGGGGGGGGGGGGGGTCGTTATTTAAATCTGAAATGTTTTTGCAGCTGAGAAAAGTTTGCTTAAGGTATGAGAATAAAATGGAAACTAAATAATTTTTCTTTTGCGCAGTCTTGAAAAAAAATCCCCCGGATTTGGACCTTTGTTATACATGATATCTTTATCAGCAACCGACCTCAATAGGTCACGTCAAGGCAGTTGTGTCAACACTACGGCACTTAAAGGGACATTAAGTGGTGTTGAAAATTTTAAATGTTTAACAATTTACTTCAGAATTCAAGATGAACATTAAAAATTAACATTATTGTTGTTTCTACTCACAAAAACACAGCAAAACTTGATTAAAACAATATCATCACTATTTACTGAAAAACGCCTTCTAGGCAAATATGGTTCGCGTTATGTATCACGCGTACTTCAGGGGGATACTGTCGGACGTAAAATGCTCGTTGCGGCTCTACGAGCATTTTTGAATCGACGTTTTCTTGTACAAAGAGGGCTGATTTTTCCTAATCCTTATATATATGTTATAGGCGTAAGTTCATACATGTAATACAATTATAAAAATTTACTAATCCCAGTTTCTATCATAATTGAGGGCGCAGCCTCCAACACATCCTTTAGTGTCCCTTTAAAGGGACACTAAGAGATGTGTTGGAGGCAGCGCCCTCAATTATGATAAAAACTGAGATTAGTTTATTTTTATAATTGTATTACATGTATGAACTTACACCTATAAGGATTAAGAAAATTCAGCTCTCTGTGTACAAGAAAACGTCGATTCAAAAATGCTCGTCCCGCGGGACGAGCATTTTACGTCCGACAGTATCCCCCTGCAGTACGCGCGATACATAACGCGAACCATATTTGCATAGAGGGCGTTTTTCAATAAATAGCGATGATATTGTTTTAATCAAGTTTTGCTGTGTTTTTGTTAGTAGAAACAACAATAATGGCAATTTTTAATGTTCATCTTGAATTCTGAAGTAAATAGTTAAACATTTAAAATTTTCAACACCACTTAATGGCCCTTTAATAGAGAAGAGGGGATGTTCCAGAAAGGCATTTGGTTTGTTTGTTGAAAATAAAAGATAACAGTATTATGAAGTGGCACAAGCATGATCATACATTATGTGGTGTGGTTCAGATTGATCCAAGATATAGGTAGAGATTGGCCGCAGCAAAATATAACATTTGGAATTCTATTAAAGGTATATTATGTGATCTTTCCGGGAACGCCCTCAACATCGAAAAAAAATATTGATTTTCTTGCAGATTTACATTCTGATCATAAATCGTACATACATTCCAAGTTACAGGGCGATACGATTCTTAATTAATTCAAATTCATGGTTTTAGAGTGAAAATAAACTGTCGTGATAACACGACAGTTTATACATGTATGTTCACTCTAAATTCACACTAAAACCATGATTTTGAGGTAATTAGGAATCGTATCGCTCTGTAACTTGGAATGTATGTACGATTTATGATCAGAAATATAAATCTGCACGAAAATCTACTTTCTAAAAAAAATGTGAATAGAGGGCGCTCTCCGGAAAAGATCACATAATATGACTTTAACGATTGTTTAACGTTTAGCAAACATCCACACCGTATATCGAGCACTGTGCAATCACTTACCAAGACTGTAGCAAAAGTTGTAGGATTACAGAACGTAATGTGAAATCAGGATCAATGGTATCTGCATCAAATAGGACCTCTTGCTCACTAGATGGCGATTTGTAGTTTTCTGCGGTTACGTACTTCAACAATCCATCTACGATATCGTCATCGGGAGGGGTTTTGTTTGCAAAGCATAACTGTGAAACTATCTCGAAAAAGAAGGTATTGCGATTCCGTTTGAAAATCTCAAATTTCTCCTGCAATTTCCTGTACAAATGAGAATAGGTTAAACAAAAACGGATGAAGTTACCATGTACGTCAATCAACACCAACTGTATTCAGAGTTTCTACACAACTGAAGTAGCTGGATACCATGTTGATGGTATAACCCTATTTTAATCAAAAATATCATAGGCCTACTATATGCGATTTACATCCACTGTATTCATCGACGTTACAATCTAATTTGTATAACTTTGTGTCATTAAATGTATGAACACCGGGTAGGCCTACGCACCAATATGGGTTTGGCATATGTGTAGTGCAAAGTAAAGGAAATACGGTGTATTTATGTGGATGATGAATATTATAATTTATATCAGCATGATCAACTAAATTAACTTTTATAAAACACCTTGTTTGTACAAATTGAATATGTAGTTTTCTCTGTAGAATTCACACCTATTGGCAATATATTGTTTCTGGAAAATAGTGAAAAATTACTAACATTTCCAGTGATCATACCGTCCATCAGCATTCAGTTGCGGAATTTGTTGGTGTTGTGTAATACTTGGTGTTTTGGTATCAAAAATAAAGAAGTCTTAAGCATACATTCAATTTAAAGAGGAGAAACAACAAATATTTACAAATCTATTATGTGTATTTGGAAAAACGGCAAATGGCTCCTGTATAAGACAATGAGTTTTCAAATAACTGGAACAATTCACAATATGCGCCAGCATCGGCCGATACTGGAAACTGACTAGTAGTACAGTCCATAATATGGGTCCTATAGTACACTTTTCCCCTAATTTCTTTAATGCAGGGTTGAGAGCTCTCTATCATGGTATTTAAATAGTCCATTGCTCCTTCTTGGTTTGACTGTTTTGAAACAAGTATACAGGCTAACATTAAAAAGTATAGAAAACCATTAAATCCCTGTTGATGGATAACGCTTAATAGGCCAACGTGTAAGACATCAATTGTTTATTTTAGACTTTTAACTGTAGAACATAAAAGACATTACCTGGGCTATTTTTAGAAACTTAACTTAAGAGGAGAGGTGTACTATACTTTGTTCAATTTGGCACGGTTGTCGTTGGACAGTAATGCAATCCAGAACATCAATTGGCGGATCGTTGATACAAGCAACATTTTCTCCCAATCCAAATATAAGTACACTAACACTTACTGGAAATCAAGTTTCGCTGCGAATTCCGTTGTCTTATTTAACACAGTTTTCAGTATTCTGACTATCTCGACATTCTTGAAGTCTGCCCCATCGTTAAAAGACTACAATACAAACATAATAGAGGACATGCATCAGAATCAGGATACCAGTCCTAGTGATAATACATTCTCGTAGATGTCATCGACAAAGGAATGAGCTCGTACAATATAACGATGGTATTTCGGGACCTGTATTGAAATCTCCAGATGTGCACTTGATCATTATTCTACCATGTCGAAAAATACCGCATACAGCCTATAAACCATTTCAAAATGAGATCGGAAATCGCCGGAAAACAGGTATAGAGCCTAGGTAATGTGTAATAAAGCGGTTGATCGTATTCATAGCCGCCGCTTAAAGGTCTACGATGTTACATACTAGCGTACACCCATTATACGTAAAGCTAGTAGTAGGCCTAGTAGTAGTGAGACTATTTTGTTTTATCAGCAATGACGTCAATACAGGCTACTTCAACATTTATCGAGCTCAAGGTAAAATGTGAAGGTATTACCTTACCGATTTTGTTACTGAAACACAACAAAAACATTACTTGAATACAAGCGCAATCCACGCACGGGTTATTAAAGACACCGGGTGAAAGATGTTCGTTTTTTATGCATGGATCGAAAGTCATGCAATTACTCAGGGTCCAAACACACTCGAGTAATCGGTAACTTGTACACACGGTGAGAATTAGGAAACCATCCAATATCACAAATTCTTTTTGGGACGAGATTTTATAACGCTGTAAAATATTACTTCCACTATGGGACTGAAAGATACTATATGAAAGCAACAATAATGGAGTGTCCTCGTAAGCGACTGACGTAGGGGAGATGCGGGAGAGTTGAGCCACCGGGAAAGTTGAGCCACCCCCTATAACTCGAAAAGTAGTAACTTACTAAAATTTATATTTGCATATATTTTGAGTGAAAAATAGAAAAATAAATGTTTTTTTTCTTCTTTCCCATAGCAAGACTTGGACTATAATGGCGGTAATTTGTTTATTGAAGGGGGTATATGACCATTATTTTAGAGAACTATTGTAAACTACCAAAAGTTCTAGACCAGACAGGATTGGGTTATTTACAAAATGGTGAGGAGAGTTGAGCCATTGGTCATGGGGAGAGTTGAGCATAGGGAAAACATGTAGTAACATTTTGATTTTTGGACTAAAGGTGGAAAATGTATAATAAGTGAGAGAAAATGTTATTTTGTGCCATGATAATAACAATTGAGCACCATATTTACTTAAGGATTAATAAATCAAAAGTTGAAAAAATATGATTTTGTTTTTTCACCAGCCATTGACTTATCATGCTGGCTCAACTCTCCTGTAATAGTGGCTCAACTCTCCCAGATTGTAGGGAGAGTTGAGCCACTTTACCAATATTTGTTCAAACCTTTTATATAAATAAGCCTTAACTGCTATCCCAACTGTTGTTGTTTCTCAACGAAAACAACACTCATTACATTCCAGTTGCCTGTAAGGTTTGAGCCCAAGTTTGATAGGTTGAACTGGCCATGACGCTAGTATTATTAAGTTCCACCCAAGAATTACATCCATCCAACACTATTGACCGCATGCTGGGGGACCTTGAGTGTGGCAGCGGTGGATCTAGAAACAAGCCTGAGGGGCTGCAGTATTGCCACATGACTTTCCACACGTGGCAATTTTCCGCCCGATTTGGGCTAGTTTTAAAACTAAAATCTGCTCTTTGGATAATATAATGTAATTTTTTTTTCTCGAAATTTGAACATTTGTTTTTATAAAATATGATATAGCACTAGTTTTTATGACAAATTGAAATTAAAAGTTGGAATCTGTTATCACAAGAACATTTTCAAAAGTAGTATATAGAGCTTCTAGTTACACTAACACTAAAGAGCCTTGAGCTATGCTTAAGATAGCGGTGGAAATGGTAGCACGCATGCTGGCAAGACACAAGTTGGTGTAAAATAAATCAGATAAATGGTGTAGGAGGGGATGATTTATTACCCTGGATATGTCATCAAAGACATGGTCAAGAAAGTTGGACTTTATACAGGGTACGGAACCGTAATGTCTAAAGTTTATCTTACACTAATTTTTTACAGGTTTGTACTTTTCTTCCGCATATGGTGATACAAAATATAAAAATTGGCTCAACTCTCCCGCATCTCCCCTACATGTATACTGAAATGGTGTTAAAATGGGGTCTTAATTACCGCACTTCCACATATCGGCGTTAAAGGGGGTGCAACCACGCCAGGCTTTTGCTTTTAGTTGTTCCTTCTCCATCATAGTTCTTGGTAAGTTGTCATTGTATTTTGTCTTTATTGATATGATAGAAAATAAATATTGAATTGAAGTAAATGTGAGTACCCTCTTTCCGTATACTTACGTTCCATACAGTACGACCTTGTGGCGCTACACGTTCATCAACAATGGTTGCGTTGACACAAACGTGTTCGTAGAACAACTCTAAAACGCGAATACGTTGCCATGGTGGTCTGCAATATAAGGCGGCAAGATTTAAAAGAGTATGATTTAAGTAAAATGCTGTAACAAATAAGTATGTTTTATTGTGTACAGTACAATTTTTCCGTTTCACTAATGAATGGCTGCCTGTCCGGGGGGGGGGGGGGGGGGGGGGGGGGAGGCGACTCGCCTAAGACGGTATATAAGGGGGGGGTGCCGCTCTAATGGGTAGTTTTTTTGGCAAAAAATCCCTAAACATGGGGTTATTTTGTGCTGAAAATCCCTAATAGTGGGGTCACTTTTTACAAATGGATCTATTTTCGCGAAATATTGGTCTATTTTCGCGAAAATTTGCAAAAACGATGTATATTTTCTTGATAATTTGCGAAAATTTGGTTTAAAATGAAGCAAAACCCCTATAAATGGGTACCATTTTCCCCCGAAATGTCCCATACAAATGGGTAGGTGTTTTGAATCTCCAGCCGCACCCCCCCCCCCCCCCCCGATCAAACTAAAACAGAGTGCCTCTGGGGGCTGCTTGACCTTGTCATTTGTTCAATCATGAATAAGGTAGGCAAAATTCCTTGGGTCAATCCGGACAAAGAAATTACAAAGAATATCTTTGATCCATGGTACCTATAGATCTTACCCTTCCGACGAGATTTGTGTACATTATTTGTATAATGCATGAAACTGAGTAATTCGGAAGGATTGAACGATTGCACCAAAAGCAAGTATCCACTTTTTTCCGTCGAGGCGACCTTAAGAAATTCAAAATGTGGAAAAGAACAAGAATTTCCTTCCGCGCATTCTAAAACCTCATTTGTCTCGATAGCAATGAAAAGACGAAGATTTACTGTTTTGCTTTCGCTCTTTGTATGGGTATAGGGTTAAGTGCAACAATGGAAACTGCACCATTTTTTATTTAAATGGCCACTGCTTAAAAACAGGGCGCCTCGAAAAAATGCTTAATTTGTGTACCGTGTTTACAAAAATAACATTTAATGTATCGATGTTCAATTACCTGATTTTCTTGATGATCTTTTGAGATTCAGCACCGTAAATTAGATCGCGATTGACATTCACAGACGAAATACAATTCTCAATCAAGCCCTTCACATTCTGTACCTTTTCAAGCCACGCCCGTTGGTGTTCTGGTTTGGTCATTTCGTCTTTGGATGGCACCAGATATTTTTCAACAAGTATCTCGATTGCTTTGACATCCAATATCTGTATAGAGTAGTAGAGAAAGAGTGTTCACTGCATTTTATTCTGTTAAATATGATGACACTAACATTGTATTTTATCGCCAGAAGTATCTCCATTTTCATCGCCCAAGGAAGCACTGCAAAACTAGTACGTATAAGTGACTTGTACGGAAGACTTGTATGACAAATTGTACGATAGGTACCAATATGGTCCATACGTATAAATGACTTATACGTAACACTTATCATTTTGCATCACCATACGCACAAGCAATGTTAAAAAGGGAACCGAGTCCAATGCTGCATTTCGGAAAAAAGTGTACTTTAGGTCCAAGATTCTGGAATGTACTAGTATCGTACGATTCTGGAACACCCAGTATCATCCGATACTGGTACAAAGTCAGTGTTTCAGTATAGGTCGACACTGGCGCATATACAATGGTCCTGTATCGGGCGATACTGGAACATAATTATGTACCAGTATCGTTCAATACCGGGACAAATCTCACTTATATAACGTGTTCCAGTATCGACCGATACTAGCACTTCTTATGTTCCAGTATTGATCGATACTGGTATACATGTACCAGTATCTGGGACATAAAGTACACTTTTTCCAATGAAACTATTACTTTGGCGACTAATGATAAGTCTAACGTACAAGTCACTTATACGTATCAGTCATACGTACTCGTTTTGCAGTGAGACCTCAATGGCGAATATACTTCAGACGAATATCATATGATATCTACAAGTCAAATTGACGGTTGATCAAAGGCCGTCACTAGGTCACATACACTGCAAAAACACCGGTGTTAAAAATAACACCGTGCGGTGTTCTGAGAGGTCCACAAAAATTAGTGTTATTTAACACTATCTTGGTGTTACATTAACACTTACAGTGTTATTTTTCACACTTGCAGTTGTTAAAATGACACTACATGGTGTTGATATAACACCAACAATTTAACCGGTGTTGGTGTGGACCTCTCACAACACCAATGGTGTTATTTTTAACACCGGTGTTTTGGCAGTGTACGTTTACTTAATGTTTTACCTCTACCTGATCTACCTAGGCTTGCTATGTTAATTAAAATGACGAACACGCTTCAGAAATTTGTTTTAATCCTTTCTTGTCTGTATATTTCGTGATGTATTCATATTGTGTTGTACATTGTATATCAATGGAAAGCCGATATTTTCATCTTTCAAATTCTACCATTAATCTAGCTAGCTACTCTCTTGAAAATATGAATAACCCAAGTTCATTTGTCTTCAAAACTAAATAGAGCATATCCAGACATTGAAGTTGCCAATGTAACAGTTCTTTGATCAGACCATAAGTTGCTTGTAAATGAACATCAAATAATGGTGTTTTGTGCACATTAATTGGGACCTTTGCCTACATTGTCAAGCAAGTAGGTAAGCACTAAAACAAGTAATCGCTAGAAATGTTACACTGTTGAAATGATAAACACATCCGCTATATATTGTGAATATATCACAACTAATCCAACAAATTGGTCATTGTACAAAATCTATAAATATTTTAAAGTTACCATTTCCTCGCCATGTGCGAGTAACGAAGCATGGTGTTCTTCCATTAATAGCGTTGGACAAGCTTGTACAAGATCCGAGAACTGTTGTAAACGTGTTTTGATACACTGATGGTAAGTAGTGTGTAGATATACCAATCCTTTCAACACATCGTCTGCTAATGGTAGATCCGGCTGTCTAGAAGTTGTTTCGAGAAAAGCTTTCAATGACTCCTCAACGCACTGAAAAAAAACCCCAATGACACGAGACAATCAGTTCCGCCGATGTCGGTTTGGAGTGTCAGGGCATTTATCAGGGCCTAAGATACACGGGATCTACTCCGGAGCCCTAATCTTTATCCATTCAACCATTTCACACCGCATCACTTACACTTCACAGCAATGACCATAAGATCAAATGACAGGTGAACTGATCACTGGATTAGTGCCCTAACTCATTTGACTGAAATTAGAATATTTATCGCATGCTTCAGTTGGGGCATCGTTTCAGTCTCGTTAAAGTACACTATTATTCTGAAGAAAGATAATCCAGTGTTTCGAGATATGATTTCCTTAGATTTACAAAATAAGATTACAAAGCATGAATTGTAAGAACAACGCTCTGAAGCAGAGCAAACTAGAAGGCCGTGAGAAGTTGGGAACATTTCGTTATTGACCCCGATTCCTTTAACACAACAAGCTCAAAATGCATTTCTCCATTATGTTGATAATGATCACGAGGTCACATCCATTAGAGAGGAATTATTTTCAAGACGCCCCATTTGACTTATGTTGGTTAGCTCATATAACTGCTGATTCAATTATTCAAAAAATGTGTGATCCTAAGCGGATTCGAACCTGCAACCTTTGTATTCATTAGACAGCGCTCTTATCGATTGAGCTAAGTAGGCAAATGACAGAGGAGCGCAAGATTATAATCTACTATTAAATTCTCAAAAATCGATTAAATATTATTACTCGTGTCACTATAATAGACGTGTTATGGAGTCGATCTTAACGATCTATACACCAAATTGTTCAGATGTCGTTGAAGTTCAACGCTTGGTTAAATATAAAAATTAAATCTGAGAAACAATTACGATTTTTCTTTTAAACAGCTCCAGTTTTTCTTTTGATGAGCAATTCTCCACGGAAATGTTTAGCGTTGAAGTTCAGTATTTTCTTTATCCAATGCGTCAATGATCTAAGCTCTACGATTGGTGAACTCTCTAATATAATGTCATTCCCTTCATTGTTTCAACACGATGCCAATAGCGACCTATGGTTTATAACATGTAGGCCTGTACGTGGGCGGTTTATGCCATAAATGAATTACGCCACCACTCAACAAAGCTGAACTTTAAGGCGATCAAATAACAACAGAGGGCGATTGCTATTATGTCCCAAATTTCTAATTTCAAAGGGATGTGATTGTGAGGTATGGTTTAGGAAAGATTGACGAATTCAAAATTGTTATAGTAAATAATGTCGAAAAGCACAGCACATACTGTGCCATATTAAAGGGAAAAGCGTTATGGTTCACCTGTCACACCGATATAATATGGAGCATTCAAATGTCATGTGTATTTAGAAGAAGAAAACAGTTCAATACACATTCCCCAATCTATTGTCATGAAGTAAAAGCTAATATCAAACCTTGAACTCGAAAGTAACCGCGTCAGATTGTGAAGTGGTCTGATACGACATTCTTACGAAGTCGTGGATGTAGCCGTCCATAAACTCTGCATAGTTTTCAGGTTTGATTACGTGTTGAAGAATCTTGCCCAAATCAGATCGGCCGACGGCATTTGTAAAGAGGGGCAGTAGAGTGTTCTTGTTGGTAGCTTATTAATATAATAATACAAACAAAGAAACAATGTATACGATTTAAGTAAAATAGTGAGCTACTATGTTGACTTATGCAATAACTGTACATATTGTTAATATTCCACCAACATTGAACTACTGTGAGATTCTCGTTGTAGGACAACGGGAACCCGGTGGGAAAGAGGAACAACGTGAAACAAACATATTTATACGGTGCAAACATAGATGTGAATGGGTAGCAGGCGAATTGCGTTCCACTTGCCTGTATATTTTGAACAAACGTTTGAGATAATTGCTGACAGCTTGAACTGGCCATGACGCTAATATTTGCGTGTGAACATGGTGTGAATGGTATGAACACCCTGGACCCACTGTCTGGACGACCCAAAAGGCAGCCAGCACTCCGGGATGTGTCTTGGCACATGTGTCGATCTTTAGCCCCATTGGGCTAATTTTAAACTAAAATCTGCTCTATATCGTAACTTCTCTCGAAATTTGAACTTTTTATTTGACAAAATCTGAAGTATCACTAGCTTTTTAAACAAATTGAAGTTCAAACATTGACTTTCTCAACACAAGAACTTTGAAAAGTCGCGTTTTGGGCTTTAAGTTCAACCCAAACATTGGTTGATCCAACACCATTAACCGCATGCTGGGGTGGGGTGCTTTGAAGCAGTCTATATCTAAAATCTTGGCACAATCATGACTTTGTACACGTGGTGACTTTCAGCCACAATTGGGCTAGTTTTAAAACTAAAATCTGCCCCAAGGATAAAATATTGTGATTCTTTTTCCAATTTTGAACTTTTGATTTGACAAAATCTGAAATAGCACTAGTTTATAAGACAAATTAAAGTTAATAGTTTGAATTTCTTAACGTAACAACTTTCAAAAGTAAGACTTTGGACTTCTTGTTCCAGCCAGAAAATATTCTAATTGTTATTGAATCTCAGAAAATATTCTAATTGCTATTGAATCTGACTGGGTAAAATGTTAACATTTTCTATTTAGTTTTAGCTAACTTCGTTAATATCCAATGGATTTCACTCGTTCGACCTGCACACAATATGAACATTATTCTTTTATGAACATTCAAATTAGCAAAAACTGCAATAATTATGTTTTCTTAAGACTCCCACTAAATGCAGTACCATGGTAGTACCAAAGATTTTCTAGTACAGGGATTATTATCTCTACTGAATTGAAATATCGAATAAGAACTGACACTATGTGTGTTCAGAGCACCTGTATGACATGGCATGTTTGAATAGAGCGGTGATTAGTATGGGCAGTGGTAGTCTCATGCGACATCGGCATAGCCTTTGTAGTGGCTGTTGTGACACAAAACTAACGTTAAAAACGAGATGGCACGGTGAAAGTGTAAATACTTCTAACAATTTCAACATAATAAATTAACACATACATTCACCATTGGCGGAGCCAGGGGGCCTGGGGGGCACGTGCCCCCCGGGTCTCTGGCACCAAAAAAAAAAAAAAAGGAGAAGAAGAAAAGAAAGAAAAAGGAGAAGAAAAAGAAAGAAAAAGGAGAAAAAGGAAGAAAGAAAAGAGAAATCGTAGAGGGTATAGTCTATATAGAGTTCTTTATTTGTTACATAGTAAGTTTCCATGCCCACCCCTTATTTTGTACGTTAGATCCCGGCATATCAAGGCAATAATGGCGTAGCCAGAGGGTTAAGAAGGGGCCGACCGCTCCTTCTCCCCTGTCACCCAATTTTGCCATTGTCGCCTTAATTTTGATAAGAGAAATCATAGTTAAATTATGACGCTCAAATACAAAGATAGCATTTTTCGTTGTATGTGCCCCTTCTCCCAAAAATAAATTCATTGCAAATTAAGAAGCCAAAATGTACCTCAATCCAACAAAACCGGGTAAAATAGCAAAACATTTAACAATAAAAGCAGTGTCATAAGGCCAAAATATATCTCAAATGTGGCAAATAAGTATAAAGAAGCCAGAGGTAATCGTAAAAAATAAAAATAAAATGTGACATTTTAATAGAAGCAACAATGTATCTCAATCTTGGCAAAATTAATGTAAAGAAGTCAATTTTGCGTGGTTGGTATCTCAATCGCGGCACAATTTATGTAAAATAGCCCCAAAAAAATCGGCGCACGTGACATGAACGTTCACTTTAATTTTTAAATCTTATTTTAAGACAAAATGTATCTCGATCATGACCAAATTAGTTAGTGTTGAGAAGCCAATATTTCGCGCGTTTTGCTCATGTGCCTCGAAATATTTGCTTTAGTTTTTAAGCTTGTTTCAGAGAAAATTAGCAAAATATGTAGAACAGCAAACAAAATTGCGCGCTACGCACGCACATGCCCCCAAACGATAAGACTTGGAACCATGACCAGTCCTTGTGGACGTGCTACTTCATTTCTTGTTGTCCGTTTCGGGAGAGCCCGAGGGCCGAGCGGGTGAGTGAAGGGTGGGTGGATGTTTTAGAACCTCAAAATATTTACATTTCTTTTTAGAAGCTTGTTATCAGCAAAAAAAAGTCGCTCAATTGTGACAAAATTAGTGTAAAATATGAAGTTTTGCGTGCTAAGCTCGCATGAACCTTCAAACATTACATTTAGCTTTACTGCCTCGAAATACTTGCTTTAGTTTTTAAGCTTGTATCAGCGAAAATTGGCAAAATATGTATATAGAATAGCAAACAAAATTGCGCGCTACGACGCACATGGCCCAATCGATAAGACTTGGGACCATGACCAGTCCTTGCGTGACTTCATTTCTTGTTGTCCGTTTCGGGAGAGCCCGAGGGCCGAGCGGGTGGGTGAAGGGTGGGTGGATGTTTTAGAACCTCAAAATATTTACATTTCTTTTTAGAAGCTTGTTATCAGCAAAAAAGTCGCTCAATTATGACAAAATTAGTGTAAAATATGCAATTTTGCGCGCTTAGCTCGCATGAACCTTCAAACATTACATTTAGCTTTATAACAAATAAGTATCAAATGTTGTGCGCTCGCGCTAATGTGACTTCAAACATTAACTTTATCTTTATGAAACTTTTATGAAGGCAAGCCTCAATCATTGCAAACTGTAAAATAGCACATTTTTCGCGCGCTACGCGCGCCTGTTAAGGTATCAGCAAGCCTCAATCATTGCAAACTGTAAAATATTTTACCAATAAAACTTAGTTAGAAATAATCCTATGACTGTTCCCTAAGTGATGTTTGAAAATGAAAGATTTCCATTACTTCATGGCTGAATGAGCTCAAATGGAAGACAAAAACTGCCCTTCTCAAAAGTCACAACAGTTTATGAATTGCTTCTCACTAATGGAAAAGTACCTGTGGCTGAGCAAAATTTACTGTAATGTGTAATCAATTCATGATCATTCAGCCATGTAAATCCCATTCTTGGCTCAGATATTAGCGTAGTGAGTTGTGACTTTTGAGAAGGGCAGTTTTTGTCTTATTTTTGAGCTTATTCAGCCATGAAGTCATGGACATCTTTCATTTTCAAACACTACTTAGGAAACAGTCATAGGATTATTTCTAACTAAGTTTTATTGGTAAAATGTTTTATCTTACGATGTTATGACGAATTGTTTAGGGGGGGGGACTTACTTTTGGTGTTGTGTTTATGTGTGATAATTGTACATGCATTGTGTTCAGATCGATACTAATAGATTCAGGTAACGATTCGAGTAATCGTTCAGGTAACGAGAGTGAATATTTATTGATGACATGTTCTTGAGTTATTTCATGACAGGGTTAAATACTACACGTTCTTTATCTTGGTCCGAAACACACATAGCTTCAAACGACTTGGCGCACATAAGTATCCCTGTACTAGAAATTCATTGGTAGTACCAAGTCCTTCCTACCATGGGCCAATCCAGGATACCAGCGGGATACCACCCCTTTCGCAGCGCTAGGAAATACACAGGCCGGGCGTGGTGCAATGAATCAAATAAATCAGCCAAAGAAAGTCAAGATAAACTACCACGGATAGAGCCTGGAATCGAGGGTAACAAGTACATGTAGGCTGGAAATATACAGGCAATTGAACCGTAATGTGTTTCTGAATGAAAAGTACTTGCAACCTACCTCGTTGCTCCGATGCAACCGTGTACAACCGGTTCATACTCTCCAAAATAAGCCAAGAGAACGGAATAGTTGCTGTGAACGCACGTCCTCCAACTCCAACCATTTTGACGGGGGCTTTCTCTCTACAACGATTTAGTATTTGCAGAGATGACGTGGACGATTTCGTCATTAACTGAAAACCTTTCTTTTGGCTTTTATCCTCGGGCGGCAGAAAGTCTGAGAAATAAAGTGGGGATATGTTGGGATCGGCTAACCCAAGCCATAGCTTGTGCTTCCACGCATTTCGAGTATGATTATCTTTCAATATGCTTAGGTTGTCGTTGTAGTCATAGAATGCAAATGTCTCAGCTAGCAATGGACTGGTTGTTGTCAGTAACTGCTGCCAGAGTGACCGCCTGCAGGACCAACAAAATACAGTGAATAAATGTCAATTCATCCCTTCTATTTACTAATATAACTGCTTTTTGTCAATGACTTTATCTTCAGTCAGGTCAGTATTGTCACATTTTTTGAAAATGCACTTGTAAAATTTGTTCACATATCATTAGACCATCCTTTCTTAAGCATAATTATTTAAAATTATCGGATCATAATCCAATCTAAACCTTGATCAGAAAGAGACATTTTAAAGTCGACTAAAAGCTTGAAAATATTTGATCAGCCATGGCATAAATGTAATCATATCAAGACCACGTGGCGATATAAGATGTGGCTTTATATCAGTTAACGAAATATGTTCGGAATAAAAGTAGTTTGCAGGTAAACACTGAAGCCTATCCCACCGTCTGGAGGATAAGTAACAAATAATGACAAAAGAAGATTATATATTATCCTAATGTAACAGACATCACTCGTTACCTGAAAGTTCCACTTTCTTGAATCCTTGACACATCCAAAGCTTTGTGGCTCAACCATTCTGTACTCTGCTTCGATCCGATGGAAAACTCTTCTCTTTCTTTCAGTAGTTCGATAACGCGGCGTTTTGTAACTGACGTGAATGTTTCTAAAAAGAAAAGCAATAAGAAAATCAAATAATCCCCTAAAAACATATACTACTTTAAAATAGTTGGTTCTAAGATAACTAACACAGAAGTAAACATGCATACAGTTATAAACGTTACATTATTTCAAATCACTATTTCTGTATCTAATTTAACGTAAAATGTTATTAATGTTGCTTAAATGTATTATTTCCATGCAAACTAATTAAGTAACTACCTAAAACACTCATTCCACTCCTATATTCAGACTCCAGAATATTCAGTCGAACATCGAGACTACATCCCGCACGTGTTTTCAAATGTTCTGTTATGAGGCACTTTGCCAGGTCTCGTGCAAGTTGACCCGAGTGATAACTTTGCCAAAATCTATCAAGTTTAGCTGCAATGTCGAATCTGACAACCAATGTGATGGATCCTTCTCTTACGCCACACAGCTGACCTCCATGTGCTAGGATCGTCTGCATGACCTGCAATAGCATTTGATTTTGCGTATTCAGTGCTTGATTTTGCGCATTCACTGCTTGATTTTGCGTAATCAGTGCTTCATTTTGATACTTAAGTCGTGTATTTTGCTCCTGCTGTGCATCCAAAACGTTTTGCATATTAGGCGTAATATGTGTTAACTGCCTGATGACTTCGGCCGTTACATCTGGCATCACCCTCTCTGTTATCTGGTCAATAATGTCGACATCTGCACGAAGTTCTGAATAAAAAATAACATAATAAATGATGGATACGATTATTTCGCGGTTATCATCGTCGTATAACATTATACATGTTTATATTTGGCCAGGTATTTTTATGTGGTTTATCCTTTATGTAAGACAGTCGTAGTCTTTGCACTAGTCTACCTCATTAATATCTTACACCAATGATACACCGTGTATGTTAGCAAATCGAAAATCAGTCATCAGTATCAACAATCTAGGAGATTTGCTAGACGCCTAACGGGAGAAAGTATTTAATATGGAATTTGATTTGTATTGAACACCGTGTGCTATCGTAACATTAATACATGGTGAGTTTTGTTTCATTTCACACATAGTGTCTCTGCTGAGCACACATTGGCAGCGATATCCAATAGAAAAAACATTGTAATTTTGTGTTCGGTTGGTCTGGTTACTTATCGTGGATGCTTTGGCCATAATGTTGATACCAATATACAAACTGAGAATTTTACACGTTTATGATTGTATTACATGTATGAACTTACACTTGTAATGATTAGGAAAAATCAGCCCTCTTTGAGTAACAAAACTGAAGGCTGGCACAGGAGTTATACATGTATATCACAAAGTTCTTTGAAGTTGGTAAAATTAAAACCTAAGTGGACATTCTTGCCAACTTGATTGGTGTTGACCATGATTTAGGGTAGAAGGTCACATGTGTTTCAATGTGTTTCAAATTCCAAACAATAACTATTCAACACTATACTGCGTACCCCTTTTAAAGTCATAATACTTTTATAAGTATCCACTCGATTTTAATGAATTAGGTCTCAAAATAAAGGGGTTGAGTTTGCCCGTTTAATGGATATATCTGCTATCATTAACACAACTGGTCAGGAATGGTTGTGTCAGGTCTGTATAACGGTGAGTAAAAATGGAATAATTGAGTCTTTAATAGGTATTGCTCCTACCAATGTTTGTAGTGCTGTTCGCTCCTTGTTGAATTACGATATTATTATGTCCTTCAATTTTAATCATCGGTGATTCAGTGGGTAAATCCTCGATTTCATTTTGAGGTCCAATTCCTCCTTGTCGACCATCTCCTTCACAACTACCTCCTTCTTCTGTTCCCCTAACAGTACGACGTCCGGCACTTTCTCTATCTCCTCCAGCATCTCCTTCCCGACCATCTCCTTCACAACTACCTCCTTCTACTCCTCCTCTAACAGTACGACGTCCGGCACTTTCTCTATCTCCTCCAGCATCTGCTTCTCCACTTTGTTCGACATCGATGCCTCCTGTTCCTTCTACTCGATCTTGTTCACCTTCATATTCTACAGCTCCAGTTATCTTTTCCATGGCTCCCAATACTTCGCCGTGGTCTTCCTCCTGGGGTCCTGAATCATAGTAACAGCATACCATAAATGCACGTAGAAGTACATACACATGAATATGGGATTGAGGTACACAATCACTCATCAGACTATATTCTGATATATATACCGTGTGCAGTAATTGATGTCCCATCCCGCCTGAGGCAATATTGGTCATTACTGGAGTAGAGAAGGGAATTTGTTAACAAACAATGTCTAATAGGCTTTTTTGACACAGGGTGCGTCATGGTACATGAGAAGTTGACGCCCCTCGATAAAGTGACGCACCACTCCCGGGGGTCGTATAGTGCGTCTTACAACTGATAGGTGTATTACTCCTTCTGAAGCAAATGGCCGAGAACTGGGACAATTAATTGCAATACTAGTAAATGTTTTAAAATTTAAAAGATGAACACATTCCAGTCCAGTCCAGTCTATTCCATAGTGTTCCATTTAAATGTAAAGAAATCTTTGAAATGCAGACTTTTGACAAATCTGTTTCATGGGATATTCGACGATGAATATCAAGTATTTTCAAAACCAGTAATTATACCGGGTATGATAGTGAAGTTGCAATAGAGAAGAAACTGGACGTTGCTAAACTTCTACGTCATTTAAAAAACACCTTTCAGTCATTATTATGTTCTGCATAATGAACTAAATATCTCAACAAAGAAATGCATACTCTTTGTTTATGTCCTATAGCGTATCTTCACATTATTTTGTGACCAAAGATGCTAGATAGATCAAATTTGCCACAAAATATTAAAGATAAGCCTTGATTAGCACCAGTTAATGAAAATCCGTGACGTTTCAAAATTCGTATATTAGTCTTATCAAATAATTGGAAGTCATTTATAGGACATAACAAAAAGTAAGAGTTTCTTTTGTCGGGGTCTTTATTAAAACATTACTTATAATAAATGCAACTGTTATTAAAATGTGCAACTTTAATATGAGCGAATTTAATCTGACCTTTTCTAAGATCCTTGTTAAGTTGATTCATCAATGAATGAATAATGTCAATGCGTTCTGTAGTACGACTTTGTGCTTTGGGTGCGTCTTCTATCCTCGAAGCGGCCATATGCATGGCCTCCTTCAAAAGTGTATTGGTGGTGGTATCCATTCCTGGTCTACTGAACAATGTTGGCATATTGGCGCCCATTAGTCTATATATTTCTGGCCTATTATGGCTGGCTGGACGGATATCGTCGATGTGAACACACTCCCAGGGACCGCCTGAAATTTAAAAAAACCCGTATGACATCGCCAAATGGCTAAGCACCCACAAATATGCTTAATACATTCAAATACTGTGTGTAGGTTATATCAGTAAAACAGTTACTTCACATAGCCATTTTTTGAAATGTAAGGGAAGGCAATGGAGTTGTGGATATGGTGGGGCAACTAGGCTAACTCGTGCGACTTAAAAAACACACGTATGTGCACAGTTCGTCGTCGTCGCCGCTCCATGTGTCGTGATGCTATGCATGATGAAGCGCCATCGTTGTCTATTTTGTGACATGCGATGTGCAGAGATAAGCGATGGGTCTGTCAACCCTGAAAACATTGAATTTATCAAGCGCTGAACTATTAAGGGGGGGGGGGGGGGGTGTGGACCCTCAGGTATAGCCTCCATAAAACTGCCATAACTTCATCATTATTCATTTAATAAATGTAAAAGGATAAATTTTGTTTGCAGAAAAGGGTTCAAAGAATCCCACCATTTGATCATGAAATTTACCATTTTGGAGAAAATTATAAAAAAAACGTTTTTGGACTCATTTTAGGTTTGGCAAAGATAACTAAGCATATTATTGTGTCAAATTGTGTTGTCATACTAGTTTTATCATAGTCCTGATAACATTCCCTATGAAGCTTTTTTGTTCTTGTTGAATACTTTATTTATTTTTTGAAGTATAGATCAAAAAGTGCCAACAAATGTGATTGTTTACCAAAAATGTTAACATTTTTGGCGGCACGTTTTGGTCTATAATTCAAAAAGTACATCAGATATTTTAAAAAAAGCTTCCTAGGGAATAATATCAGGATTATAAGAAAACTAGTATGACAGCTTTTGACACAATATTATTTTAGTTATCTTTTCCAAACCTAAAATGGATCAAAAAACGTGTTTTTTTTAATAATTTTCTACAAAATGATAAATTTCAATGATCATGGTTGGATTCATTGAACCCTTTTCTGCAAAAAAATGTATACTTTTATGAAGAAGTTACAGCAGTTATACGGAGGCTATGCTGAGGGTCCACAATCCCCCCGCCCCCCTCAAATTTTACTAAATATACTGAATTTTTGACAAATAAATCACTTTTAGTCAAAAAATCTGAAATTCCCCAGGATATGTTCTTCTTTTTACATAAACATTTTGAGTTTTAAAAATGTGATGCGATCTGTGAAAACCCGCCACATAGTGACATTATTCATATTGCAGATATTTATATCATAATAAAGCTGAAACTGTGCTGATTACAGAACTGTTTTGATAATTTTTCTACGATCACTACAAAAAGGTTATTAGTGAATGATGATTGTGATGTCATTAAAAGCTACCAAACAAGAAATCATGAAAACAGGCGAAAACAGATACATAGTTCAATAGAATAACATTTTAAGGTTAATTAGAAATGTTACTTTACTAAAAAAGGTTTGTTTTTTTAAACCATCCGACGGGTTTTCACAGTTCGCATGACAAATGTTGACCAAAAAGGGCCAACAATGTGATTTCTACGTTTTTGGAATTCAGAAAGTTATTTTGTTTGCCTTATTTGGTCAATAATTCAAAAAGTAGGTCCGTTATAAAAAAAGAAAGAAATCGTTCCTACAATACCATAGAACGACACATTTTGATAAAATATTTGTTGTTTTATCTTGACAAATCTTTAATTAGGTCAAGAAATGAGTTTTTATGATTTCCCCAATATAATGGTCACCTTTAGTACAATTTCATGTTTATGGTACGATTTATTGAAATGGCTTGGAGTAATCAATGAAGCAAATGTTGCTGTTTTTCACCGGACAAAATGTTGCAACACCAACGGGTATGGGTTAAAATAATTTAGTTTTAACATGATATGTGGAATTTTGATTCTTAGAAATTCACGATTACGTGTTTGGCAGACCAGGGCAAATCCCATCTACCTCTTTATGCACTCTAAATTTCAGGGATTTAAATTTTAAATCTCAATCAGGATTTAAAAAAAGTTAAATCTAACAAGATTTAATTTTAATTTGAAAAGATTAATTATCGAATATTTAATCACATACTCGATTTTAGTTTAAATCTTTGGAAGGATTTACATTTTAAACCAATCAGATTATCATGATGAGTGCACATGATCCATCCGATTCTTTTCGCTACGTTGTCACGACGCCATCTTTTTTGCGATTTTGTGTGCGGCGGCGTACGTAGAAGGCTGTGGGGAAACATCGGGAGACATTCTTGACCAACAATGGCTTCACTGCCATCATTACTGACACACCAAAAGACAGGCATCAGCCCAGTGCACATCCGAGAGCATTTTGAACAGTTTTCACGTTGATAAGATGTAGACTTTACTAGAATTTGTGTTTTTCTGTTATGACTCGCCGGTGGATGGAGTAAAAGTCAGGAATGCTTATAGGCCTACATGCGATGTTCACTCATTCACTGTGGCCGTGATCGGCTCCCGTATTATTATCATTTTACTCAGAATGCTCTCGAATGCACACCAAAGCACACCAAACTGAAACATATCCTTCAACACGTCAGCGATACTGGCATCAAAGCCACCTCGGTCAAGAACAAACAGCCTCCACATACGCCGCACACACATAACATGGATTCAAACAGATTGCTTTTAAATCTTTCTGAGGGTAGATTTGAATCCAAAAAGATTTGAAATTTAAATCCATTGGGAGTTATTTTGTTAATCCCTAAATTTGGATTAAAACTCATTTTGTCAATTGCTTTTAAATCTTTCTGAGGGTAGATTTTAATCCAAAAAGATTTAAAATTTAAATCCATTGAGACTTATTTTGTTAATCCCTTTGGATTAAAACTTTTAAATCCTTGAAATGATTTATTTTAAATCCACATTAATTGGTCCCTCCGTACAATCCCTGAAAGATTTAAATTTAAATCCCTTGGGATTAAATTTAAATCCTTGTAATTTAGAGTGTGAGCATATTCAAGAAGAAAAAAATGAGACGCCATCTATATTGTATTTTACATTACCTGTGACTGATTCAAATGTGTCACCCATCATGTGTGCCAAATTGATGACAAACACCACGTGCGCTGGTTGCGTTGGAACATTAAGTCTGGCACGATCAATTTGCGCTTTTTCGTCTAAAATGCAATTTGATGCGCAGGCAATCAGTTGGTTGTTCCGATTCCCGTCTTCACATTGGATTAGTAATAGGCGCTCATTCGATGCATTTTCAATATAGAATCGTCTATAAAAAAACATAACAAAACTTAGAGAATGTGTCCGACAAGCACAATATTGCCCATATTATTATCGAGCTTAAATCGAGTATTTATATTGAACAAAACATCATATTTATCATACAAACGAAATAAACACTGCTATCTCTTATACATGCAATTTTTAAAATTCACGGTGATTTAAAGCTCCGATTTCAATGAAGTCATTTATATACAATGCACTTGCGCAAATTTGAGCATCAAGAACCATGACGTCATCATAATCGGCTTTAAATCACCGCAATTTTTAACAATGACATGTTGAGAGATGGCAGTTTTTATTTGTTTGTTATGATAAGTATAATGTTTTGTTCAATGTAATTACACGATTATGGCTCGATAATTACTTTTCTAACATATAATGGACAATGTTGTGCTTGTCGGACACCTTCTTTAAACCAGTGAAATTGGCAATCATATACAAGTATCAAGTATCAAGCATCAATCTTTATTTCCATATAAAAAAATACATCAAATAAAATTAAAAAAACTACAATATGGAGGAGTAGACTTAAAAGCCAATGAGGCCTGTTTATTGTCCACCCCTTAAAACAAACAATGCATAATCAAACACTTTATACTAAAATAAACAATAATAATCCCAGAACATCATATACAAGACGGAACAAGGACGGGCTCAAATACACGAGATTACTCGTAATCTTGGATAAGGTTTTGCTTTAATTGGGTTCGGAAATGTTTCAAAGATTTGGACTGTTTCATGTTTTTGGGAAGTGAATTCCGGAGAATTTGACCATTGGTTCGAATAGCACGGTCGGAGAAAGTTTTTTTTTGTTATTTGTCATGTTAAAATCATTGCCATGTCTTGTTGGGTACTAGTTGTGAATATCTGAACGTTTTGAAACGTAATACATTTGACCACATTCGTCACAGGTTGACGGCTAATCTGTTTTGTATACATGCGTATAACAATCAGTTTTGATATCTCAAGCACGTATTTCTATTAAACTACTAGGAAACTACATTAAATTGTTATGTACCTAACTCTTGATTCAGTGTTGGCATCCGGCGACGAGATAAAAAGAACAGTTTCATCTTTACTCACTATACGAGTATCTGGTTTATAGACTATAATAAATCACATCCAATTCGAATATCAAATACCCAATTTACTGATAAACTAATAACAACGGGCTCTTAAGTTTAAGAAAAAAACCACTCAAGTATTAGACAGTTATCAGCGTACCTGAATTCTTCTTGGCATTGTTGTTGCGTCTTCAGGAACAAGACTTCTAGACAACTCGGGGGAAATTCTAGGGCTTCAGCAAGAATAGTTGTTTCCTCGCGAACCAGTAGTTTGGAGTGAGTAGTGACCTAAATGATTATATGAAGATCTTATAAATAATTTGGTACAGCGAATACAATTTGTGCAGTGTTCATTGACAGAGCATTGAATTTGATGTTTATCTGTACCTGGTCCTAACAGGTGGCATGTTGTGTCGGGGCTAATTATGTAGAGGCTGTTAAACATGTTAAAGATACGTCTGCCATCGTATATAAATTGTTATGCTTGATCAATAGGTAGGCCTATCCTAACACTATTATCACTGCACCTTCGATCATTTTACACAGATATGCTTTAAAACGGAATTGTAATGAAGTATTTATTTATAACCCTCGTATAACACATATTATGATTGTCAAGATTATAGTAAAAAGAAAAACCCCGACATTATGAAGGCTTTAGCTTGGATTGAAGACATTATCCATGACAGGTAGGCCTAAACTTAAATGTGAATCATTAATGTGTTGTACCTGAACTATAATTTCCTCGTCATCTCGTCTGGTGATGCGAAATTTTGTGTGTAGATATTGTGTTAAGCTTTCGTGTTGTTGTTCCTTAAAGTACGTGTCAAACAGCCCGTCATAGTCACTTGCTAGATTGGAGTGAGGCAGCCTACAGATAGCTTCTGGTGTAGCTCTCTGCAACAGGAGTTTCTTTACACGATCCTTTACCTGTGCCCAATGTTAATAAATAACAATGATATGTCGTAAAGCAATCTGTTTAAGCAACATAAACATGATAAAGGGCCGTATTCTCGTATCGTACTAAACACGGTGATAGCTTAAAACCGTGTCTAACTAAACTCGCGTCTAACTAAAACGCGAGTTTATCTTTAAACAACGTGTTTAACTAAGCACGGTTTGAAATTCTGCGCATCTCGTCCCCATTGGTGTCGTGCGTAATACTGAACAGGTATTTATTCTTGTTGTGGCCCTCATGGGTTACAACTTACAATAGATATCCACTGAATAATAACAAGGCACATATCCACTCTAAATAAGAGCGCTCAAGGCACAAGCATAAAATACAGTATAATAGAAAACGATAAACAACAATAAAACTACTTTTTTACAATTATTACAAAATGTCTCAGACATCAGATGTGTTTTCAACAGTTTTTTGAAGATTGTAACAGTTGTTTGCAGTTTTAATATGGATAGGAAGTTCATTCCAGAGACGAGGAGCTGCAATAGCAAAAGATCTGTCTCCCAAGAGTGCTTAGATATAGTTTCTTGAAGAAGATGCATTTGTTCAGAACGAAGAGTGCGAGTTGGCACATAGTTTGATAACAATTCAGAAAAATATGATGGGGCAACATTGTTGATTAATTTATATACAATAAGCAATAGTTTGAAAACAATTCTCTGAGCTACCAGGATCCAATGGAGCCCCTTTAAAATTGGCGGTATTTCATGTATATGGTAAGATCTTTTAGAGAATGTGAGAATGCGAGCTGCAGTGTTTTGAATTTTCTGAATACGATAGAGTTCATTAGCTGGTAATCCACAAAGAAGAGCATTGTTGTTATCAAGACGAGAGGTTATAAACGAATGAACTAATTGTTCTGTAGCATCACGACTAAGATATTTGCGGATTCTGCTGATATTACGTAGTTGAAATGCTGAGCAACGAATGGCATTGTAGATGTGTGGTTTTTATATAGTCATTCATGGAAGAGTCGAAAATTGCACCCAGATTCCGAGCTTCGGCGACTGAGGTGATCGTAGAGTCACCGATATGTACGTGTTCAATGTTTATCTTAGACAATTGGTGGTGGGATCCAAACAGTAGGAATTCAGTTTTTTTTTCGTCGTTGAGCTTTAAGAAGTTTGATTTCATCCATTCACGAATTTCATTGATGTATAGTCCAAGGGTAGCTATGGCAGAGTCTGCATTTTGTTGAGATGAATCAAATGACAAATAAAGCTGTGTGTCATCAGCGTAAACATCAATACCTCAAACGCACGTGAATTGTTAATACTACACGATCTGCTCGGCAGCTTACATCGGGCACGATTGAATAATCATTCGATCAAGGCATACTGTTCGTGTATTTGTTTAGTTAAACGCGCCTTAAACTACCCCCACACCCATGTTTGAAGTTAGACACTTTTCAGTGAGTTAGACATGTGTTTAAGTTAAACGAATGTTCGAGAATTGCGTTTAGTTAAATGATGTGTCTAAAGTCAAAGTTAAAAGCGGTGCGTTTAGCTTAAAACCGTGTTTAACTGCGTACGAGAATACGGCCCAAAGTCTCCATGCTTAAAATGAATATATAAAACTACAGTGCCCACTATTAGTATTATCATGCAAAGTTCAATTATTATTTCACCAACATTTCCTCTGAGATTCCTTCCGACATACTATTGTCATAACACAATATTAAGTTTTTGGACTAAGTGTCGACCGTTTTCAATAGTGGAATTTAATAGATCTTATAAGAGAAAATATCGCAAATCTTGTTCGGTTTATAAAATGTTAACTTTTACGCAAATAAGCATAAAATAATGTTTACCATAATCAATTTCACCCAACTTAAATTTTCTTTAGAAAGTTAATGAGATAACCCGTCTGCTTCAATAAAAAATCTGTAAAATCTGTGCACAGATTTTAAGATATAAATACAAAAGTTGAGTACACTTTTTTTTTACTCGCCCTGTATTGGCAATATTATTCTTTTACCAAGTAGAATGAGTGCCAACCCTCCCAATGATCGAGCATATTATGCAACAGAATTAAGTACGAGAATTTACGGGATCCTCATAACACTAGGGCTCATCTCTATCATTATTGATCGCGCAGACGCTAACTCCCCATCACCTGGTCAATTATGGTTGGCAAATAAAACAAAACTGAGAAACTTATTTTTTAAATTTTGTTTGCAGATTTACTCGGAGTATTCCTTAAACAAACATTAAATCAGGTCAAACCGATCACTGGTGGATAGTAGATTTCAAAGATAAGAATTGCACCAAAAAACACAAACATTAGATTTTTGCCCTCAAACGGTCTTTTTATGCTGAAAATGGCCTAACAATAGTTTTCTTTATTTTTGTCACCCCCTCCCCATTCTAAGCACTTAATTTAGCCTGGATGTACAGCTGTAACAAAACAAAATGCTGTATACATTATTTTTAAGCACATTGATTGCATTTGGATGGTCTACTCTAACTAAGGGAGCAGTTCCATTTATACGCGATCAATTTATCGCGACTGTATCGGGGCCTGATATGTTTTGGACCCGATGTTTTTCAAGTTGATTCGCGATAAAATAGTCATCAGGCCCCGATAAAATAGACATCGGGGCCCGATACGAGGCCTCTGCCATACCCTGAGGTATGTTTAGCAAATAGAGCGGGACATTGTTTAGCAAATACACGAGGATAATACAATTTACGTTAAACATCCATATTCAATAACATTATCTCTAAAAACATGAAATGCTGAATTTGTACCTTACAACTAGAATAAATAACCCGAAGCTCTATTTACATACCGACCACTTATCTTTCGTTATATTTAAACAAGCGGTAATACGCTACTCGATAAATAATCCTTTGCTACTCGCAACTGTTCGCGATAAAAATCTCATCGGGGCCTATTAAAAAACTCATCGGGGCCCGGAACATTCGCGCAATTTTTTATCGCGTACAAATGGAACTGTTCCCTAATGACGTACCTCTTTCTTCCAATCGTCGTCTCCCTGGTTGCACTCAAGCTTGTTACACACATGAAATACAAGCGATGAAACCATGTCATTGTGATATCCAGCAAATGTGTCCCGGACTTCAAATTTATATCTAAAATAGAAATGTCATTAGGTGGATATAAATGTTCTCTTTCGATTAAAATCAATTGCATATTAAGAACTAATTTGTGTTCACCTTCTCCTTTCCCATTCCAAATTTTTTTTAAATTTATTTATTTATTTATTTATTTATTTATTCATGGTATACAAATGCCAGCAAAACATCACAGCTGATGACACTGGCTTACAAGTTACATATCATACATAGTAAAAATACAGAAATATATATATATATATATAAAATATTATAAACAGCTAACATTGATTTAAAAGACGAATGACATATGGGATAGTTGAGTTGTAATATCTGTCAGTCACCCGCTTGTCCCATTTTGAATTTGCCTGTATATGGACACCAAGGAGTTTTAAATTGTCGACAAGGTTAAGTGTTTCACCAGACAACATGTATGATGGATAAACGGAAAGATTTTTTGAAAAAGAAACATTCATTTTGTGCTTTACATGAGGAAATAGCAGCATCATACGGAACCGCCATCGTGCGCATTCGTACATAACCGCAGAACAATTATATTTTGTAGTATGACACTTGTAGTAAGATTAATCTGACAATATTTATACATCGCCTGAAGATTAAGGGGGTGGGAAAAGAAATTGCTTAAATGTGTATGTTCCGATCCCTTTTTTTTTGGGGGGGGGGGGGGGGGGGGGGCTATGATTTTGTTTCACATCATGATAGTTTAATATCAGAAAAATCCCCATATTTTTCTCATTCATATGTCTCTAAAAATGTTAGGGGCCATTTAGAAATTATAGGCTTAAATGAGGTGAATTACTGCAAAATGTGGTTAACCACCAGTCAAGTTTGTGTACTACTCAATGGGAAAATATCTTGTGACTTTGTGTTTCTAAAATTAGAACCATTTGAGTTATGCAACTCAAACTTTGGAATGTGACCATTTTAAGGATGACCTTTCATGTAAAATAGAAAACATTCAGTTGAAAATCAGGCCAGCAATCAGAACATCTACCTTTAACCTAACCTATTTTAAAACTTAAAAAGTAGAAATATTTTGAAAACAGAATGCCGCATAACATTTTGCGTATAGCCAGTTGAAAAGCTTGTAATTTCACGTATATGTATTTGTTATAACTTAAACATTACCCTTCTTGGTCAGACGGAAATGTAATCGTGGAGAATTTATCAACGAAATTCTTCTGCAGATCTTCTACAATCTCTTGTTGAGCTTCAGACAGCACAGGTCGTAATGGTGGTTGAAACCTGACATAAAGAAAACAGTAAGTGGTATCATAATTACCCGGGTAGTCACTGCAGTAAGCATTCGTGACCGAATATTTTACAGACACGCCCTAAACATGTATTCTTTCGTACGCCAATAATAAACCCTAAAACACGTATTAGATGTGTGTCTAAGTGGTGTGCCAAATAAACGGGACGAGTCAGAAAGAACGGGCAGTTTTTTCTCGAAAAGGCGCCATGTAAATTGCAGGCTTGTATATACAAAACCAATGATAGTGCCTAAAGGGTCACACATTTAAGCTTTCATTCAAACAAAGAATGTTTAAATTCGACCATTGCGTTAATGTTATATCCATGTTTTAGTAGAGCCCTGTATGGCAATTCACAGGCTTTAACGTACAGAATTGTTGCCTATAGCTGGTTCAGAGATGGCAATCAATGAATAGGTTGAAACAATTGAAATGTACATGAAAGTTGGATACAAAGTCTTAAAATGACTGAATACATATTAAACTTAGTCATTATGAGTAAGAACAAGCCTGAATACAAAGGGGGAACTGAAAAGAGGTATCGCAGCTGAATAATGGCTTAATTCGACCACCCCGTGGATTGGGTTTTAAAGTTTGAGTTTTACTCAAATTTATAGTTGAACGGCGATGATGATGAGACTCAATAACTTAACCGCAAACAGCGCCCCCGCGTGTTATTGAGGCTGACGAAAGGCAAGCGAGTTGCTGCCAGAAAGCTATCCCAGAAGTAAGCTAATTTACTGTTGTGAGAAACGATAAACTCAAAAATATGAGAACGTAATCGTCCATATTTAACATTGTCTGTTGAACAATAGCCAAATAATAGGTCATTTAGCACTGTCATTGGTTTTGAATACGCAAGTCGTTTTGAACTTTAACTAAGCCCAAACCAGCTAAAGCATGACATTTTCTTCCACCCTGTTATACCTCGGAAATAAAAGTATGCACTTAGCTTTATGGCTAACTGTGCCTTCAAAATCTAATCAGAAATATCGAAACAATTTAATCAATTTGCATGATTATTTTGGTAATCAAGATGAAGATTTACATTGATGTATCAATCAAAGATGGCTGCCACAACCTCAGCTATCTTCACTCAGAGCTACTAGATATGTATTTTACGGTTTGAGAAGATTTCATGAACAGCTCATCTTGAAATACCTACAACAATTTACAAACTTATAATCCCTCCATGTCTGTATCCTTTGTTGTTTTCCATGATTTATTGATGTGAAATTTGTTGAATATATGTATATGAGGTGGTCCTTTCTCTACGATGGAATACACATCTATAAATAAGTGTCAAACAAAGATGTGTTTCTAACCATGTACCAGGTGTTATATGTTCCTATTCTCGCATTGCCGAGATATTGGCAAATGTATCAATCGACCAACATTTCAACCAATTAGATAAATGTCCAACCAAATATTGAAATATCAGTCAGCGATTGAAACCTAGTGTGTTTAAGTTAATGATAATAATAATAATAATAATAATAATAATAATAATAATAATAATGGTAATTTATAAAGCGCCGGTATCCGCCGCAAGCGACGCTCATGGCGCTTCTCTGCATAACAACCAAAATAACATAAACACGAATAGGAACAAAGATGAGGAGAGTCACATCAAGCAAATGCTTCAGAGTACAAATATGTCTTCAAGTTTTTCTTAAAAATATGTACAGAGTTTGACAGTTTCACATATTCAGGCAAGCTATTCCATAGTTTCGGTGCTGCGACTTGAAAACTTCGCTGTCCCCACTGATGTTTAGCCAATGTTTCCTGAAGAAGACTTTGTTTTGAAGAGCGTAGCCCGCGATGCCCTGGCACATATGGTTGAACAAGTTCTGTTAAATAAGAAGGAGCTGCATCATGTAAGATTTTGAAAATAATAAGACATATCTTGTATTTCAGTCTCTGTTCAATTGGAAGCCAGTGTAGGTCCGCTAATACAGGAGTTATATGATCTGTTCTCTTAGTATATGTAATAATCCGGGCGGCTATATTCTGCAATCGTTGAAGGCGAGAGAGTTGTGATGTTGTAATTCCATATAGAAGTGAGTTATTGGAGTCAAGTCTGGATGTTACAAATGCATGAATGATGGTTTTAGCTGCATCCCTTGTTAGATGTTGACGGATTCTGCCAATGTTTCGTATTGAGCAGAAAGCAGCCCGTGATACTGCTGTCACATGGCAGTCCATTGTTAGATTGGAATGGCGTTAGATTGTAATGGCGTTACTTTAACTAAAAAAGTGTATTGTTTGAAGGGTTTATACTTTGTAATCACTCATGCATCTCATACCAATGTAACTTTGATTACATATTGACCAACTCTCGTGGTAAAGAGGTGCCTTTCATTTATTTTACGATTTAATGACGCACCATACGATCCCCGGGTGAGGTGCATCACGGACCAAATACTGCCCGTGACGTTCCCTGCGTCAGGAGGTGATAAATGACGCACTCATGATTCATGAGTGCGTCATTTATCACCTCCTGACGCAGGGAACGTCACGGGCAGTCTTTGGTCCGTCAAAATATTGACGGATGGTTGCGCTAACCAGGCTTTATTATTTAGTTATTCGAGGGTCCGGGTATGTTATCACCAATTCTTATATATTGGGCGTGGTTTAAAATGTCAACCCATAATATCCATCAATTTCATTGGTTCTGTGGTTAGTTTTGTTGGATACGCGCTATAGATTACCAGACCGCTAATCTATGGATCTGGGCGGGGCTTAATTCACACCTTTGATGATGCCGGAACTACATTTAAAAAACATCGCCTCGTCAATAATTGTAAACATCCTCGTCAATTATTGTAAATCGAAAGTAAGCTTATTTTACAATACAACATTAGGTTATATTCATGTAATTAAATGTAAATAAAAGATAGAGGTCCATTTAATGAATAAACGCTAATAGTAATAAGACATAAAAAGAAAGAAGGACAAATAAAAATGGTGCCTAAAAGCCTATTTTCGTCTGCTATATAAATATTCGTATAGGCCTAGGCTACATTCGTAATTACTTGCAATAAAGTGAATATGGAAGAAACCACAGCAACTTTTGAAATTGGAGACCTACAATTCAGGAAAATTGGTGTTGGACCACACGGTCCATTTCTTTGCTAATATCCCACTTTAAGGGACTATTTTCAAGCGTTGATTTTGCAACAATCTTGTGTGGGGAGCTTGAGCTATCTACTAAGTGATATCCCTCCCCCGCCCCCACCAATCAATGTTGAGGGTCCCAACGACCGTGGTGATGAAACGGTTCCGAACAACATTGAATGGGGGGACTGGGGGGTTGATTTCAACGAAGTCCTCAAAGTGGTTCAACAGTTATTTCCGGAATTGTCTGAGGCTATTGGTAAATGCTCAATATGACAACTGTCTATAGGAAATAACTCGTGTTTTATACATTGCATAACCTTCTAATTTGGAGAGTGGCAAGATATGTATATTATTGTTATATACGGTAAAGATAAAGTAAATACGACATTTACATTGTTAGGGACTGGTCATTTTATGCATGATTATGGCCCGTTTGTATGGTAAATCACTCAATATGACAACTGTCTATAGGGAATAACTCGTCTTCTATACATTGCATAATCTTCTAATTTGGAGAGTGGCAAGATATGTATATAATTGTTATATACGGTAAAGATAAAGTAAATACGACATTTACATTGTTAGGGACTGGTCATTTTATGCGTGATTATGGCCCGTTTGTATGGTAAATCACTCAATATGACAACTGTCTATAGGGAATAACTCGTCTTCTATACATTGCATAATCTTCTAATTTGGAGAGTGACAAGATATGTATATACTTATTATATATGGTAAAGATAAAGTAAATACGACACGTACATTGTTAGGGACTGGTCATTTCATGCGTGATTATGGCCCATGGAATGCGCGAGTGTTCCACGTAGTCTTACATAGGGTGCAACGGGTGAAATTCATTATTTAAACTAATTATATGACAGTAGTTTATTATGCAACAATCAATTAAAATCCTTTTTGTTATCGCAATGCGTTTCTTTTTTGATAAGGGACCGGTCACAACCGCATTATAGACGCTATAAAGTAATAACTATTGTGTCAATTATTGTAGCGTTGTATTTGCCATTGAAGTCATGGAATGATTGTATTTTCTTTGCATTTACTTAACGTGACGGTTATTATTTATCTTCCGTGTTTAATAAATGCATTAAAAGTACGAAATGCATTGTGACGGACTGGTCATTTTACATGTGGTAGACAAAGAGAAAGAAAGACAAACAACAACCACCGAAAAAAGTTCAAAATAATGAAGAACAAAAACCAAAAGAGAGAAAAAACAAAAACAATATGTGACAAACAGATGAATAAAATAAACAAGTTAATGAGCCACGCGAATAACGAAAATTGTATATTAATACATTATTAAACACACCAATGGCTCCCACCATGAGGATTTGAACCCGTGTCTCTGCCCCGTAAGTATGAATAGGCCAACGCGCTAACCGATTGAGCTAATCGCCCATCTATGCAATATCAAGCCAAATCAAGAGTCATATTATCTTCGGCTTTAGAAATTAGCACTGATTCACAATACACCTTTCATAGTAACGCCTTATAGCGTCTTTTTATTCAGAACCATGCCCTCGTACTATCAGAGTATGGACAACCGTAGCGTTTGTCCATCCATTGAAAAGCATGCACATCGGTCGATTGTCCCCGATAAATAATAGAACTAACTCCTATTATCTATTTAATTTAGACGGACAATCGTGTACACGCGTGCAATTCAATACGGACAACCATGTAACGATTGTCCATCACCGCGTCATTAGAATTCCAAAGACAGGGTTCGGCGAATTACCTACAATGTAATGTTTATACCACTGTGGACGATGCTATTTAATATAATTCTCTGTCTTTAGCTTTGGCCTTGTTATTATAATGTTATAAATGTAATAATTCTGTAATAAATGATTGCCGCGGTATGCTACGCGAGCATTGTCGTGCGCTATGTCCGAGCCGCTTGGAGCGATATGCGCGAGGCGTGTCACGTCAATCGATGTGCACGAAGAGTGTCGATCGCTGTGCGCGTGGCGTGTGGAGCGCTGCGCGCGAGACGTATATATTGTTAATCATGATCTGTACACGAACGATGAATGTAATGACTGAACCTATTCATATCTGGCCTGTATTGATATGTAATGAACTGCAATGTTAGTTACCATCTAATTGTTCATGTTATTTCTTGGTAACAAAGTCGAGTGCTATGCTCGAAGTTTATGCAAACGCGTAGCGCAAGCTGTAACCAAGGGATACGCATGGGATTAGGTCGAGCGCCACGCACGAACCGTCAAAGTTGTATTTAAATCATATTTTATAATGTTCTCGTATTTATCGGGGTATCAGATGCTGTTTTAAAATAAATAAGTCAGGCTTCCTTGAATAATAGGAGCAAATATGCAGGTTTAGGTATTTAATATGACCAGTCCCTAATTCAGTACGGTAGACACCTCTTGATGATGGTATATCAGGAGATTCATAGCATCACTATTTACTGAAAATTTGATCAAAAAAGACTTACAAATAAAAAAGTTGTGGCTAAAAATGTAAAATCAGATGATTTTTTTGGGATTTCATTCAGACAATTCAGGAAAATTGGTGTTGGACCACACGGTCCATTTCTTTGCTAATATCCCACTTTAAGGGACTATTTTCAAGCGTTGATTTTGCAACAATCTTGTGTGGGGAGCTTGAGCTATCTACTAAGTGATATCCCTCCCCCGCCCCCACCAATCAATGTTGAGGGTCCCAACGACCGTGGTGATGAAACGGTTCCGAACAACATTGAATGGGGGGACTGGGGGGTTGATTTCAACGAAGTCCTCAAAGTGGTTCAACAGTTATTTCCGGAATTGTCTGAGGCTATTGGTAAATGCTCAATATGACAACTGTCTATAGGAAATAACTCGTGTTTTATACATTGCATAACCTTCTAATTTGGAGAGTGGCAAGATATGTATATTATTGTTATATACGGTAAAGATAAAGTAAATACGACATTTACATTGTTAGGGACTGGTCATTTTATGCATGATTATGGCCCGTTTGTATGGTAAATCACTCAATATGACAACTGTCTATAGGGAATAACTCGTCTTCTATACATTGCATAATCTTCTAATTTGGAGAGTGGCAAGATATGTATATAATTGTTATATACGGTAAAGATAAAGTAAATACGACATTTACATTGTTAGGGACTGGTCATTTTATGCGTGATTATGGCCCGTTTGTATGGTAAATCACTCAATATGACAACTGTCTATAGGGAATAACTCGTCTTCTATACATTGCATAATCTTCTAATTTGGAGAGTGACAAGATATGTATATACTTATTATATATGGTAAAGATAAAGTAAATACGACACGTACATTGTTAGGGACTGGTCATTTCATGCGTGATTATGGCCCATGGAATGCGCGAGTGTTCCACGTAGTCTTACATAGGGTGCAACGGGTGAAATTCATTATTTAAACTAATTATATGACAGTAGTTTATTATGCAACAATCAATTAAAATCCTTTTTGTTATCGCAATGCGTTTCTTTTTTGATAAGGGACCGGTCACAACCGCATTATAGACGCTATAAAGTAATAACTATTGTGTCAATTATTGTAGCGTTGTATTTGCCATTGAAGTCATGGAATGATTGTATTTTCTTTGCATTTACTTAACGTGACGGTTATTATTTATCTTCCGTGTTTAATAAATGCATTAAAAGTACGAAATGCATTGTGACGGACTGGTCATTTTACATGTGGTAGACAAAGAGAAAGAAAGACAAACAACAACCACCGAAAAAAGTTCAAAATAATGAAGAACAAAAACCAAAAGAGAGAAAAAACAAAAACAATATGTGACAAACAGATGAATAAAATAAACAAGTTAATGAGCCACGCGAATAACGAAAATTGTATATTAATACATTATTAAACACACCAATGGCTCCCACCATGAGGATTTGAACCCGTGTCTCTGCCCCGTAAGTATGAATAGGCCAACGCGCTAACCGATTGAGCTAATCGCCCATCTATGCAATATCAAGCCAAATCAAGAGTCATATTATCTTCGGCTTTAGAAATTAGCACTGATTCACAATACACCTTTCATAGTAACGCCTTATAGCGTCTTTTTATTCAGAACCATGCCCTCGTACTATCAGAGTATGGACAACCGTAGCGTTTGTCCATCCATTGAAAAGCATGCACATCGGTCGATTGTCCCCGATAAATAATAGAACTAACTCCTATTATCTATTTAATTTAGACGGACAATCGTGTACACGCGTGCAATTCAATACGGACAACCATGTAACGATTGTCCATCACCGCGTCATTAGAATTCCAAAGACAGGGTTCGGCGAATTACCTACAATGTAATGTTTATACCACTGTGGACGATGCTATTTAATATAATTCTCTGTCTTTAGCTTTGGCCTTGTTATTATAATGTTATAAATGTAATAATTCTGTAATAAATGATTGCCGCGGTATGCTACGCGAGCATTGTCGTGCGCTATGTCCGAGCCGCTTGGAGCGATATGCGCGAGGCGTGTCACGTCAATCGATGTGCACGAAGAGTGTCGATCGCTGTGCGCGTGGCGTGTGGAGCGCTGCGCGCGAGACGTATATATTGTTAATCATGATCTGTACACGAACGATGAATGTAATGACTGAACCTATTCATATCTGGCCTGTATTGATATGTAATGAACTGCAATGTTAGTTACCATCTAATTGTTCATGTTATTTCTTGGTAACAAAGTCGAGTGCTATGCTCGAAGTTTATGCAAACGCGTAGCGCAAGCTGTAACCAAGGGATACGCATGGGATTAGGTCGAGCGCCACGCACGAACCGTCAAAGTTGTATTTAAATCATATTTTATAATGTTCTCGTATTTATCGGGGTATCAGATGCTGTTTTAAAATAAATAAGTCAGGCTTCCTTGAATAATAGGAGCAAATATGCAGGTTTAGGTATTTAATATGACCAGTCCCTAATTCAGTACGGTAGACACCTCTTGATGATGGTATATCAGGAGATTCATAGCATCACTATTTACTGAAAATTTGATCAAAAAAGACTTACAAATAAAAAAGTTGTGGCTAAAAATGTAAAATCAGATGATTTTTTTGGGATTTCATTCAGACAATTCAGGAAAATTGGTGTTGGACCACACGGTCCATTTCTTTGCTAATATCCCACTTTAAGGGACTATTTTCAAGCGTTGATTTTGCAACAATCTTGTGTGGGGAGCTTGAGCTATCTACTAAGTGATATCCCTCCCCCGCCCCCACCAATCAATGTTGAGGGTCCCAACGACCGTGGTGATGAAACGGTTCCGAACAACATTGAATGGGGGGACTGGGGGGTTGATTTCAACGAAGTCCTCAAAGTGGTTCAACAGTTATTTCCGGAATTGTCTGAGGCTATTGGTAAATGCTCAATATGACAACTGTCTATAGGAAATAACTCGTGTTTTATACATTGCATAACCTTCTAATTTGGAGAGTGGCAAGATATGTATATTATTGTTATATACGGTAAAGATAAAGTAAATACGACATTTACATTGTTAGGGACTGGTCATTTTATGCATGATTATGGCCCGTTTGTATGGTAAATCACTCAATATGACAACTGTCTATAGGGAATAACTCGTCTTCTATACATTGCATAATCTTCTAATTTGGAGAGTGGCAAGATATGTATATAATTGTTATATACGGTAAAGATAAAGTAAATACGACATTTACATTGTTAGGGACTGGTCATTTTATGCGTGATTATGGCCCGTTTGTATGGTAAATCACTCAATATGACAACTGTCTATAGGGAATAACTCGTCTTCTATACATTGCATAATCTTCTAATTTGGAGAGTGACAAGATATGTATATACTTATTATATATGGTAAAGATAAAGTAAATACGACACGTACATTGTTAGGGACTGGTCATTTCATGCGTGATTATGGCCCATGGAATGCGCGAGTGTTCCACGTAGTCTTACATAGGGTGCAACGGGTGAAATTCATTATTTAAACTAATTATATGACAGTAGTTTATTATGCAACAATCAATTAAAATCCTTTTTGTTATCGCAATGCGTTTCTTTTTTGATAAGGGACCGGTCACAACCGCATTATAGACGCTATAAAGTAATAACTATTGTGTCAATTATTGTAGCGTTGTATTTGCCATTGAAGTCATGGAATGATTGTATTTTCTTTGCATTTACTTAACGTGACGGTTATTATTTATCTTCCGTGTTTAATAAATGCATTAAAAGTACGAAATGCATTGTGACGGACTGGTCATTTTACATGTGGTAGACAAAGAGAAAGAAAGACAAACAACAACCACCGAAAAAAGTTCAAAATAATGAAGAACAAAAACCAAAAGAGAGAAAAAACAAAAACAATATGTGACAAACAGATGAATAAAATAAACAAGTTAATGAGCCACGCGAATAACGAAAATTGTATATTAATACATTATTAAACACACCAATGGCTCCCACCATGAGGATTTGAACCCGTGTCTCTGCCCCGTAAGTATGAATAGGCCAACGCGCTAACCGATTGAGCTAATCGCCCATCTATGCAATATCAAGCCAAATCAAGAGTCATATTATCTTCGGCTTTAGAAATTAGCACTGATTCACAATACACCTTTCATAGTAACGCCTTATAGCGTCTTTTTATTCAGAACCATGCCCTCGTACTATCAGAGTATGGACAACCGTAGCGTTTGTCCATCCATTGAAAAGCATGCACATCGGTCGATTGTCCCCGATAAATAATAGAACTAACTCCTATTATCTATTTAATTTAGACGGACAATCGTGTACACGCGTGCAATTCAATACGGACAACCATGTAACGATTGTCCATCACCGCGTCATTAGAATTCCAAAGACAGGGTTCGGCGAATTACCTACAATGTAATGTTTATACCACTGTGGACGATGCTATTTAATATAATTCTCTGTCTTTAGCTTTGGCCTTGTTATTATAATGTTATAAATGTAATAATTCTGTAATAAATGATTGCCGCGGTATGCTACGCGAGCATTGTCGTGCGCTATGTCCGAGCCGCTTGGAGCGATATGCGCGAGGCGTGTCACGTCAATCGATGTGCACGAAGAGTGTCGATCGCTGTGCGCGTGGCGTGTGGAGCGCTGCGCGCGAGACGTATATATTGTTAATCATGATCTGTACACGAACGATGAATGTAGTGACTGAACCTATTCATATCTGGCCTGTATTGATATGTAATGAACTGCAATGTTAGTTACCATCTAATTGTTCATGTTATTTCTTGGTAACAAAGTCGAGTGCTATGCTCGAAGTTTATGCAAACGCGTAGCGCAAGCTGTAACCAAGGGATACGCATGGGATTAGGTCGAGCGCCACGCACGAACCGTCAAAGTTGTATTTAAATCATATTTTATAATGTTCTCGTATTTATCGGGGTATCAGATGCTGTTTTAAAATAAATAAGTCAGGCTTCCTTGAATAATAGGAGCAAATATGCAGGTTTAGGTATTTAATATGACCAGTCCCTAATTCAGTACGGTAGACACCTCTTGATGATGGTATATCAGGAGATTCATAGCATCACTATTTACTGAAAATTTGATCAAAAAAGACTTACAAATAAAAAAGTTGTGGCTAAAAATGTAAAATCAGATGATTTTTTTGGGATTTCATTCAGACAATTCAGGAAAATTGGTGTTGGACCACACGGTCCATTTCTTTGCTAATATCCCACTTTAAGGGACTATTTTCAAGCGTTGATTTTGCAACAATCTTGTGTGGGGAGCTTGAGCTATCTACTAAGTGATATCCCTCCCCCGCCCCCACCAATCAATGTTGAGGGTCCCAACGACCGTGGTGATGAAACGGTTCCGAACAACATTGAATGGGGGGACTGGGGGGTTGATTTCAACGAAGTCCTCAAAGTGGTTCAACAGTTATTTCCGGAATTGTCTGAGGCTATTGGTAAATGCTCAATATGACAACTGTCTATAGGAAATAACTCGTGTTTTATACATTGCATAACCTTCTAATTTGGAGAGTGGCAAGATATGTATATTATTGTTATATACGGTAAAGATAAAGTAAATACGACATTTACATTGTTAGGGACTGGTCATTTTATGCATGATTATGGCCCGTTTGTATGGTAAATCACTCAATATGACAACTGTCTATAGGGAATAACTCGTCTTCTATACATTGCATAATCTTCTAATTTGGAGAGTGGCAAGATATGTATATAATTGTTATATACGGTAAAGATAAAGTAAATACGACATTTACATTGTTAGGGACTGGTCATTTTATGCGTGATTATGGCCCGTTTGTATGGTAAATCACTCAATATGACAACTGTCTATAGGGAATAACTCGTCTTCTATACATTGCATAATCTTCTAATTTGGAGAGTGACAAGATATGTATATACTTATTATATATGGTAAAGATAAAGTAAATACGACACGTACATTGTTAGGGACTGGTCATTTCATGCGTGATTATGGCCCATGGAATGCGCGAGTGTTCCACGTAGTCTTACATAGGGTGCAACGGGTGAAATTCATTATTTAAACTAATTATATGACAGTAGTTTATTATGCAACAATCAATTAAAATCCTTTTTGTTATCGCAATGCGTTTCTTTTTTGATAAGGGACCGGTCACAACCGCATTATAGACGCTATAAAGTAATAACTATTGTGTCAATTATTGTAGCGTTGTATTTGCCATTGAAGTCATGGAATGATTGTATTTTCTTTGCATTTACTTAACGTGACGGTTATTATTTATCTTCCGTGTTTAATAAATGCATTAAAAGTACGAAATGCATTGTGACGGACTGGTCATTTTACATGTGGTAGACAAAGAGAAAGAAAGACAAACAACAACCACCGAAAAAAGTTCAAAATAATGAAGAACAAAAACCAAAAGAGAGAAAAAACAAAAACAATATGTGACAAACAGATGAATAAAATAAACAAGTTAATGAGCCACGCGAATAACGAAAATTGTATATTAATACATTATTAAACACACCAATGGCTCCCACCATGAGGATTTGAACCCGTGTCTCTGCCCCGTAAGTATGAATAGGCCAACGCGCTAACCGATTGAGCTAATCGCCCATCTATGCAATATCAAGCCAAATCAAGAGTCATATTATCTTCGGCTTTAGAAATTAGCACTGATTCACAATACACCTTTCATAGTAACGCCTTATAGCGTCTTTTTATTCAGAACCATGCCCTCGTACTATCAGAGTATGGACAACCGTAGCGTTTGTCCATCCATTGAAAAGCTTGCACATCGGTCGATTGTCCCCGATAAATAATAGAACTAACTCCTATTATCTATTTAATTTAGACGGACAATCGTGTACACGCGTGCAATTCAATACGGACAACCATGTAACGATTGTCCATCACCGCGTCATTAGAATTCCAAAGACAGGGTTCGGCGAATTACCTACAATGTAATGTTTATACCACTGTGGACGATGCTATTTAATATAATTCTCTGTCTTTAGCTTTGGCCTTGTTATTATAATGTTATAAATGTAATAATTCTGTAATAAATGATTGCCGCGGTATGCTACGCGAGCATTGTCGTGCGCTATGTCCGAGCCGCTTGGAGCGATATGCGCGAGGCGTGTCACGTCAATCGATGTGCACGAAGAGTGTCGATCGCTGTGCGCGTGGCGTGTGGAGCGCTGCGCGCGAGACGTATATATTGTTAATCATGATCTGTACACGAACGATGAATGTAATGACTGAACCTATTCATATCTGGCCTGTATTGATATGTAATGAACTGCAATGTTAGTTACCATCTAATTGTTCATGTTATTTCTTGGTAACAAAGTCGAGTGCTATGCTCGAAGTTTATGCAAACGCGTAGCGCAAGCTGTAACCAAGGGATACGCATGGGATTAGGTCGAGCGCCACGCACGAACCGTCAAAGTTGTATTTAAATCATATTTTATAATGTTCTCGTATTTATCGGGGTATCAGATGCTGTTTTAAAATAAATAAGTCAGGCTTCCTTGAATAATAGGAGCAAATATGCAGGTTTAGGTATTTAATATGACCAGTCCCTAATTCAGTACGGTAGACACCTCTTGATGATGGTATATCAGGAGATTCATAGCATCACTATTTACTGAAAATTTGATCAAAAAAGACTTACAAATAAAAAAGTTGTGGCTAAAAATGTAAAATCAGATGATTTTTTGGGGATTTCATTCAGACATGTCTGAGGCTATTGGTAAATGCTCAATATGACAACTGTCTATAGGAAATAACTCGTGTTTTATACATTGCATAACCTTCTAATTTGGAGAGTGGCAAGATATGTATATTATTGTTATATACGGTAAAGATAAAGTAAATACGACATTTACATTGTTAGGGACTGGTCATTTTATGCATGATTATGGCCCGTTTGTATGGTAAATCACTCAATATGACAACTGTCTATAGGGAATAACTCGTCTTCTATACATTGCATAATCTTCTAATTTGGAGAGTGGCAAGATATGTATATAATTGTTATATACGGTAAAGATAAAGTAAATACGACATTTACATTGTTAGGGACTGGTCATTTTATGCGTGATTATGGCCCGTTTGTATGGTAAATCACTCAATATGACAACTGTCTATAGGGAATAACTCGTCTTCTATACATTGCATAATCTTCTAATTTGGAGAGTGACAAGATATGTATATACTTATTATATATGGTAAAGATAAAGTAAATACGACACGTACATTGTTAGGGACTGGTCATTTCATGCGTGATTATGGCCCATGGAATGCGCGAGTGTTCCACGTAGTCTTACATAGGGTGCAACGGGTGAAATTCATTATTTAAACTAATTATATGACAGTAGTTTATTATGCAACAATCAATTAAAATCCTTTTTGTTATCGCAATGCGTTTCTTTTTTGATAAGGGACCGGTCACAACCGCATTATAGACGCTATAAAGTAATAACTATTGTGTCAATTATTGTAGCGTTGTATTTGCCATTGAAGTCATGGAATGATTGTATTTTCTTTGCATTTACTTAACGTGACGGTTATTATTTATCTTCCGTGTTTAATAAATGCATTAAAAGTACGAAATGCATTGTGACGGACTGGTCATTTTACATGTGGTAGACAAAGAGAAAGAAAGACAAACAACAACCACCGAAAAAAGTTCAAAATAATGAAGAACAAAAACCAAAAGAGAGAAAAAACAAAAACAATATGTGACAAACAGATGAATAAAATAAACAAGTTAATGAGCCACGCGAATAACGAAAATTGTATATTAATACATTATTAAACACACCAATGGCTCCCACCATGAGGATTTGAACCCGTGTCTCTGCCCCGTAAGTATGAATAGGCCAACGCGCTAACCGATTGAGCTAATCGCCCATCTATGCAATATCAAGCCAAATCAAGAGTCATATTATCTTCGGCTTTAGAAATTAGCACTGATTCACAATACACCTTTCATAGTAACGCCTTATAGCGTCTTTTTATTCAGAACCATGCCCTCGTACTATCAGAGTATGGACAACCGTAGCGTTTGTCCATCCATTGAAAAGCATGCACATCGGTCGATTGTCCCCGATAAATAATAGAACTAACTCCTATTATCTATTTAATTTAGACGGACAATCGTGTACACGCGTGCAATTCAATACGGACAACCATGTAACGATTGTCCATCACCGCGTCATTAGAATTCCAAAGACAGGGTTCGGCGAATTACCTACAATGTAATGTTTATACCACTGTGGACGATGCTATTTAATATAATTCTCTGTCTTTAGCTTTGGCCTTGTTATTATAATGTTATAAATGTAATAATTCTGTAATAAATGATTGCCGCGGTATGCTACGCGAGCATTGTCGTGCGCTATGTCCGAGCCGCTTGGAGCGATATGCGCGAGGCGTGTCACGTCAATCGATGTGCACGAAGAGTGTCGATCGCTGTGCGCGTGGCGTGTGGAGCGCTGCGCGCGAGACGTATATATTGTTAATCATGATCTGTACACGAACGATGAATGTAATGACTGAACCTATTCATATCTGGCCTGTATTGATATGTAATGAACTGCAATGTTAGTTACCATCTAATTGTTCATGTTATTTCTTGGTAACAAAGTCGAGTGCTATGCTCGAAGTTTATGCAAACGCGTAGCGCAAGCTGTAACCAAGGGATACGCATGGGATTAGGTCGAGCGCCACGCACGAACCGTCAAAGTTGTATTTAAATCATATTTTATAATGTTCTCGTATTTATCGGGGTATCAGATGCTGTTTTAAAATAAATAAGTCAGGCTTCCTTGAATAATAGGAGCAAATATGCAGGTTTAGGTATTTAATATGACCAGTCCCTAATTCAGTATCAGATGCTGTTTTAAAATAAATAAGTCAGGCTTCCTTGAATAATAGGAGCAAATATGCAGGTTTAGGTATTTAATATGACCAGTCCCTAATTCAGTACGGTAGACACCTCTTGATGATGGTATATCAGGAGATTCATAGCATCACTATTTACTGAAAATTTGATCAAAAAAGACTTACAAATAAAAAAGTTGTGGCTAAAAATGTAAAATCAGATGATTTTTTTGGGATTTCATTCAGACAATTCAGGAAAATTGGTGTTGGACCACACGGTCCATTTCTTTGCTAATATCCCACTTTAAGGGACTATTTTCAAGCGTTGATTTTGCAACAATCTTGTGTGGGGAGCTTGAGCTATCTACTAAGTGATATCCCTCCCCCGCCCCCACCAATCAATGTTGAGGGTCCCAACGACCGTGGTGATGAAACGGTTCCGAACAACATTGAATGGGGGGACTGGGGGGTTGATTTCAACGAAGTCCTCAAAGTGGTTCAACAGTTATTTCCGGAATTGTCTGAGGCTATTGGTAAATGCTCAATATGACAACTGTCTATAGGAAATAACTCGTGTTTTATACATTGCATAACCTTCTAATTTGGAGAGTGGCAAGATATGTATATTATTGTTATATACGGTAAAGATAAAGTAAATACGACATTTACATTGTTAGGGACTGGTCATTTTATGCATGATTATGGCCCGTTTGTATGGTAAATCACTCAATATGACAACTGTCTATAGGGAATAACTCGTCTTCTATACATTGCATAATCTTCTAATTTGGAGAGTGGCAAGATATGTATATAATTGTTATATACGGTAAAGATAAAGTAAATACGACATTTACATTGTTAGGGACTGGTCATTTTATGCGTGATTATGGCCCGTTTGTATGGTAAATCACTCAATATGACAACTGTCTATAGGGAATAACTCGTCTTCTATACATTGCATAATCTTCTAATTTGGAGAGTGACAAGATATGTATATACTTATTATATATGGTAAAGATAAAGTAAATACGACACGTACATTGTTAGGGACTGGTCATTTCATGCGTGATTATGGCCCATGGAATGCGCGAGTGTTCCACGTAGTCTTACATAGGGTGCAACGGGTGAAATTCATTATTTAAACTAATTATATGACAGTAGTTTATTATGCAACAATCAATTAAAATCCTTTTTGTTATCGCAATGCGTTTCTTTTTTGATAAGGGACCGGTCACAACCGCATTATAGACGCTATAAAGTAATAACTATTGTGTCAATTATTGTAGCGTTGTATTTGCCATTGAAGTCATGGAATGATTGTATTTTCTTTGCATTTACTTAACGTGACGGTTATTATTTATCTTCCGTGTTTAATAAATGCATTAAAAGTACGAAATGCATTGTGACGGACTGGTCATTTTACATGTGGTAGACAAAGAGAAAGAAAGACAAACAACAACCACCGAAAAAAGTTCAAAATAATGAAGAACAAAAACCAAAAGAGAGAAAAAACAAAAACAATATGTGACAAACAGATGAATAAAATAAACAAGTTAATGAGCCACGCGAATAACGAAAATTGTATATTAATACATTATTAAACACACCAATGGCTCCCACCATGAGGATTTGAACCCGTGTCTCTGCCCCGTAAGTATGAATAGGCCAACGCGCTAACCGATTGAGCTAATCGCCCATCTATGCAATATCAAGCCAAATCAAGAGTCATATTATCTTCGGCTTTAGAAATTAGCACTGATTCACAATACACCTTTCATAGTAACGCCTTATAGCGTCTTTTTATTCAGAACCATGCCCTCGTACTATCAGAGTATGGACAACCGTAGCGTTTGTCCATCCATTGAAAAGCATGCACATCGGTCGATTGTCCCCGATAAATAATAGAACTAACTCCTATTATCTATTTAATTTAGACGGACAATCGTGTACACGCGTGCAATTCAATACGGACAACCATGTAACGATTGTCCATCACCGCGTCATTAGAATTCCAAAGACAGGGTTCGGCGAATTACCTACAATGTAATGTTTATACCACTGTGGACGATGCTATTTAATATAATTCTCTGTCTTTAGCTTTGGCCTTGTTATTATAATGTTATAAATGTAATAATTCTGTAATAAATGATTGCCGCGGTATGCTACGCGAGCATTGTCGTGCGCTATGTCCGAGCCGCTTGGAGCGATATGCGCGAGGCGTGTCACGTCAATCGATGTGCACGAAGAGTGTCGATCGCTGTGCGCGTGGCGTGTGGAGCGCTGCGCGCGAGACGTATATATTGTTAATCATGATCTGTACACGAACGATGAATGTAATGACTGAACCTATTCATATCTGGCCTGTATTGATATGTAATGAACTGCAATGTTAGTTACCATCTAATTGTTCATGTTATTTCTTGGTAACAAAGTCGAGTGCTATGCTCGAAGTTTATGCAAACGCGTAGCGCAAGCTGTAACCAAGGGATACGCATGGGATTAGGTCGAGCGCCACGCACGAACCGTCAAAGTTGTATTTAAATCATATTTTATAATGTTCTCGTATTTATCGGGGTATCAGATGCTGTTTTAAAATAAATAAGTCAGGCTTCCTTGAATAATAGGAGCAAATATGCAGGTTTAGGTATTTAATATGACCAGTCCCTAATTCAGTACGGTAGACACCTCTTGATGATGGTATATCAGGAGATTCATAGCATCACTATTTACTGAAAATTTGATCAAAAAAGACTTACAAATAAAAAAGTTGTGGCTAAAAATGTAAAATCAGATGATTTTTTTGGGATTTCATTCAGACAATTCAGGAAAATTGGTGTTGGACCACACGGTCCATTTCTTTGCTAATATCCCACTTTAAGGGACTATTTTCAAGCGTTGATTTTGCAACAATCTTGTGTGGGGAGCTTGAGCTATCTACTAAGTGATATCCCTCCCCCGCCCCCACCAATCAATGTTGAGGGTCCCAACGACCGTGGTGATGAAACGGTTCCGAACAACATTGAATGGGGGGACTGGGGGGTTGATTTCAACGAAGTCCTCAAAGTGAACTCAACGAAATCGGAACATTGTAGAGCCAAGAAAGAAGAAATAGAAAAATTGGATGTATCATTTTGAAAACGGAACAAAAATCGGAACATTTGGAGAAACAAAGAAATACATAAGAAGTATAAAAAAAAAGCGATATGTTTTTTTCTTGAACTCAAGGAAATCGGAACATTGGAAAGCCAAGAAAGAAGAAATAGAAAAATTGGATGTATCATTTTGAAAACGGAACAAAAATCGGAACATTTGGAGAAACAAAGAAATACATAAGAAGTACCAAAAAAAAGGCGATATGTTTTTTTCTTGAACTCAAGGAAATCGGAACATTGGAAAGCCAAGAAAGAAGAAATAGAAAAATTGGATGTATCATTTTGAAAACGGAACAAAAATCGGAACATTTGGAGAAACAAAGAAATACATAAGAAGTACCAAAAAACGGCGATATGTTTTTTTCTTGAACTCAAGGAAATCGGAACATTGGAAAGCCAAGAAAGAAGAAATAGAAGAATTGGATGTATCATTTTGAAAACGGAACAAAAATCGGAACATTTGGAGAAACAAAGAAATACATAAGAAGTACCAAAAAACGGCGATATGTTTTTTTCTTGAACTCAATGAAATCGGAACATTGTAGAGCCAAGAAAGAAGAAATAGAAAAATTGGATGTATCATTTTGAAAACGGAACAAAAATCGGAACATTTGGAGAAACAAAGAAATACATAAGAAGTATAAAAAAAAGGCGATATGTTTTTTTCTTGAACTCAAGGAAATCGGAACATTGGAAAGCCAAGAAGGAAAAAATAGAAAAATTGGATGTATCATTTTGAAAACGGAACAAAAATCGGAACATTTGGAGAAACAAAGAAATACATAAGAAGTACCAAAAAACGGCGATATGTTTTTTTCTTGAACTTAAGGAAATCGGAACATAGGAAAGCCAAGAAAGAAGAAATAGAAAAATTGGATGTATCATTTTGAAAACGGAACAAAAATCGGAACATTTGGAGAAACAAAGAAATACATAAGAAGTACCAAAAAAAGGCGATATGTTTTTTTCTCGAACTCAATGAAATCGGAACATTGTAGAGCCAAGAAAGAAGAAATAGAAAAATTGGATGTATCATTTTGAAAACGGAACAAGAATCGGAACATTTGGAGAAACAAAGAAATACATAAGAAGTATAAAAAAAAGGCGATATGTTTTTTTCTTGAACTCAAGGAAATCGGAACATTGGAAAGCCAAGAAAGAAGAAATAGAAAAATTGGATGTATCATTTTGAAAACGGAACAAAAATCGAAACATTTGGAGAAACAAAGAAATACATAAGAAGTACCAAAAAACGGCGATATGTTTTTTTCTTGAACTCAAGGAAATCGGAACATTGGAAAGCCAAGAAAGAAGAAAGAAGAAATAGAAAATGTTGTTGTATCATTTTGAAAACGGAACAAAAATCGGAACATTTGGAGAAACAAAGAAATACATAAGAAGTACCAAAAAAAAAGGCGATATGTTTTTTTCTTGAACTTAAGGAAATCGGAACATAGGAAAGCCAAGAAAGAAGAAATAGAAAAATTGGATGTATCATTTTGAAAACGGAACAAAAATCGGAACATTTGGAGAAACAAAGAAATACATAAGAAGTACCAAAAAAAGGCGATATGTTTTTTTCTTGAACTCAAGGAAATCGGAACATTGGAAAGCCAAGAAAGAAGAAAGAAGAAATAGAAAATTTTGTTGTATCATTTTGAAAACGGAACAAAAATCGGAACATTTGGAGAAACAAAGAAATACATAAGAAGTACCAAAAAAAAGGCGATATGTTTTTTTCTTGAACTCAACGAAATCGGAACATTGTAGAGCGAAGAAAGAAGAAATAGAAAAATTGGATGTATCATTTTGAAAACGGAACAAAAATCGGAACATTTGGAGAAACAAAGAAATACATAAGAAGTACAAAAAAAAAGGCGATATGTTTTTTTTGTAACTCAACGAAATCGAGAAAAAAAATCAGAACATTTGAAAAACAATAAGATACATTTAGAAGCGAAGAATAAATAGAAAAAATTGATGTATCATTTTGAAAACGGAACAAAAATCGGAACATTTAGAAAAACAAAGAAATACATAAAAGAGTACAAAAAAAAGCGATATGTTTTTCTTGAACCCAACGAAATCGGAACATTGAAAAGCGAAGAATAAATAGAACAAAATGATGTATCATTTTGAAAACGGAACAAAAATCGGAACATTTAGAAAGAAAAAAAAATACATAAAAGAAGTACCAAAAAAAGGCGATATGTTTTTTTCTTGAACTCAACGAAATCGGAACATTGTAGAGCCAAGAAAGAAGAAATAGAAAAATTGGATGTATCATTTTGAAAACGGAACAAAAATCGGAACATTTGGAGAAACAAAGAAATACATAAGTACCAAAAAAAAGGCGATATGTTTTTTTCTTGAACTCAACGAAATCGGAACATGTAGAGGCAAGAAAGAAGAAATAGGAAAAATTGGATGTATCATTTTGAAAACGGAACAAAAATCGGAACATTTGGGAAACAAAGAAATACATAAGAAGTACCAAAAAAAGCGATATGTTTTTTTCTTGAACTCAACGAAATCGGAACATTGTAGAGCCAAGAAAGAAGAAATAGAAAAATTGGATGTATCATTTTGAAAACGGAACAAAAATCGGAACATTTTGAGAAACAAAAAATACATAAGAAGTACCAAAAAAAGGCGATATGTTTTTTTCTCGAACTCAACGAAATCGGAACATTGTAGAGCCAAGAAAGAAGAAATAGAAAAATTGGATGTATCATTTTGAAAACGGAACAAAAATCGGAACATTTGGAGAAACAAAGAAATACATAAGAAGTACCAAAAAAAGGCGATATGGTTTTTTCTTGAACTCAACGAAATCGGAACATTGTAGAGCCAAGAAAGAAGAAATAGAAAAATTGGATGTATCATTTTGAAAACGGAACAAAAATCGGAACATTTGGAGAAACAAAGAAATACATCAGAAGTACCAAAAAAAAAAGGCGATATGTTTTTTTCTTGAACTCAAGGAAATCGGAACATTGGAAAGCCAAGAAAGAAGAAATAGAAAAATTGGATGTATCATTTTGAAAACGGAACAAAAATCGGAACATTTGGAGAAACAAAGAAATACATAAGAAGTACCAAAAAAAAGGCGATATGTTTTTTTCTTGAACTCAACGAAATCGGAACATTGTAGAGCCAAGAAAGAATAAATAGAAAAATTGGATGTATCATTTTGAAAACGGAACAAAAATCGGAACATTTGGAGAAACAAAGAAATACATAAGAAGTACCAAAAAAAAGGCGATATTTTTTTTCTTTCTTGAACTCAACGAAATCGGAACATTGTAGAGCCAAGAAAGAAGAAATAGAAAAATTGGATGTATCATTTTGAAAACGGAACAAAAATCGGAACATTTGGAGAAATAAAGAAATACATAAGAAGTACCAAAAAAAGGGCGATATGTTTTTTTCTTGAACTCAAGGAAATCGGAACATTGGAAAGCCAAGAAAGAAGAAATAGAAAAATTGGATGTATCATTTTGAAAACGGAACAAAAATCGGAACATTTGGAGAAACAAAGAAATACATAAGAAGTACCAAAAAAAAGGCGATATGTTTTTTTCTTGAACTCAACGAAATCGGAACATTGTAGAGCCAAGAAAGAAGAAATAGAAAAATTGGATGTATCATTTTGAAAACGGAACAAAAATCGGAACATTTGGAGAAACAAAGAAATACATAAGAAGTACAAAAAAAAAAGGCGATATGTTTTTTTCTTGAACTCAAGGAAATCGGAACATTGGAAAGCCAAGAAAGAAGAAATAGAAAAATTGGATGTATCATTTTGAAAACGGAACAAAAATCGGAACATTTGGAGAAACAAAGAAATACATAAGTACCAAAAAAAAGGCGATATGTTTTTTTCTTGAACTCAACGAAATCGGAACATTGTAGAGCGAAGAAAGAAGAAATAGAAAAATTGGATGTATCATTTTGAAAACGGAACAAAAATCGGAACATTTGGAGAAACAAAGAAATACATAAGAAGTACAAAAAAAATAGCGATATGTTTTTTTCTTGAACTCAAGGAAATCGGAACATTGGAAAGCCAAGAAAGAAGAAAGAAGAAATAGAAAATTTTGTTGTATCATTTTGAAAACGGAACAAAAATCGGAACATTTGGAGAAACAAAGAAATACATAAGAAGTACCAAAAAAAAAGGCGATATGTTTTTTTTCTTGAACTCAAGGAAATCGGAACATAGGAAAGCCAAGAAAGAAGAAATAGAAAAATTGGATGTATCATTTTGAAAACGGAACAAAAATCAGAACATTTGGAGAAACAAAGAAATACATAAGAAGTACCAAAAAAAAAGGCGATATGTTTTTTTCTTGAACTCAACGAAATCGGAACATTGTAGAGCCAAGAAAGAAGAAATAGAAAAATTGGATGTATCATTTTGAAAACGGAACAAAAATCGGAACATTTGGAGAAACAAAGAAATACATAAGAAGTATAAAAAAAAAGCGATATGTTTTTTTCTTGAACTCAAGGAAATCGGAACATTGGAAAGCCAAGAAAGAAGAAATAGAAAAATTGGATGTATCATTTTGAAAACGGAACAAAAATCGGAACATTTGGAGAAACAAAGAAATACATAAGAAGTACCAAAAAACGGCGATATGTTTTTTTCTTGAACTCAAGGAAATCGGAACATTGGAAAGCCAAGAAAGAAGAAATAGAAAAATTGGATGTATCATTTTGAAAACGGAACAAAAATCGGAACATTTGGAGAAACAAAGAAATACATAAGAAGTACCAAAAAAAAAGGCGATATGTTTTTTTCTTGAACTCAACGAAATCGGAACATTGTAGAGCCAAGAAAGAAGAAATAGAAAAATTGGATGTATCATTTTGAAAACGGAACAAAAATCGGAACATTTGGAGAAACAAAGAAATACATAAGAAGTACCAAAAAAAAAAGGCGATATGTGTTTTTTCTTGAACTCAAGGAAATCGGAACATTGGAAAGCCAAGAAAGAAGAAATAGAAAAATTGGATGTATCATTTTGAAAACGGAACAAAAATCGGAACATTTGGAGAAACAAAGAAATACATAAGAAGTACCAAAAAAAAGGCGATATGTTTTTTTCTTGAACTCAACGAAATCGGAACATTGTAGAGCGAAGAAAGAAGAAATAGAAAAATTGGATGTATCATTTTGAAAACGGAACAAAAATCGGAACATTTGGAGAAACAAAGAAATACATAAGAAGTACAAAAAAAAAGGCGATATGTTTTTTTCTTGAACTCAAGGAAATCGGAACATTGGAAAGCCAAGAAAGAAGAAAGAAGAAATATAAAATTTTGTTGTATCATTTTGAAAACGGAACAAAAATCGGAACATTTGGAGAAACAAAGAAATACATAAGAAGTACCAAAAAAAAAGGCGATATGTTTTTTTCTTGAACTCAAGGAAATCGGAACATAGGAAAGCCAAGAAAGAAGAAATAGAAAAATTGGATGTATCATTTTGAAAACGGAACAAAAATAGGAACATTTGGAGAAACAAAGAAATACATAAGAAGTACCAAAAAAAAGGCGATATGTTTTTTTCTTGAACTCAACGAAATCGGAACATTGTAGAGCCAAGAAAGAAGAAATAGAAAAATTGGATGTATCATTTTGAAAACGGAACAAAAATCGGAACATTTGGAGAAACAAAGAAATACATAAGTATAAAAAAAAAAGCGATATGTTTTTTTCTTGAACTCAAGGAAATCGGAACATTGGAAAGCCAAGAAAGAAGAAATAGAAAAATTGGATGTATCATTTTGAAAACGGAACAAAAATCGGAACATTTGGAGAAACAAAGAAATACATAAGAAGTACCAAAAAACGGCGATATGTTTTTTTCTTGAACTCAAGGAAATCGGAACATTGGAAAGCCAAGAAAGAAGAAATAGAAAAATTGGATGTATCATTTTGAAAACGGAACAAAAATCGGAACATTTGGAGAAACAAAGAAATACATAAGAAGTACCAAAAAAAAAGGCGATATGTTTTTTTCTTGAACTCAACGAAATCGGAACATTGTAGAGCCAAGAAAGAAGAAATAGAAAAATTGGATGTATCATTTTGAAAACGGAACAAAAATCGGAACATTTGGAGAAACAAAGAAATACATAAGAAGTACAACAACAAAAAAGGCGATATGTGTTTTTTCTTGAACTCAAGGAAATCGGAACATTGGAAAGCCAAGAAAGAAGAAATAGAAAAATTGGATGTATCATTTTGAAAACGGAACAAAAATCGGAACATTTGGAGAAACAAAGAAATACATAAGAAGTACCAAAAAAAAGCGATATGTATTTTTCTTGAACTCAACGAAATCGGAACATGTAGAGCCAAGAAAGAGGAAATAGAAAAATTCGAGGTATCATTTTGAAAACGGAACAAAAATCGGAACATTTGGGAAACAAGAAATACATAAGAAGTACCAAAAAAAAAGGCGATATGTTTTTTTCTTGAACTCAACGAAATCGGAACATTGGAAAGCCAAGAAGAAATAGAAAAATTGGATGTATCATTTTGAAATCGGAACAAAAATCGGAACATTTGAAAAACAATAAGATACATAAGAAATCTCGAGATATGTGGATATATTATTTTGAAAGCGGAACAAATATCGGAACATTGGAGAAACAATTAGAAATTCGCAAATAATGGCAGTAGGCGTACGTTCAAAGAACCCGTTTGAGCCGAGTTTCTTCAATCTTTACAATTTTTGTTTGCATTTTCCCCGTGGGATAGACAACGGACCAACATGAACAGAAGTAGGATGCAGAAAAAGTCAATATATTCGATTTTTTGTTGTTGCTTAAAACAATGTTTTGGCATCACAAAACCTTAATATTTACATGCTTGCAGTATAAAAGCCTTTCAACTAAAACAAGGGTAGAGGTCCATAAGATAAAAAGTTTTTTGAACTTTTCAAAATTTCAAACGGTGTCTTATCATCATGGTACCCAACAAATCTAGTAAATGTCAGATGATGATGTCCGCAACCGTTTGAGGGACGCGAAATGTCTGAAATTTTCTAGATTTTATGAATTGCATTATGTCCACAGAATGTCATAATCATTTAAGGGGGGGGGGGGGGTATATTTTGATTTGCACCAATTTTGGAAACAGATTTCCTCAATGTTACCGGTACCCCATGGGTTTACCCCTTAGAGTCATATATCAAATTGAAGCTTAGGTAACAGCGTTTCCAAAAATGCGCGTTATTTTGATCTGGTTGCTATGGTAACCAGTCAAGGCCTCTGATTGGCTAAACACGGGAACAAACGTAACTAGAAAACTAAATGTTGCATGTTCACCATACTTTGGTAAATGATGTATGGGAACAATGCGCACGAACCAATGAAGCTGGATTGTTTATACGGTTGCAATGGTAACCAGGAACCGACCAATTAGGTAATTTTACGTAATTTGGAAAGATAAATTAAAAATCCGGCTTCATTGGTTCATTCCTCTATTCAAGCTTATTATCCATTCTTATTTTCAAATTTCAAACGGTGTCTTATCATCATGGTATTCAACAAATCTAGTAAATGTCAGATGATGATGTCCGCAACCGTTTGACGGACGCGGAATGTCTGAAATGTTCTAGATTTGATGAATTGCATATGTCCACAGAATGTCATAATCACTTTAAAAAAAGGGGGGGGGGGATGTCTATGTTGATTTGTACCAATTTTGGAAACATATTTTCTCAAGGTTACCGTGGGTTTACCCCTTAGAGTCATATATCAAGCTTAGGTAAGAAATGCGCGTTATTTTGATCCTGTTGCTATGGTAACCAGTCAAGGCCTCTGATTGGCTAAACACGGGAACAAACGTAACTAGAACACTAAATGTTTCATGTTCACCATACTTTGGTAGATGATGTATGGGACCAATAATGCGCCCGAAACAATGAAGCCGGATTTTGTATACGGTTGCCATGGTAATCAGGAACCGACCAATCAGGTAACATTACGGTATAATTCAAATTTGGAAAGATAATTGAAAATCCGGCTTCATTGGTCCATTCCTCTATTCAAGCTTATTATCCATTCTTATTTTCAAATTTCAAACGGTGTCTTATCATTATTCAACAAATCTAGTAAATGTCAGATGATGATGTCCGCAACCGTTTGATGGACGCGGAATTTTCTAGATTTGATTAATTATGTCCACAGAATGTCATAATCACCTAAATGCTTTCCTTCGGGCAAAATGGGTTTATAATCTTATATTGTTCATTTTAAACAGTTTCAATGACATTCATACAGTAATAATCACAAAACTTGCCAATGCACCGCATGCTATCTACTGAAGATAGCACTTTATATGTACATTTTCCACGCGTGGAATGTTTTAAAAAAACACGTGCAAAATACAAATTTACGTACGGCGACACGCTTTTTTAAATGACTACATCTCCAAAATGGAATTTCAGAATTCTATAAACTTTTTGCATATACTTAAAATTTAACTCTAAAATCAATGGTATTAGATTTATATGATTTTGAACAAACACGTGGAATAAACAACGGACCAACATAAACAGAAGTATGATGCAGAAAAATTCAATACATTCGAATTCTTTTGGCATCACAAATCGTTAGTATTTACATTTTTGCAGTATAAAAACCCGCCTTTTAATAAGAAAATGCGACATTATTTGAAATACATGTGGGTTGGGGGTATCCTTGGTATGCCTTCAAACTCAGACAAGGGTAGACTGAAGTCCATAAGATAACAATTTTCTTGAACTTTTCAAATTTCAAACGGTGTCTTATCATCATGGTATTCAACAAATCTAGTAAATGTCAGATGATGATGTCCGCAACCGTTTGACGGACGCGGAATGTCTGAAATTTTCTAGATTTGATGAATTGCATTATGTCCCCAGAATGTCATAATCACTTTAAATGCTTTCCTTCGGGCAAAATGGGTTTATATTCTTATATTGTTCATTTTGAACAGTTTCAATGACATTCATACAGTAATTCACAAAACTTACCAATGCACCGCATGCTATCTACTGAACATAGCACTTTATATGCACATTTTAAAAAAAACACGTGCAAAATGCAAATTTACGTACGGCGACACGGTTTTTCAAATGACTACATCTCCAAAATGGAATTTCAGAATTCTATAGGCTTTTGCATTTATACTTAAAATTTAACACTGAAAACAATGGTATTAGATTTAAATGATTTTGAACAACGGACTTAACATTACGGTTGACAACTGTAATAGTTGTGTGCACCCTTAAAGCACACATCACTAGTTCCTATTGGTTTGAGGCCCCTAAGTGAATGTGCATGGTCAATGCGTTGAAAATGAACGAATACCAAAAAAATCCGTGCAGTCTTGGGCGGTTTTTATAATCACAAATTCGCAAATAATGGCAGTAGGCGTACGTTCAAAGAACCCGTGTGAGCCGAGTTTCTTCAATCTTTTTACGATTTTTGTTTGCATTTTCCCCGTGGGATAGACAATCGACCAACATAAACAGAAGTAGGATGCAGACAAATTCAATATAATTCCAATTCTTTGGGCTTAAAACAATGTTTTGGCATCACAAAAACCTTAATATTTACATTTTTGCAGTATAGAAGCCCGCCTTTGAAAAGGAAAATGCGATATAATTTGAAATACTTGGGGGGGGGGGGTGGCCTGTTATGCCTTCCAACTCAAGGGTAGAGGTCCATAAAATAAAACGTTTCTTGAACTTTTCAAATTTCAAGCGGTGTCTTATCATCATGGTATTCAACAAATCCAGTAAATGTCAGATGATGGTACGTGTCCGCGCCCGCAACCGTTTGACGGACGCGGAATGTCTGAAATGTTCTAGATTTGATGAATTGCATTATGTCCACAGAATGTCAAAATCACTTAAAATGCTTTCCATCAGCCACACAAAATGGGTTTATATTCTTATATTGTTCATTTTGAACAGTTTCAATGACATTCATACAGTAATAATCACAAAACTTACCAATGCACCGCATGCTACCTACTGAACATAGCACTTTATCATGTTTATATGCACATCAAGTTTCCACGCGTGAAAAGTTTTAAAAAACACGTGCAAAATACAAATTTATCATATACGGCGACACGCTTTTTCAAATGACTACATCTCCAAAATGGAATTTAATAATAATTAAATGTCAGATGATGATATCCGCAACCGTTTGACGGACGCGGAATGTCTGAAATTGTCTAGATTTGATGAATTGCATTATGTTCACAGAATGTCATTATCACTTAAAAAGCTTTCATGTGAATAAGTCCAGATCATTAGCTAACTATCCAATGGAATCGCCCAAACTGGTTATTTTTTCTTAGATTTTTTTATTATCGTCAACATTAGTAATTCACTGACTGGGCATTCAATGAAAATGGGCATGCCAGAACAGCCTACACAATTTGAGACATCTCATTCCGAGCATTTGGATCCAAATGCTCCCAATCAATCAAAAAACTACTCCCATTTTCATTGTAAATTGTTGACGCTAAGGATTTGTGTCGATAAAAACCAACCGTCGTTAAGATTGTTAATATTCTATCACAGAAAAGTCAATACTCTGAATTTTTAAATGACCTGGCTTTGCGTGTCGCGATCCTGAAGCATAGCTCGGAGGACGGTGCTGCGCACCGCTTGGATGGTACGGCACCTGATCAATTTTATTTTTTGGGCCCCCCTAAACTTTTCTGGATCCGCGCCTGTTCATGTACGTGTCCCAGCCAACATGCATGCATGGCCCCATGTGGGCTACATGTGGGCAAGGCCCCAAGGGCGTCCCCAGAGGGGGGGGGGGGGGGGGGTGGTGGGGGTGTGGTGTGGTGGGGGGGGGGGGGTGTCACCCCCCCCCCCATTCATCAAATCTGTCGGCAAAATTATGGTGCTGTGGGCAAATCAAAAGAAGGAGGAAGAAAAGGGAGAAAGAAAAAAAGGAAAGAGAAAGGGAAAGAAAGAAGGGGAGAAAGAAAGAAGGGGAGAAAGAAAGAAAGAAAGAAAGAGAAAGGGAAAGAAAAGAGGAAAAAAAGAAAGAAAGAAAAAAAGAAAGAAAGTGAAAGGAAAGAGGAAAGAAAGAAAGGAAAAAGGGAAGAAAGAAAGAAAGCCCTATAACAATTATCGTATGCGCAAATGATAATGTTGTGTCGGCATATATGTTATTTTAACACAAATAAAATCAAAAATGAACAAAGGCAATGTAGGCATATGCATTTGTAGGCACTGTGAACGAGCCAATTTTTATGAGATTTTGTGTCGGCGCACATGAACAGCCTAGGCCCAAGTCTTTGTTTTGCTCATTGTCAAGACACACACAAAAATTGTGTCGCAATAGTATAGGCCTAGGCTAGGCATAACGGGCAATGTGTGGGACCTTTAATTATACTAACTAGGCCTATTTATTGTCGTTGTCAATGCAAACCCAAGTCAATAATGTCGCAATGGCCAATCATGTTGGCGCATAGGTTACGAAATATTAACTAATTTGCCTATAATTATGTACATGTAAGTTGATGTAGGCCAATTGCTCTCATTGTACTGATTGTAGACGCTGCAAGCTCACTATCAGTATATCGCAAAAGCAAGTCCAACTCCAACATTTAGGTGTCAATGCAAAGTAAGAACTTAGGCCTATAAGTAGACTCTGTCCTAACTTCGACTTGAACAATGCAAATTATCATTATAAGTAAGACAATAAGCACAACTGTCGTTATTTGCGTGAGACCAGGATTTACAGTGGGTGCACCAGGGGCACAATCGATATCTCACGTAATGGTATAGGTCTATGTCGTTGTCGGACATACAGGCTGTAGGCCTATCATGCCTATACTGAACATTTGACCATGTTTTGTTAGCATTATTCAACAAAAACAAGATGGCTTCAGGAAAGTGTTCCATGACCATTTTAGTTTAAAAACTCAAAATCTTTGTGCGCTTCGCACGCATTCTTTCTACAGGTTCCAACATTATAATGGATCTCGAACCAAACCAAATATGATGGGGGATGTTAAAAACGTCATAGGCCTACTGGACCCTTTTAGTTTCAGAAATGGCAAATGTTGCGCGCTTCGCGCATATGTTTCATTATTCAAGCTGAACAAGATGGCTTCAGGGAAAGTTTTCCATGACCATTTTAGCTTAAAAACTGAAAATCTTTTTGCGCTTTGCGCGCATTCTTTCTACCGTATCAACATTATAAATGTCTCGAACCAACCGAATATTATATGGGTGACGTTAAAATCGTTATACTGGACCCTTTAAGTGTTAGAAATGCAAAATTTTGCGCGCTTCGCGCGTATTAGTTTCAATGTTTCATTATTTAAGCTTAATTTATAGTATCTGAAGGCTTCCAACCAGTTTTCAATGACCATTTTAATTTTAGTTCAAAACCTGTGTAACTATGCAATATCAAACCGTCAAAAACGTCATACTTGACTATTTAAGTGTTAGAAATGCCAATTTGTGCGCGCTTCAGGACAGTTTTCCATGACAATTAGTTCAAAAACTGAAAAATGTTGCGTGCTCAGGCCGCATCAGTGGCGTAACCAGCGGGGGGGGGGGGGGGGGGGGGCTGGAGCCCCCCCACTTGGAACCCTTTCCCCCCACTTACCCCCCAAATGAATCATGGAATATGATGGTACAAAGTAACAGATGAAAAAATTTCGCGCGCTATGCGCGCATGTCTTCATAAATTGCAATATTCTATGGTACTAGCTTGTTTAGAGCCGAAATGCAGCTCAATCGTACAAAAGGTAGGCGTAAAGTCGAACATTTTCGCGCGCGCTACGCGCGCATTTATTGACAATGGAATGAAGCCCATTCCCCTTCTTGCCCCCCCCCCCCCCCAATGAAAAAGTCTATTTACGCCACTGGCGCGCATATTTTTCTGCAGCTTTTTGCGTGCTTTGTATTGGTTTCAACGTTTAATAAGATAAACAAGATGGCTTGAGGATGTGTGCCCCCTATCAAAACAGTCCTGGATACGCCCTTGACTCCCCCAGAACTATTCAATCAGCGCTGCGCGCTGCTTTATTTAACATTTAAATTATCATTATCAAATTGTGTCCCCATGTCTGAAAAATGACGGTTCTGACCATACAGTCTATACTAAAATATGCGTGTATGAATTCCGGCGAGCGGAGCGAGCCGAAACAATTTTTTGTCGGCACAAATGGCTCTGTCGGCAATTGATGACCTTTACAACCCCCCCCCCCCCCCCCCCCCCCCCCCCCCCCCCCCCCCCCCCCCCCCAATGAAAGGGTCTGGGACGCCCTTGCCAAGGGGCTATGTGCGGGTCCCATATGGGTTTTACAAGGGCCATAATGGGCTACGTTTGGGTAAACTTATCGGGGGTCCCATACAGCCTGACCACATGGGCCCCATGTGGGTTTTACAAGGCCCATGGGCTACGTTTGGGTAAACCTATCAGGGTTCCAAATAGGCTGACCACATCCCGGGGGGGGGGGGGGGGGGGGCAGTCAAACATAATGGTGTACACATGCGTGACCAAATTGTTTCCAGACACCCCCTAAACAAGTTTACCCTGCAAGCAAAATTACCCCCTAAACAAGTTTTTAGCGCGCTTTCCTTGCAAATTTTGACCCCTAAACAAGTTCTTGCCAGAATATGACCCCTAACAAGTTGTGTCTATTTAACGGGGAACAAATAAGTTACCCTAAACACGTTCGACCTTAATTTTAAGCCGGGATTTTAAGCCACCTTTTTTCTTGAAAATCAGCGTTTTTGATACCCTTAACGCGTCTTTCGCGTGACGCGTCCAACACTGAAAAAACACCCCTTTTTACGCGTTTTTTGGTCACGCATGTGTACAACATTATGTTTGACTGGCCCCCCGGGGACCACATGGGCCCCATGTGGGTTTACAAGGGCCACAATGGGGTACTTTTGGGTAAACCTATCAGGGGTCCCATATAGGCTAACCACATGGGTCCCATAATGGGCTACGTTTGGGTAAACCTATTAGGGTCCCATATATACTGACCACATGGGCCCCGTGATGGTTTACAAGGGCCATAATGGGCTACGTTTGGGTAAACCTATCAGGGTCCCATATGGGCTGACCACATGGGACCCACATGGGTTATATCAGGGTAATTCCACGCAGGCGCACTGACCTTGGTTATATTGGTTTCGTAACACTATGGATTTCGCATTTATAAATTTGATAAATGATTCGATCCACATCATGCGCACTATTTCAATTGCCAGTCATTTATTCGGGTACGTTAATAATTCAATTATCAATTACCTTATATAGGCTGCCCATAAGGGCAAGCCCATTTAAAGGCTATTTAAAACCCTGATTTGGCCATAATTAAATCCCCCATTGAACCCATGGGGCCAACTCGCATGGCCCCTTTCGGACAAAGTGACCAAAATAGCAAGTGTCCCATGTGGGCATGCGCCTACTCAGATGGGACCCGTGGGGGCCAACTCGCATGGGCCCCTTTCGGACAAAGTGGCCAAAATATTAAGGGTCCCATGTGGGCATTAAGGTGCGATATTACATTTAGCTGCATTAGAAACCTAATAGCCACCAATAGCCTCAGCTATTGCGGATACTAGCTAATGGTACTTGTAGCTGATATTGGATGATATTAGGTAATAAAGGGGGATATTAGATATTAGCTATAGGTAATAAGATATTAGCTACTACAATTCACCCGTTAATGACGTAGCTATTATCAGCTATAGCTAGCTAATATGGTATATTAGTATATAGTTCTCAAATACAGCTAATATCAGCTATTATATATTAGCTATAGCTATAAGATATTAGCTATTACAATGTGCTTATTGTATTAGCTAATATCAGCTACAAACCTACCTATAGCTGATATTAGCTATTACAACATTCTATTCTATGTTGCTGTTGCTGTTGCTGTTGCTGTTGCTGTTGCTGTTGCCGGTTGCTGTTGCCGTTGCCGTTGCCGTTGCCGTTGCCGTGCGTTGCCGTTGCCGTTGCCGTTGCCCGTTGCCGTTGTCGTTGTCGTTGTTGTATATTAGTAGTGTGAAAGGTGTAGGATTTGGAATTGGCAGAAACAGAGACAATGGCAGTGGTATGGCAGGGGATGTGGTTGTGGTGTAGTGGTGGTTGTGATTATGGTTATAATTGAGGAAGTAGCAAGATGTTGTACACTTATTGGTAGTGCGGGTGATAGAGGAACTGGCCGTGATTTTTAAAAGAGTGGGTAGATGTATATTTCATTATTCATTATTCATTATTTCACCAATTTTCATTATTGCATCTGTAAGGGATGTAAACTATTAACTACCTATTGATTCGTATAATTATATTACACCTTAATTAACAATTTAACACTTTGAAAAACAATTAAGGAAGCATTTGTAGATGTGTTATTGAAAATGTCAACAAATCTGTCTGAAATAATATTGCAACGTCAATTACATCCAAAATCTGAGTAGGTAATGCAAACAATTTCATTATTAACCATATACCATGACACCACTGCCATTAAAATCCCATAAAATCAACAGGAAGATATGTCTCGTATTTTGAGTCACTAAAAGTTTTGATTTTTTCTCTTCAAGTTTGTCATAAAATGTAATGTTTGCACCATTGGGTTGGGTCGGTCGGGAAACGGGAAAATGGAACTTTCATTATACGACGTATTAGCCTTAAATAAATTTGGTGGTGGAAGTAGTGGTTAAGGAAGTGTTAGTGGCATGGTAGTGGCCGATGTAGTAAGAGGGTCAAGGTGTAATTGTAGTGTTTGTTGGTGGCAGTAGTTGTGGTTGTAATAACAGTTGAAGTGGTTAGGTTGTTGTTGCTGTTAACGAAATATTGAACAAAGGAAGTTGAGTCTCTTTTCAATGTGAGAGTGGTATTTGCAGCGGCAGTAGTAAGGGTGTTGGTAGTGGTAGAAGTTATGATATATAGTTGACGTGGTAGTAAGGTAACAGTAATTTTCTTTGGTAGGGTCACACAAATGTCATTTAGCGTATTGTTATGACGCCCCCTAAACGAAAGCGGTAATTTTTGTATCCCCCCTACTCAGATGCTGATTACTTTTATGACACCCCTCCCCCAACACACACACAAACCTGCACGTATAAAATAATTAGTGTGGACAAGCCCCATTTTTGTTTTACACTTTCAAACAAGTAATCAGTGTTTCAACTAACATTTTGTTTTGACTCGCCTATTACAAATAGTATTATTTTCATGAAACCCTATTTTCCGTGCACGTACAAGATGTAAGTTGAAACGTATTGTAAGAAGTATGATTAATCTCGATGTACTAAAACCTTATTATTTATTGTCATTATTAATAGTGCGGTCTTTATCTTTGATTCTATATCGAGACAGCATGCACACACTAACAAACAATATTCTACACGATTAAATACTTTCATAAAAGTGTACTTACATGTAGCGACTTTAGAATCTGTCGATCCTTAGCACAACGACTTTGTTAAGCTATCATAGCTGCGACGTTTATGACGATTTCCCAGAGCAGGTATCACATTGGGAGGAATGTTACAGTTTGACCCAAAGGTCTCGACTTAACGTTACTCGTTGAATGCAACAACGGGAAATTTACGTGGGAAATAATATGTTGAGTCGCAACACGTGCTTTTAGAAGACCAAGGCTTTAAAGGGATACGCAGTGTTGGAGAATTATTTTGTTATATAATTTTATTTCAGAATTCAAGATGAACAATAAAGGAGGGGTCCTGCAAGCACAACATTGAGCATTATTTGTTAGAAAAATAATTATCGAGCCGAAATCGACACCGGGACTTTCGATCGCTGCGAATATTAAAAATTGCATGTTGAGAGATGGCGGATTTATTCGTTTGTCATAAGTGTGATGTTTTGTTCTATATAATTACAAAAGTTACATAACACTGAAAAACACATGTGGAAAAAATCTCTAAAGAATACCCTCTACCTTAAAAAAATGGGACGTTTTCCACATGCTTTTTGTATAATTGAATTATATTATATTTTGTAATTTAGTGTATGTTTTAGTACGTCATCCTGTATTTATGCATACTAATCATAGTTTGGCATGCGATATATAGTCTACTTATCGATGTTACTCTAACAGTTATCCACACACATTATGTATTCTAACTTATTTGTAATAATTTTTGTTGTTATATATTTGATTTGTCTTAGCAGATGAAAAAAATAAAAAGAGACTTTTTTTTTTTTAATACAAAAGTTGGGCTCAATAGTTATTTTTCTTGAAAAATAATAAGCCTCCAGGCCCGGATGGCATTATACAGCAGAATTTTATAAAATGTTTTGGGACGACATTTCCATTTTTCTTCTTCGTTCATTAAATAAAGGGGTCAGGAAAGGCTCTCTCACAAAAGAACAAAAAGCTGGCCATGTTACTCTCCTACCAAAGGGTGATAAACCTCGCGCCATGTTATGAAGAACTGGAGGCCAATATCACTTTTAAATGTTTCATATACATTAGCATCTGCTTGTATTGCTAACAGAATAAAATTAATTTTACCAGATCTAATTTCAGAGGACCAAACTGGTTTTGTTCGAAACACATTTATTGGTAAAATATTCGCCTACTTTATGACTGTTAAATTATACGGAAATCAAAAAAAAATCCTGGTATGCTATTACTTATAAACTTCGAAAAAGCTTTCGATACCGTATCACATGATTTTATATATATATATATATAACACTTTGAAAGCCTTCAATTTTGGTACGGATATATGTAAATGGTTTCAAATTCTATATAAAAATGCTTTTTCGTCAGTGTTAATAAATAAGAATATTTCAAAACCGTTTCAAATTCAACGTAGTTGTAGGCAGGGTGATCCTCTTTCGCCTTATGTTTTTGTTTGATGTGCGGAAATTCTGGCCTCAATGATTATAGAAAATCAAAACATAAAAGGGATCAACAATCAAGGAAAATAATAGTTGGCACACTTGACGCAACTTATTACAAATATCCCTGTGCTCGCAATTGAGATCAGACTTGGGACATAGCACTGTTTAATAGAAAGCAAAAGTCTCCCCCTTTCTTATATCCTTCCCCATCCCCCATCAATCAATGTTGGGGGACCTACCATGGCTTCTGATAATATGACTCGGATCAACATTGCCTCCGGGGAGAGGGGCGGGTTTTTTCCGTAATTAAGACAAAGTGTGCCAACCTTTTTTTCCTTGATTGTCTGAGTTATTTGCTAAAAAAATCATCTGTGTTTAGTCTTTTGGCTATATCATGAGATTAAACAAAGATTTCTTCACCAGATTTGGACGACAGATAGGTTATAACACTGGTCACGTGTTCAAACAATATGCGTCAACGTACTTTTAGGGACCGGTCACTTTTAAATACGGAGGTATATTTTTCACTTAAAATGGCAGTGAAACTATAGAAATGACCAGTTATTTAAATTCAGATGGATGCTCGACCTCATATATCATCAGCTAAACGTTGAGAAAACATCTTCCTGTCGTTTATATATATCTCAAGACCAGTATCTATATCTATATATCTTACTACCAGTGGCTATATAACTTAAAAATATAGACCCAACATGAAATATGCCTGTTTTGTTTTGATAATAAATCAAAGTTGTTAAGCCATTACGCCCATTTATAAGAATGAGTACATCTGCACTCTTTCGGTACCAAAATCTAGGACATTATGATTATTCAAGAAATAGAAGACACAATGATAGTGCTGATTAAAAACAAATAATGCAAATCATGATTGTTAGAAAAAAGAAGCAACAAATAAATCATTATCGAATAGAAGCTTAGACAAGGATTCGAACCCGGGACAGTGGGGTGCAAGTCTCATATGTTAACCACTACACCAACCGGGCGTGTGTGCATATTGTAACTGAATTATACGCTATCAATGCTCGTGTATTGTCATCGCAATGGTGAAACAATATCATCGGTTCACCATAAGAAATCATCAAATGTGTCATTGTTACGATATACAGAACTGATTTTTCAATGGATAAGGGATTAGAGGACAAATACCGTTCATATAGACCCTTTTAAAGCAAATATTAAGCACCGCATACCTACCTTTCAACGGTGTACCATTGGTGAAATAATATAAATCTATAGTCATATATGTTTAAATTCAGCAGGGGTGAACCGTTGAAACATACCGAAGATGCGATTCATTTCTTCTAAAAGATAGCCTATGAGTTTCACATTGTCCACTAAACACTAATCCATTGAGAACAAAAGTTTTGCATTTCATAATAATGAGAAATTTGATGAGTTGTAATGGTGTACCGTTGCAATGATTCACCGCTGCAATAACAATGCACGTGTATTGATAGCGTATAATTCAATTACAACATGCACACACGCCCGGTTGGTGTAGTGGTTAACATATGAGACTTCCACGCCGCGGCCCCAGGTTCGAATCCTTGCCCAATCTTCTATTTTTCTTCTTCTTGTGTGTGCCTCTAAGCTTATTTCTAAACGATCATAAAGTCCATTTTTTAAGTAATCGGCACGTTATCTTAGAGTTTTGTCTTCATGGCGCATTATTTGATATATGTGACTTTATTTATTTTCCATAATTTAATATTTAAATGATAAGAACATAACGTGTCATCTTCTGAAGATAGTAATGTTTGCATGAACTATAACAATGACAAGGCCTATTATACACCTATAGTCGCACACAATTAACATACAGAGACAGCGTTAGTAAATAATGACCAGTCCCTAATACACAAAGTGACTTTTCGTTCTTCTATCTTTGTTTGTATTAGCCATTCTGTTTATGTGGCTTTATTTATTTTGTAAATAAATGTTATTATGATTATTTTCCATGATTATATATTTTAATGCTAGGAACATAACATGGCATCGTGTCATTAATTGCTATCTTCTGAAGATAGTAATGTTTGCATGAACTATAACAATTGCAAGGCCTATTATAGACCTATCGTCGCACACCTTTAATATACAGAGACAGCCTTAGTAATTGATGGCCAGTCCCTAATACACTTTTGTCTGACTTAATATGCCGTCTATCAAATGTTGATTAGAAATCAATTAATACATATACGAACTCTAATTGTTCTTCAACATTTTGTTTCACATCCATGAAAATAAATTGTAAAAATAACATGTTTTGACGTATTTGTTGCCTAAGTATTGACTGACCAATCCCTAAATGACGTAATTGATACTTGTAACTTTTTGGGAATGTTGACAATATACCCTACAATAATCGTGCAAAACCTCGTTAGCATCGGGCATTTGGTTCTAAAGTTATAGCCAAAAAACCAATCCCACATGGTGAATTTAGGATTTCGCTCAGACAATCAAGGAAAATAATAGTTGGCACACTTGACGCAACTTATTACAAATATCCCTGTGCTCGCAATTGAGATCAGACTTGGGACATAGCACTGTTTAATAGAAAGCAAAAGTCTCCCCCTTTCTTATATCCTTCCCCATCCCCCATCAATCAATGTTGGGGGACCTACCATGGCTTCTGATAATATGACTCGGATCAACATTGCCTCCGGGGAGAGGGGCGGGTTTTTTCCGTAATTAAGACAAAGTGTGCCAACCTTTTTTTCCTTGATTGTCTGAGTTATTTGCTAAAAAAATCATCTGTGTTTAGTCTTTTGGCTATATCATGAGATTAAACAAAGATTTCTTCACCAGATTTGGACGACAGATAGGTTATAACACTGGTCACGTGTTCAAACAATATGCGTCAACGTACTTTTAGGGACCGGTCACTTTTAAATACGGAGGTATATTTTTCACTTAAAATGGCAGTGAAACTATAGAAATGACCAGTTATTTAAATTCAGATGGATGCTCGACCTCATATATCATCAGCTAAACGTTGAGAAAACATCTTCCTGTCGTTTATATATATCTCAAGACCAGTATCTATATCTATATATCTTACTACCAGTGGCTATATAACTTAAAAATATAGACCCAACATGAAATATGCCTGTTTTGTTTTGATAATAAATCAAAGTTGTTAAGCCATTACGCCCATTTATAAGAATGAGTACATCTGCACTCTTTCGGTACCAAAATCTAGGACATTATGATTATTCAAGAAATAGAAGACACAATGATAGTGCTGATTAAAAACAAATAATGCAAATCATGATTGTTAGAAAAAAGAAGCAACAAATAAATCATTATCGAATAGAAGCTTAGACAAGGATTCGAACCCGGGACAGTGGGGTGCAAGTCTCATATGTTAACCACTACACCAACCGGGCGTGTGTGCATATTGTAACTGAATTATACGCTATCAATGCTCGTGTATTGTCATCGCAATGGTGAAACAATATCATCGGTTCACCATAAGAAATCATCAAATGTGTCATTGTTACGATATACAGAACTGATTTTTCAATGGATAAGGGATTAGAGGACAAATACCGTTCATATAGACCCTTTTAAAGCAAATATTAAGCACCGCATACCTACCTTTCAACGGTGTACCATTGGTGAAATAATATAAATCTATAGTCATATATGTTTAAATTCAGCAGGGGTGAACCGTTGAAACATACCGAAGATGCGATTCATTTCTTCTAAAAGATAGCCTATGAGTTTCACATTGTCCACTAAACACTAATCCATTGAGAACAAAAGTTTTGCATTTCATAATAATGAGAAATTTGATGAGTTGTAATGGTGTACCGTTGCAATGATTCACCGCTGCAATAACAATGCACGTGTATTGATAGCGTATAATTCAATTACAACATGCACACACGCCCGGTTGGTGTAGTGGTTAACATATGAGACTTCCACGCCGCGGCCCCAGGTTCGAATCCTTGCCCAATCTTCTATTTTTCTTCTTCTTGTGTGTGCCTCTAAGCTTATTTCTAAACGATCATAAAGTCCATTTTTTAAGTAATCGGCACGTTATCTTAGAGTTTTGTCTTCATGGCGCATTATTTGATATATGTGACTTTATTTATTTTCCATAATTTAATATTTAAATGATAAGAACATAACGTGTCATCTTCTGAAGATAGTAATGTTTGCATGAACTATAACAATGACAAGGCCTATTATACACCTATAGTCGCACACAATTAACATACAGAGACAGCGTTAGTAAATAATGACCAGTCCCTAATACACAAAGTGACTTTTCGTTCTTCTATCTTTGTTTGTATTAGCCATTCTGTTTATGTGGCTTTATTTATTTTGTAAATAAATGTTATTATGATTATTTTCCATGATTATATATTTTAATGCTAGGAACATAACATGGCATCGTGTCATTAATTGCTATCTTCTGAAGATAGTAATGTTTGCATGAACTATAACAATTGCAAGGCCTATTATAGACCTATCGTCGCACACCTTTAATATACAGAGACAGCCTTAGTAATTGATGGCCAGTCCCTAATACACTTTTGTCTGACTTAATATGCCGTCTATCAAATGTTGATTAGAAATCAATTAATACATATACGAACTCTAATTGTTCTTCAACATTTTGTTTCACATCCATGAAAATAAATTGTAAAAATAACATGTTTTGACGTATTTGTTGCCTAAGTATTGACTGACCAATCCCTAAATGACGTAATTGATACTTGTAACTTTTTGGGAATGTTGACAATATACCCTACAATAATCGTGCAAAACCTCGTTAGCATCGGGCATTTGGTTCTAAAGTTATAGCCAAAAAACCAATCCCACATGGTGAATTTAGGATTTCGCTCAGACAATCAAGGAAAATAATAGTTGGCACACTTGACGCAACTTATTACAAATATCCCTGTGCTCGCAATTGAGATCAGACTTGGGACATAGCACTGTTTAATAGAAAGCAAAAGTCTCCCCCTTTCTTATATCCTTCCCCATCCCCCATCAATCAATGTTGGGGGACCTACCATGGCTTCTGATAATATGACTCGGATCAACATTGCCTCCGGGGAGAGGGGCGGGTTTTTTCCGTAATTAAGACAAAGTGTGCCAACCTTTTTTTCCTTGATTGTCTGAGTTATTTGCTAAAAAAATCATCTGTGTTTAGTCTTTTGGCTATATCATGAGATTAAACAAAGATTTCTTCACCAGATTTGGACGACAGATAGGTTATAACACTGGTCACGTGTTCAAACAATATGCGTCAACGTACTTTTAGGGACCGGTCACTTTTAAATACGGAGGTATATTTTTCACTTAAAATGGCAGTGAAACTATAGAAATGACCAGTTATTTAAATTCAGATGGATGCTCGACCTCATATATCATCAGCTAAACGTTGAGAAAACATCTTCCTGTCGTTTATATATATCTCAAGACCAGTATCTATATCTATATATCTTACTACCAGTGGCTATATAACTTAAAAATATAGACCCAACATGAAATATGCCTGTTTTGTTTTGATAATAAATCAAAGTTGTTAAGCCATTACGCCCATTTATAAGAATGAGTACATCTGCACTCTTTCGGTACCAAAATCTAGGACATTATGATTATTCAAGAAATAGAAGACACAATGATAGTGCTGATTAAAAACAAATAATGCAAATCATGATTGTTAGAAAAAAGAAGCAACAAATAAATCATTATCGAATAGAAGCTTAGACAAGGATTCGAACCCGGGACAGTGGGGTGCAAGTCTCATATGTTAACCACTACACCAACCGGGCGTGTGTGCATATTGTAACTGAATTATACGCTATCAATGCTCGTGTATTGTCATCGCAATGGTGAAACAATATCATCGGTTCACCATAAGAAATCATCAAATGTGTCATTGTTACGATATACAGAACTGATTTTTCAATGGATAAGGGATTAGAGGACAAATACCGTTCATATAGACCCTTTTAAAGCAAATATTAAGCACCGCATACCTACCTTTCAACGGTGTACCATTGGTGAAATAATATAAATCTATAGTCATATATGTTTAAATTCAGCAGGGGTGAACCGTTGAAACATACCGAAGATGCGATTCATTTCTTCTAAAAGATAGCCTATGAGTTTCACATTGTCCACTAAACACTAATCCATTGAGAACAAAAGTTTTGCATTTCATAATAATGAGAAATTTGATGAGTTGTAATGGTGTACCGTTGCAATGATTCACCGCTGCAATAACAATGCACGTGTATTGATAGCGTATAATTCAATTACAACATGCACACACGCCCGGTTGGTGTAGTGGTTAACATATGAGACTTCCACGCCGCGGCCCCAGGTTCGAATCCTTGCCCAATCTTCTATTTTTCTTCTTCTTGTGTGTGCCTCTAAGCTTATTTCTAAACGATCATAAAGTCCATTTTTTAAGTAATCGGCACGTTATCTTAGAGTTTTGTCTTCATGGCGCATTATTTGATATATGTGACTTTATTTATTTTCCATAATTTAATATTTAAATGATAAGAACATAACGTGTCATCTTCTGAAGATAGTAATGTTTGCATGAACTATAACAATGACAAGGCCTATTATACACCTATAGTCGCACACAATTAACATACAGAGACAGCGTTAGTAAATAATGACCAGTCCCTAATACACAAAGTGACTTTTCGTTCTTCTATCTTTGTTTGTATTAGCCATTCTGTTTATGTGGCTTTATTTATTTTGTAAATAAATGTTATTATGATTATTTTCCATGATTATATATTTTAATGCTAGGAACATAACATGGCATCGTGTCATTAATTGCTATCTTCTGAAGATAGTAATGTTTGCATGAACTATAACAATTGCAAGGCCTATTATAGACCTATCGTCGCACACCTTTAATATACAGAGACAGCCTTAGTAATTGATGGCCAGTCCCTAATACACTTTTGTCTGACTTAATATGCCGTCTATCAAATGTTGATTAGAAATCAATTAATACATATACGAACTCTAATTGTTCTTCAACATTTTGTTTCACATCCATGAAAATAAATTGTAAAAATAACATGTTTTGACGTATTTGTTGCCTAAGTATTGACTGACCAATCCCTAAATGACGTAATTGATACTTGTAACTTTTTGGGAATGTTGACAATATACCCTACAATAATCGTGCAAAACCTCGTTAGCATCGGGCATTTGGTTCTAAAGTTATAGCCAAAAAACCAATCCCACATGGTGAATTTAGGATTTCGCTCAGACAATCAAGGAAAATAATAGTTGGCACACTTGACGCAACTTATTACAAATATCCCTGTGCTCGCAATTGAGATCAGACTTGGGACATAGCACTGTTTAATAGAAAGCAAAAGTCTCCCCCTTTCTTATATCCTTCCCCATCCCCCATCAATCAATGTTGGGGGACCTACCATGGCTTCTGATAATATGACTCGGATCAACATTGCCTCCGGGGAGAGGGGCGGGTTTTTTCCGTAATTAAGACAAAGTGTGCCAACCTTTTTTTCCTTGATTGTCTGAGTTATTTGCTAAAAAAATCATCTGTGTTTAGTCTTTTGGCTATATCATGAGATTAAACAAAGATTTCTTCACCAGATTTGGACGACAGATAGGTTATAACACTGGTCACGTGTTCAAACAATATGCGTCAACGTACTTTTAGGGACCGGTCACTTTTAAATACGGAGGTATATTTTTCACTTAAAATGGCAGTGAAACTATAGAAATGACCAGTTATTTAAATTCAGATGGATGCTCGACCTCATATATCATCAGCTAAACGTTGAGAAAACATCTTCCTGTCGTTTATATATATCTCAAGACCAGTATCTATATCTATATATCTTACTACCAGTGGCTATATAACTTAAAAATATAGACCCAACATGAAATATGCCTGTTTTGTTTTGATAATAAATCAAAGTTGTTAAGCCATTACGCCCATTTATAAGAATGAGTACATCTGCACTCTTTCGGTACCAAAATCTAGGACATTATGATTATTCAAGAAATAGAAGACACAATGATAGTGCTGATTAAAAACAAATAATGCAAATCATGATTGTTAGAAAAAAGAAGCAACAAATAAATCATTATCGAATAGAAGCTTAGACAAGGATTCGAACCCGGGACAGTGGGGTGCAAGTCTCATATGTTAACCACTACACCAACCGGGCGTGTGTGCATATTGTAACTGAATTATACGCTATCAATGCTCGTGTATTGTCATCGCAATGGTGAAACAATATCATCGGTTCACCATAAGAAATCATCAAATGTGTCATTGTTACGATATACAGAACTGATTTTTCAATGGATAAGGGATTAGAGGACAAATACCGTTCATATAGACCCTTTTAAAGCAAATATTAAGCACCGCATACCTACCTTTCAACGGTGTACCATTGGTGAAATAATATAAATCTATAGTCATATATGTTTAAATTCAGCAGGGGTGAACCGTTGAAACATACCGAAGATGCGATTCATTTCTTCTAAAAGATAGCCTATGAGTTTCACATTGTCCACTAAACACTAATCCATTGAGAACAAAAGTTTTGCATTTCATAATAATGAGAAATTTGATGAGTTGTAATGGTGTACCGTTGCAATGATTCACCGCTGCAATAACAATGCACGTGTATTGATAGCGTATAATTCAATTACAACATGCACACACGCCCGGTTGGTGTAGTGGTTAACATATGAGACTTCCACGCCGCGGCCCCAGGTTCGAATCCTTGCCCAATCTTCTATTTTTCTTCTTCTTGTGTGTGCCTCTAAGCTTATTTCTAAACGATCATAAAGTCCATTTTTTAAGTAATCGGCACGTTATCTTAGAGTTTTGTCTTCATGGCGCATTATTTGATATATGTGACTTTATTTATTTTCCATAATTTAATATTTAAATGATAAGAACATAACGTGTCATCTTCTGAAGATAGTAATGTTTGCATGAACTATAACAATGACAAGGCCTATTATACACCTATAGTCGCACACAATTAACATACAGAGACAGCGTTAGTAAATAATGACCAGTCCCTAATACACAAAGTGACTTTTCGTTCTTCTATCTTTGTTTGTATTAGCCATTCTGTTTATGTGGCTTTATTTATTTTGTAAATAAATGTTATTATGATTATTTTCCATGATTATATATTTTAATGCTAGGAACATAACATGGCATCGTGTCATTAATTGCTATCTTCTGAAGATAGTAATGTTTGCATGAACTATAACAATTGCAAGGCCTATTATAGACCTATCGTCGCACACCTTTAATATACAGAGACAGCCTTAGTAATTGATGGCCAGTCCCTAATACACTTTTGTCTGACTTAATATGCCGTCTATCAAATGTTGATTAGAAATCAATTAATACATATACGAACTCTAATTGTTCTTCAACATTTTGTTTCACATCCATGAAAATAAATTGTAAAAATAACATGTTTTGACGTATTTGTTGCCTAAGTATTGACTGACCAATCCCTAAATGACGTAATTGATACTTGTAACTTTTTGGGAATGTTGACAATATACCCTACAATAATCGTGCAAAACCTCGTTAGCATCGGGCATTTGGTTCTAAAGTTATAGCCAAAAAACCAATCCCACATGGTGAATTTAGGATTTCGCTCAGACAATCAAGGAAAATAATAGTTGGCACACTTGACGCAACTTATTACAAATATCCCTGTGCTCGCAATTGAGATCAGACTTGGGACATAGCACTGTTTAATAGAAAGCAAAAGTCTCCCCCTTTCTTATATCCTTCCCCATCCCCCATCAATCAATGTTGGGGGACCTACCATGGCTTCTGATAATATGACTCGGATCAACATTGCCTCCGGGGAGAGGGGCGGGTTTTTTCCGTAATTAAGACAAAGTGTGCCAACCTTTTTTTCCTTGATTGTCTGAGTTATTTGCTAAAAAAATCATCTGTGTTTAGTCTTTTGGCTATATCATGAGATTAAACAAAGATTTCTTCACCAGATTTGGACGACAGATAGGTTATAACACTGGTCACGTGTTCAAACAATATGCGTCAACGTACTTTTAGGGACCGGTCACTTTTAAATACGGAGGTATATTTTTCACTTAAAATGGCAGTGAAACTATAGAAATGACCAGTTATTTAAATTCAGATGGATGCTCGACCTCATATATCATCAGCTAAACGTTGAGAAAACATCTTCCTGTCGTTTATATATATCTCAAGACCAGTATCTATATCTATATATCTTACTACCAGTGGCTATATAACTTAAAAATATAGACCCAACATGAAATATGCCTGTTTTGTTTTGATAATAAATCAAAGTTGTTAAGCCATTACGCCCATTTATAAGAATGAGTACATCTGCACTCTTTCGGTACCAAAATCTAGGACATTATGATTATTCAAGAAATAGAAGACACAATGATAGTGCTGATTAAAAACAAATAATGCAAATCATGATTGTTAGAAAAAAGAAGCAACAAATAAATCATTATCGAATAGAAGCTTAGACAAGGATTCGAACCCGGGACAGTGGGGTGCAAGTCTCATATGTTAACCACTACACCAACCGGGCGTGTGTGCATATTGTAACTGAATTATACGCTATCAATGCTCGTGTATTGTCATCGCAATGGTGAAACAATATCATCGGTTCACCATAAGAAATCATCAAATGTGTCATTGTTACGATATACAGAACTGATTTTTCAATGGATAAGGGATTAGAGGACAAATACCGTTCATATAGACCCTTTTAAAGCAAATATTAAGCACCGCATACCTACCTTTCAACGGTGTACCATTGGTGAAATAATATAAATCTATAGTCATATATGTTTAAATTCAGCAGGGGTGAACCGTTGAAACATACCGAAGATGCGATTCATTTCTTCTAAAAGATAGCCTATGAGTTTCACATTGTCCACTAAACACTAATCCATTGAGAACAAAAGTTTTGCATTTCATAATAATGAGAAATTTGATGAGTTGTAATGGTGTACCGTTGCAATGATTCACCGCTGCAATAACAATGCACGTGTATTGATAGCGTATAATTCAATTACAACATGCACACACGCCCGGTTGGTGTAGTGGTTAACATATGAGACTTCCACGCCGCGGCCCCAGGTTCGAATCCTTGCCCAATCTTCTATTTTTCTTCTTCTTGTGTGTGCCTCTAAGCTTATTTCTAAACGATCATAAAGTCCATTTTTTAAGTAATCGGCACGTTATCTTAGAGTTTTGTCTTCATGGCGCATTATTTGATATATGTGACTTTATTTATTTTCCATAATTTAATATTTAAATGATAAGAACATAACGTGTCATCTTCTGAAGATAGTAATGTTTGCATGAACTATAACAATGACAAGGCCTATTATACACCTATAGTCGCACACAATTAACATACAGAGACAGCGTTAGTAAATAATGACCAGTCCCTAATACACAAAGTGACTTTTCGTTCTTCTATCTTTGTTTGTATTAGCCATTCTGTTTATGTGGCTTTATTTATTTTGTAAATAAATGTTATTATGATTATTTTCCATGATTATATATTTTAATGCTAGGAACATAACATGGCATCGTGTCATTAATTGCTATCTTCTGAAGATAGTAATGTTTGCATGAACTATAACAATTGCAAGGCCTATTATAGACCTATCGTCGCACACCTTTAATATACAGAGACAGCCTTAGTAATTGATGGCCAGTCCCTAATACACTTTTGTCTGACTTAATATGCCGTCTATCAAATGTTGATTAGAAATCAATTAATACATATACGAACTCTAATTGTTCTTCAACATTTTGTTTCACATCCATGAAAATAAATTGTAAAAATAACATGTTTTGACGTATTTGTTGCCTAAGTATTGACTGACCAATCCCTAAATGACGTAATTGATACTTGTAACTTTTTGGGAATGTTGACAATATACCCTACAATAATCGTGCAAAACCTCGTTAGCATCGGGCATTTGGTTCTAAAGTTATAGCCAAAAAACCAATCCCACATGGTGAATTTAGGATTTCGCTCAGACAATCAAGGAAAATAATAGTTGGCACACTTGACGCAACTTATTACAAATATCCCTGTGCTCGCAATTGAGATCAGACTTGGGACATAGCACTGTTTAATAGAAAGCAAAAGTCTCCCCCTTTCTTATATCCTTCCCCATCCCCCATCAATCAATGTTGGGGGACCTACCATGGCTTCTGATAATATGACTCGGATCAACATTGCCTCCGGGGAGAGGGGCGGGTTTTTTCCGTAATTAAGACAAAGTGTGCCAACCTTTTTTTCCTTGATTGTCTGAGTTATTTGCTAAAAAAATCATCTGTGTTTAGTCTTTTGGCTATATCATGAGATTAAACAAAGATTTCTTCACCAGATTTGGACGACAGATAGGTTATAACACTGGTCACGTGTTCAAACAATATGCGTCAACGTACTTTTAGGGACCGGTCACTTTTAAATACGGAGGTATATTTTTCACTTAAAATGGCAGTGAAACTATAGAAATGACCAGTTATTTAAATTCAGATGGATGCTCGACCTCATATATCATCAGCTAAACGTTGAGAAAACATCTTCCTGTCGTTTATATATATCTCAAGACCAGTATCTATATCTATATATCTTACTACCAGTGGCTATATAACTTAAAAATATAGACCCAACATGAAATATGCCTGTTTTGTTTTGATAATAAATCAAAGTTGTTAAGCCATTACGCCCATTTATAAGAATGAGTACATCTGCACTCTTTCGGTACCAAAATCTAGGACATTATGATTATTCAAGAAATAGAAGACACAATGATAGTGCTGATTAAAAACAAATAATGCAAATCATGATTGTTAGAAAAAAGAAGCAACAAATAAATCATTATCGAATAGAAGCTTAGACAAGGATTCGAACCCGGGACAGTGGGGTGCAAGTCTCATATGTTAACCACTACACCAACCGGGCGTGTGTGCATATTGTAACTGAATTATACGCTATCAATGCTCGTGTATTGTCATCGCAATGGTGAAACAATATCATCGGTTCACCATAAGAAATCATCAAATGTGTCATTGTTACGATATACAGAACTGATTTTTCAATGGATAAGGGATTAGAGGACAAATACCGTTCATATAGACCCTTTTAAAGCAAATATTAAGCACCGCATACCTACCTTTCAACGGTGTACCATTGGTGAAATAATATAAATCTATAGTCATATATGTTTAAATTCAGCAGGGGTGAACCGTTGAAACATACCGAAGATGCGATTCATTTCTTCTAAAAGATAGCCTATGAGTTTCACATTGTCCACTAAACACTAATCCATTGAGAACAAAAGTTTTGCATTTCATAATAATGAGAAATTTGATGAGTTGTAATGGTGTACCGTTGCAATGATTCACCGCTGCAATAACAATGCACGTGTATTGATAGCGTATAATTCAATTACAACATGCACACACGCCCGGTTGGTGTAGTGGTTAACATATGAGACTTCCACGCCGCGGCCCCAGGTTCGAATCCTTGCCCAATCTTCTATTTTTCTTCTTCTTGTGTGTGCCTCTAAGCTTATTTCTAAACGATCATAAAGTCCATTTTTTAAGTAATCGGCACGTTATCTTAGAGTTTTGTCTTCATGGCGCATTATTTGATATATGTGACTTTATTTATTTTCCATAATTTAATATTTAAATGATAAGAACATAACGTGTCATCTTCTGAAGATAGTAATGTTTGCATGAACTATAACAATGACAAGGCCTATTATACACCTATAGTCGCACACAATTAACATACAGAGACAGCGTTAGTAAATAATGACCAGTCCCTAATACACAAAGTGACTTTTCGTTCTTCTATCTTTGTTTGTATTAGCCATTCTGTTTATGTGGCTTTATTTATTTTGTAAATAAATGTTATTATGATTATTTTCCATGATTATATATTTTAATGCTAGGAACATAACATGGCATCGTGTCATTAATTGCTATCTTCTGAAGATAGTAATGTTTGCATGAACTATAACAATTGCAAGGCCTATTATAGACCTATCGTCGCACACCTTTAATATACAGAGACAGCCTTAGTAATTGATGGCCAGTCCCTAATACACTTTTGTCTGACTTAATATGCCGTCTATCAAATGTTGATTAGAAATCAATTAATACATATACGAACTCTAATTGTTCTTCAACATTTTGTTTCACATCCATGAAAATAAATTGTAAAAATAACATGTTTTGACGTATTTGTTGCCTAAGTATTGACTGACCAATCCCTAAATGACGTAATTGATACTTGTAACTTTTTGGGAATGTTGACAATATACCCTACAATAATCGTGCAAAACCTCGTTAGCATCGGGCATTTGGTTCTAAAGTTATAGCCAAAAAACCAATCCCACATGGTGAATTTAGGATTTCGCTCAGACAATCAAGGAAAATAATAGTTGGCACACTTGACGCAACTTATTACAAATATCCCTGTGCTCGCAATTGAGATCAGACTTGGGACATAGCACTGTTTAATAGAAAGCAAAAGTCTCCCCCTTTCTTATATCCTTCCCCATCCCCCATCAATCAATGTTGGGGGACCTACCATGGCTTCTGATAATATGACTCGGATCAACATTGCCTCCGGGGAGAGGGGCGGGTTTTTTCCGTAATTAAGACAAAGTGTGCCAACCTTTTTTTCCTTGATTGTCTGAGTTATTTGCTAAAAAAATCATCTGTGTTTAGTCTTTTGGCTATATCATGAGATTAAACAAAGATTTCTTCACCAGATTTGGACGACAGATAGGTTATAACACTGGTCACGTGTTCAAACAATATGCGTCAACGTACTTTTAGGGACCGGTCACTTTTAAATACGGAGGTATATTTTTCACTTAAAATGGCAGTGAAACTATAGAAATGACCAGTTATTTAAATTCAGATGGATGCTCGACCTCATATATCATCAGCTAAACGTTGAGAAAACATCTTCCTGTCGTTTATATATATCTCAAGACCAGTATCTATATCTATATATCTTACTACCAGTGGCTATATAACTTAAAAATATAGACCCAACATGAAATATGCCTGTTTTGTTTTGATAATAAATCAAAGTTGTTAAGCCATTACGCCCATTTATAAGAATGAGTACATCTGCACTCTTTCGGTACCAAAATCTAGGACATTATGATTATTCAAGAAATAGAAGACACAATGATAGTGCTGATTAAAAACAAATAATGCAAATCATGATTGTTAGAAAAAAGAAGCAACAAATAAATCATTATCGAATAGAAGCTTAGACAAGGATTCGAACCCGGGACAGTGGGGTGCAAGTCTCATATGTTAACCACTACACCAACCGGGCGTGTGTGCATATTGTAACTGAATTATACGCTATCAATGCTCGTGTATTGTCATCGCAATGGTGAAACAATATCATCGGTTCACCATAAGAAATCATCAAATGTGTCATTGTTACGATATACAGAACTGATTTTTCAATGGATAAGGGATTAGAGGACAAATACCGTTCATATAGACCCTTTTAAAGCAAATATTAAGCACCGCATACCTACCTTTCAACGGTGTACCATTGGTGAAATAATATAAATCTATAGTCATATATGTTTAAATTCAGCAGGGGTGAACCGTTGAAACATACCGAAGATGCGATTCATTTCTTCTAAAAGATAGCCTATGAGTTTCACATTGTCCACTAAACACTAATCCATTGAGAACAAAAGTTTTGCATTTCATAATAATGAGAAATTTGATGAGTTGTAATGGTGTACCGTTGCAATGATTCACCGCTGCAATAACAATGCACGTGTATTGATAGCGTATAATTCAATTACAACATGCACACACGCCCGGTTGGTGTAGTGGTTAACATATGAGACTTCCACGCCGCGGCCCCAGGTTCGAATCCTTGCCCAATCTTCTATTTTTCTTCTTCTTGTGTGTGCCTCTAAGCTTATTTCTAAACGATCATAAAGTCCATTTTTTAAGTAATCGGCACGTTATCTTAGAGTTTTGTCTTCATGGCGCATTATTTGATATATGTGACTTTATTTATTTTCCATAATTTAATATTTAAATGATAAGAACATAACGTGTCATCTTCTGAAGATAGTAATGTTTGCATGAACTATAACAATGACAAGGCCTATTATACACCTATAGTCGCACACAATTAACATACAGAGACAGCGTTAGTAAATAATGACCAGTCCCTAATACACAAAGTGACTTTTCGTTCTTCTATCTTTGTTTGTATTAGCCATTCTGTTTATGTGGCTTTATTTATTTTGTAAATAAATGTTATTATGATTATTTTCCATGATTATATATTTTAATGCTAGGAACATAACATGGCATCGTGTCATTAATTGCTATCTTCTGAAGATAGTAATGTTTGCATGAACTATAACAATTGCAAGGCCTATTATAGACCTATCGTCGCACACCTTTAATATACAGAGACAGCCTTAGTAATTGATGGCCAGTCCCTAATACACTTTTGTCTGACTTAATATGCCGTCTATCAAATGTTGATTAGAAATCAATTAATACATATACGAACTCTAATTGTTCTTCAACATTTTGTTTCACATCCATGAAAATAAATTGTAAAAATAACATGTTTTGACGTATTTGTTGCCTAAGTATTGACTGACCAATCCCTAAATGACGTAATTGATACTTGTAACTTTTTGGGAATGTTGACAATATACCCTACAATAATCGTGCAAAACCTCGTTAGCATCGGGCATTTGGTTCTAAAGTTATAGCCAAAAAACCAATCCCACATGGTGAATTTAGGATTTCGCTCAGACAATCAAGGAAAATAATAGTTGGCACACTTGACGCAACTTATTACAAATATCCCTGTGCTCGCAATTGAGATCAGACTTGGGACATAGCACTGTTTAATAGAAAGCAAAAGTCTCCCCCTTTCTTATATCCTTCCCCATCCCCCATCAATCAATGTTGGGGGACCTACCATGGCTTCTGATAATATGACTCGGATCAACATTGCCTCCGGGGAGAGGGGCGGGTTTTTTCCGTAATTAAGACAAAGTGTGCCAACCTTTTTTTCCTTGATTGTCTGAGTTATTTGCTAAAAAAATCATCTGTGTTTAGTCTTTTGGCTATATCATGAGATTAAACAAAGATTTCTTCACCAGATTTGGACGACAGATAGGTTATAACACTGGTCACGTGTTCAAACAATATGCGTCAACGTACTTTTAGGGACCGGTCACTTTTAAATACGGAGGTATATTTTTCACTTAAAATGGCAGTGAAACTATAGAAATGACCAGTTATTTAAATTCAGATGGATGCTCGACCTCATATATCATCAGCTAAACGTTGAGAAAACATCTTCCTGTCGTTTATATATATCTCAAGACCAGTATCTATATCTATATATCTTACTACCAGTGGCTATATAACTTAAAAATATAGACCCAACATGAAATATGCCTGTTTTGTTTTGATAATAAATCAAAGTTGTTAAGCCATTACGCCCATTTATAAGAATGAGTACATCTGCACTCTTTCGGTACCAAAATCTAGGACATTATGATTATTCAAGAAATAGAAGACACAATGATAGTGCTGATTAAAAACAAATAATGCAAATCATGATTGTTAGAAAAAAGAAGCAACAAATAAATCATTATCGAATAGAAGCTTAGACAAGGATTCGAACCCGGGACAGTGGGGTGCAAGTCTCATATGTTAACCACTACACCAACCGGGCGTGTGTGCATATTGTAACTGAATTATACGCTATCAATGCTCGTGTATTGTCATCGCAATGGTGAAACAATATCATCGGTTCACCATAAGAAATCATCAAATGTGTCATTGTTACGATATACAGAACTGATTTTTCAATGGATAAGGGATTAGAGGACAAATACCGTTCATATAGACCCTTTTAAAGCAAATATTAAGCACCGCATACCTACCTTTCAACGGTGTACCATTGGTGAAATAATATAAATCTATAGTCATATATGTTTAAATTCAGCAGGGGTGAACCGTTGAAACATACCGAAGATGCGATTCATTTCTTCTAAAAGATAGCCTATGAGTTTCACATTGTCCACTAAACACTAATCCATTGAGAACAAAAGTTTTGCATTTCATAATAATGAGAAATTTGATGAGTTGTAATGGTGTACCGTTGCAATGATTCACCGCTGCAATAACAATGCACGTGTATTGATAGCGTATAATTCAATTACAACATGCACACACGCCCGGTTGGTGTAGTGGTTAACATATGAGACTTCCACGCCGCGGCCCCAGGTTCGAATCCTTGCCCAATCTTCTATTTTTCTTCTTCTTGTGTGTGCCTCTAAGCTTATTTCTAAACGATCATAAAGTCCATTTTTTAAGTAATCGGCACGTTATCTTAGAGTTTTGTCTTCATGGCGCATTATTTGATATATGTGACTTTATTTATTTTCCATAATTTAATATTTAAATGATAAGAACATAACGTGTCATCTTATGAAGATAGTAATGTTTGCATGAACTATAACAATGACAAGGCCTATTATACACCTATAGTCGCACACAATTAACATACAGAGACAGCGTTAGTAAATAATGACCAGTCCCTAATACACAAAGTGACTTTTCGTTCTTCTATCTTTGTTTGTATTAGCCATTCTGTTTATGTGGCTTTATTTATTTTGTAAATAAATGTTATTATGATTATTTTCCATGATTATATATTTTAATGCTAGGAACATAACATGGCATCGTGTCATAAATTGCTATCTTCTGAAGATAGTAATGTTTGCATGAACTATAACAATTGCAAGGCCTATTATAGACCTATCGTCGCACACATTTAATATACAGAGACAGCCTTAGTAATTGATGGCCAGTCCCTAATACACTTTTGTCTGACTTAATATGCCGTCTATCAAATGTTGATTAGAAATCAATTAATACATATACGAACTCTAATTGTTCTTCAACATTTTGTTTCACATCCATGAAAATAAATTGTAAAAATAACATGTTTTGACGTATTTGTTGCCTAAGTATTGACTGACCAATCCCTAAATGACGTAATTGATACTTGTAACTTTTTGGGAATGTTGACAATATACCCTACAATAATCGTGCAAAACCTCGTTAGCATCGGGCATTTGGTTCTAAAGTTATAGCCAAAAAACCAATCCCACATGGTGAATTTAGGATTTCGCTCAGACAATCAAGGAAAATAATAGTTGGCACACTTGACGCAACTTATTACAAATATCCCTGTGCTCGCAATTGAGATCAGACTTGGGACATAGCACTGTTTAATAGAAAGCAAAAGTCTCCCCCTTTCTTATATCCTTCCCCATCCCCCATCAATCAATGTTGGGGGACCTACCATGGCTTCTGATAATATGACTCGGATCAACATTGCCTCCGGGGAGAGGGGCGGGTTTTTTCCGTAATTAAGACAAAGTGTGCCAACCTTTTTTTCCTTGATTGTCTGAGTTATTTGCTAAAAAAATCATCTGTGTTTAGTCTTTTGGCTATATCATGAGATTAAACAAAGATTTCTTCACCAGATTTGGACGACAGATAGGTTATAACACTGGTCACGTGTTCAAACAATATGCGTCAACGTACTTTTAGGGACCGGTCACTTTTAAATACGGAGGTATATTTTTCACTTAAAATGGCAGTGAAACTATAGAAATGACCAGTTATTTAAATTCAGATGGATGCTCGACCTCATATATCATCAGCTAAACGTTGAGAAAACATCTTCCTGTCGTTTATATATATCTCAAGACCAGTATCTATATCTATATATCTTACTACCAGTGGCTATATAACTTAAAAATATAGACCCAACATGAAATATGCCTGTTTTGTTTTGATAATAAATCAAAGTTGTTAAGCCATTACGCCCATTTATAAGAATGAGTACATCTGCACTCTTTCGGTACCAAAATCTAGGACATTATGATTATTCAAGAAATAGAAGACACAATGATAGTGCTGATTAAAAACAAATAATGCAAATCATGATTGTTAGAAAAAAGAAGCAACAAATAAATCATTATCGAATAGAAGCTTAGACAAGGATTCGAACCCGGGACAGTGGGGTGCAAGTCTCATATGTTAACCACTACACCAACCGGGCGTGTGTGCATATTGTAACTGAATTATACGCTATCAATGCTCGTGTATTGTCATCGCAATGGTGAAACAATATCATCGGTTCACCATAAGAAATCATCAAATGTGTCATTGTTACGATATACAGAACTGATTTTTCAATGGATAAGGGATTAGAGGACAAATACCGTTCATATAGACCCTTTTAAAGCAAATATTAAGCACCGCATACCTACCTTTCAACGGTGTACCATTGGTGAAATAATATAAATCTATAGTCATATATGTTTAAATTCAGCAGGGGTGAACCGTTGAAACATACCGAAGATGCGATTCATTTCTTCTAAAAGATAGCCTATGAGTTTCACATTGTCCACTAAACACTAATCCATTGAGAACAAAAGTTTTGCATTTCATAATAATGAGAAATTTGATGAGTTGTAATGGTGTACCGTTGCAATGATTCACCGCTGCAATAACAATGCACGTGTATTGATAGCGTATAATTCAATTACAACATGCACACACGCCCGGTTGGTGTAGTGGTTAACATATGAGACTTCCACGCCGCGGCCCCAGGTTCGAATCCTTGCCCAATCTTCTATTTTTCTTCTTCTTGTGTGTGCCTCTAAGCTTATTTCTAAACGATCATAAAGTCCATTTTTTAAGTAATCGGCACGTTATCTTAGAGTTTTGTCTTCATGGCGCATTATTTGATATATGTGACTTTATTTATTTTCCATAATTTAATATTTAAATGATAAGAACATAACGTGTCATCTTATGAAGATAGTAATGTTTGCATGAACTATAACAATGACAAGGCCTATTATACACCTATAGTCGCACACAATTAACATACAGAGACAGCGTTAGTAAATAATGACCAGTCCCTAATACACAAAGTGACTTTTCGTTCTTCTATCTTTGTTTGTATTAGCCATTCTGTTTATGTGGCTTTATTTATTTTGTAAATAAATGTTATTATGATTATTTTCCATGATTATATATTTTAATGCTAGGAACATAACATGGCATCGTGTCATAAATTGCTATCTTCTGAAGATAGTAATGTTTGCATGAACTATAACAATTGCAAGGCCTATTATAGACCTATCGTCGCACACATTTAATATACAGAGACAGCCTTAGTAATTGATGGCCAGTCCCTAATACACTTTTGTCTGACTTAATATGCCGTCTATCAAATGTTGATTAGAAATCAATTAATACATATACGAACTCTAATTGTTCTTCAACATTTTGTTTCACATCCATGAAAATAAATTGTAAAAATAACATGTTTTGACGTATTTGTTGCCTAAGTATTGACTGACCAATCCCTAAATGACGTAATTGATACTTGTAACTTTTTGGGAATGTTGACAATATACCCTACAATAATCGTGCAAAACCTCGTTAGCATCGGGCATTTGGTTCTAAAGTTATAGCCAAAAAACCAATCCCACATGGTGAATTTAGGATTTCGCTCAGACAATCAAGGAAAATAATAGTTGGCACACTTGACGCAACTTATTACAAATATCCCTGTGCTCGCAATTGAGATCAGACTTGGGACATAGCACTGTTTAATAGAAAGCAAAAGTCTCCCCCTTTCTTATATCCTTCCCCATCCCCCATCAATCAATGTTGGGGGACCTACCATGGCTTCTGATAATATGACTCGGATCAACATTGCCTCCGGGGAGAGGGGCGGGTTTTTTCCGTAATTAAGACAAAGTGTGCCAACCTTTTTTTCCTTGATTGTCTGAGTTATTTGCTAAAAAAATCATCTGTGTTTAGTCTTTTGGCTATATCATGAGATTAAACAAAGATTTCTTCACCAGATTTGGACGACAGATAGGTTATAACACTGGTCACGTGTTCAAACAATATGCGTCAACGTACTTTTAGGGACCGGTCACTTTTAAATACGGAGGTATATTTTTCACTTAAAATGGCAGTGAAACTATAGAAATGACCAGTTATTTAAATTCAGATGGATGCTCGACCTCATATATCATCAGCTAAACGTTGAGAAAACATCTTCCTGTCGTTTATATATATCTCAAGACCAGTATCTATATCTATATATCTTACTACCAGTGGCTATATAACTTAAAAATATAGACCCAACATGAAATATGCCTGTTTTGTTTTGATAATAAATCAAAGTTGTTAAGCCATTACGCCCATTTATAAGAATGAGTACATCTGCACTCTTTCGGTACCAAAATCTAGGACATTATGATTATTCAAGAAATAGAAGACACAATGATAGTGCTGATTAAAAACAAATAATGCAAATCATGATTGTTAGAAAAAAGAAGCAACAAATAAATCATTATCGAATAGAAGCTTAGACAAGGATTCGAACCCGGGACAGTGGGGTGCAAGTCTCATATGTTAACCACTACACCAACCGGGCGTGTGTGCATATTGTAACTGAATTATACGCTATCAATGCTCGTGTATTGTCATCGCAATGGTGAAACAATATCATCGGTTCACCATAAGAAATCATCAAATGTGTCATTGTTACGATATACAGAACTGATTTTTCAATGGATAAGGGATTAGAGGACAAATACCGTTCATATAGACCCTTTTAAAGCAAATATTAAGCACCGCATACCTACCTTTCAACGGTGTACCATTGGTGAAATAATATAAATCTATAGTCATATATGTTTAAATTCAGCAGGGGTGAACCGTTGAAACATACCGAAGATGCGATTCATTTCTTCTAAAAGATAGCCTATGAGTTTCACATTGTCCACTAAACACTAATCCATTGAGAACAAAAGTTTTGCATTTCATAATAATGAGAAATTTGATGAGTTGTAATGGTGTACCGTTGCAATGATTCACCGCTGCAATAACAATGCACGTGTATTGATAGCGTATAATTCAATTACAACATGCACACACGCCCGGTTGGTGTAGTGGTTAACATATGAGACTTCCACGCCGCGGCCCCAGGTTCGAATCCTTGCCCAATCTTCTATTTTTCTTCTTCTTGTGTGTGCCTCTAAGCTTATTTCTAAACGATCATAAAGTCCATTTTTTAAGTAATCGGCACGTTATCTTAGAGTTTTGTCTTCATGGCGCATTATTTGATATATGTGACTTTATTTATTTTCCATAATTTAATATTTAAATGATAAGAACATAACGTGTCATCTTCTGAAGATAGTAATGTTTGCATGAACTATAACAATGACAAGGCCTATTATACACCTATAGTCGCACACAATTAACATACAGAGACAGCGTTAGTAAATAATGACCAGTCCCTAATACACAAAGTGACTTTTCGTTCTTCTATCTTTGTTTGTATTAGCCATTCTGTTTATGTGGCTTTATTTATTTTGTAAATAAATGTTATTATGATTATTTTCCATGATTATATATTTTAATGCTAGGAACATAACATGGCATCGTGTCATTAATTGCTATCTTCTGAAGATAGTAATGTTTGCATGAACTATAACAATTGCAAGGCCTATTATAGACCTATCGTCGCACACCTTTAATATACAGAGACAGCCTTAGTAATTGATGGCCAGTCCCTAATACACTTTTGTCTGACTTAATATGCCGTCTATCAAATGTTGATTAGAAATCAATTAATACATATACGAACTCTAATTGTTCTTCAACATTTTGTTTCACATCCATGAAAATAAATTGTAAAAATAACATGTTTTGACGTATTTGTTGCCTAAGTATTGACTGACCAATCCCTAAATGACGTAATTGATACTTGTAACTTTTTGGGAATGTTGACAATATACCCTACAATAATCGTGCAAAACCTCGTTAGCATCGGGCATTTGGTTCTAAAGTTATAGCCAAAAAACCAATCCCACATGGTGAATTTAGGATTTCGCTCAGACAATCAAGGAAAATAATAGTTGGCACACTTGACGCAACTTATTACAAATATCCCTGTGCTCGCAATTGAGATCAGACTTGGGACATAGCACTGTTTAATAGAAAGCAAAAGTCTCCCCCTTTCTTATATCCTTCCCCATCCCCCATCAATCAATGTTGGGGGACCTACCATGGCTTCTGATAATATGACTCGGATCAACATTGCCTCCGGGGAGAGGGGCGGGTTTTTTCCGTAATTAAGACAAAGTGTGCCAACCTTTTTTTCCTTGATTGTCTGAGTTATTTGCTAAAAAAATCATCTGTGTTTAGTCTTTTGGCTATATCATGAGATTAAACAAAGATTTCTTCACCAGATTTGGACGACAGATAGGTTATAACACTGGTCACGTGTTCAAACAATATGCGTCAACGTACTTTTAGGGACCGGTCACTTTTAAATACGGAGGTATATTTTTCACTTAAAATGGCAGTGAAACTATAGAAATGACCAGTTATTTAAATTCAGATGGATGCTCGACCTCATATATCATCAGCTAAACGTTGAGAAAACATCTTCCTGTCGTTTATATATATCTCAAGACCAGTATCTATATCTATATATCTTACTACCAGTGGCTATATAACTTAAAAATATAGACCCAACATGAAATATGCCTGTTTTGTTTTGATAATAAATCAAAGTTGTTAAGCCATTACGCCCATTTATAAGAATGAGTACATCTGCACTCTTTCGGTACCAAAATCTAGGACATTATGATTATTCAAGAAATAGAAGACACAATGATAGTGCTGATTAAAAACAAATAATGCAAATCATGATTGTTAGAAAAAAGAAGCAACAAATAAATCATTATCGAATAGAAGCTTAGACAAGGATTCGAACCCGGGACAGTGGGGTGCAAGTCTCATATGTTAACCACTACACCAACCGGGCGTGTGTGCATATTGTAACTGAATTATACGCTATCAATGCTCGTGTATTGTCATCGCAATGGTGAAACAATATCATCGGTTCACCATAAGAAATCATCAAATGTGTCATTGTTACGATATACAGAACTGATTTTTCAATGGATAAGGGATTAGAGGACAAATACCGTTCATATAGACCCTTTTAAAGCAAATATTAAGCACCGCATACCTACCTTTCAACGGTGTACCATTGGTGAAATAATATAAATCTATAGTCATATATGTTTAAATTCAGCAGGGGTGAACCGTTGAAACATACCGAAGATGCGATTCATTTCTTCTAAAAGATAGCCTATGAGTTTCACATTGTCCACTAAACACTAATCCATTGAGAACAAAAGTTTTGCATTTCATAATAATGAGAAATTTGATGAGTTGTAATGGTGTACCGTTGCAATGATTCACCGCTGCAATAACAATGCACGTGTATTGATAGCGTATAATTCAATTACAACATGCACACACGCCCGGTTGGTGTAGTGGTTAACATATGAGACTTCCACGCCGCGGCCCCAGGTTCGAATCCTTGCCCAATCTTCTATTTTTCTTCTTCTTGTGTGTGCCTCTAAGCTTATTTCTAAACGATCATAAAGTCCATTTTTTAAGTAATCGGCACGTTATCTTAGAGTTTTGTCTTCATGGCGCATTATTTGATATATGTGACTTTATTTATTTTCCATAATTTAATATTTAAATGATAAGAACATAACGTGTCATCTTCTGAAGATAGTAATGTTTGCATGAACTATAACAATGACAAGGCCTATTATACACCTATAGTCGCACACAATTAACATACAGAGACAGCGTTAGTAAATAATGACCAGTCCCTAATACACAAAGTGACTTTTCGTTCTTCTATCTTTGTTTGTATTAGCCATTCTGTTTATGTGGCTTTATTTATTTTGTAAATAAATGTTATTATGATTATTTTCCATGATTATATATTTTAATGCTAGGAACATAACATGGCATCGTGTCATTAATTGCTATCTTCTGAAGATAGTAATGTTTGCATGAACTATAACAATTGCAAGGCCTATTATAGACCTATCGTCGCACACCTTTAATATACAGAGACAGCCTTAGTAATTGATGGCCAGTCCCTAATACACTTTTGTCTGACTTAATATGCCGTCTATCAAATGTTGATTAGAAATCAATTAATACATATACGAACTCTAATTGTTCTTCAACATTTTGTTTCACATCCATGAAAATAAATTGTAAAAATAACATGTTTTGACGTATTTGTTGCCTAAGTATTGACTGACCAATCCCTAAATGACGTAATTGATACTTGTAACTTTTTGGGAATGTTGACAATATACCCTACAATAATCGTGCAAAACCTCGTTAGCATCGGGCATTTGGTTCTAAAGTTATAGCCAAAAAACCAATCCCACATGGTGAATTTAGGATTTCGCTCAGACAATCAAGGAAAATAATAGTTGGCACACTTGACGCAACTTATTACAAATATCCCTGTGCTCGCAATTGAGATCAGACTTGGGACATAGCACTGTTTAATAGAAAGCAAAAGTCTCCCCCTTTCTTATATCCTTCCCCATCCCCCATCAATCAATGTTGGGGGACCTACCATGGCTTCTGATAATATGACTCGGATCAACATTGCCTCCGGGGAGAGGGGCGGGTTTTTTCCGTAATTAAGACAAAGTGTGCCAACCTTTTTTTCCTTGATTGTCTGAGTTATTTGCTAAAAAAATCATCTGTGTTTAGTCTTTTGGCTATATCATGAGATTAAACAAAGATTTCTTCACCAGATTTGGACGACAGATAGGTTATAACACTGGTCACGTGTTCAAACAATATGCGTCAACGTACTTTTAGGGACCGGTCACTTTTAAATACGGAGGTATATTTTTCACTTAAAATGGCAGTGAAACTATAGAAATGACCAGTTATTTAAATTCAGATGGATGCTCGACCTCATATATCATCAGCTAAACGTTGAGAAAACATCTTCCTGTCGTTTATATATATCTCAAGACCAGTATCTATATCTATATATCTTACTACCAGTGGCTATATAACTTAAAAATATAGACCCAACATGAAATATGCCTGTTTTGTTTTGATAATAAATCAAAGTTGTTAAGCCATTACGCCCATTTATAAGAATGAGTACATCTGCACTCTTTCGGTACCAAAATCTAGGACATTATGATTATTCAAGAAATAGAAGACACAATGATAGTGCTGATTAAAAACAAATAATGCAAATCATGATTGTTAGAAAAAAGAAGCAACAAATAAATCATTATCGAATAGAAGCTTAGACAAGGATTCGAACCCGGGACAGTGGGGTGCAAGTCTCATATGTTAACCACTACACCAACCGGGCGTGTGTGCATATTGTAACTGAATTATACGCTATCAATGCTCGTGTATTGTCATCGCAATGGTGAAACAATATCATCGGTTCACCATAAGAAATCATCAAATGTGTCATTGTTACGATATACAGAACTGATTTTTCAATGGATAAGGGATTAGAGGACAAATACCGTTCATATAGACCCTTTTAAAGCAAATATTAAGCACCGCATACCTACCTTTCAACGGTGTACCATTGGTGAAATAATATAAATCTATAGTCATATATGTTTAAATTCAGCAGGGGTGAACCGTTGAAACATACCGAAGATGCGATTCATTTCTTCTAAAAGATAGCCTATGAGTTTCACATTGTCCACTAAACACTAATCCATTGAGAACAAAAGTTTTGCATTTCATAATAATGAGAAATTTGATGAGTTGTAATGGTGTACCGTTGCAATGATTCACCGCTGCAATAACAATGCACGTGTATTGATAGCGTATAATTCAATTACAACATGCACACACGCCCGGTTGGTGTAGTGGTTAACATATGAGACTTCCACGCCGCGGCCCCAGGTTCGAATCCTTGCCCAATCTTCTATTTTTCTTCTTCTTGTGTGTGCCTCTAAGCTTATTTCTAAACGATCATAAAGTCCATTTTTTAAGTAATCGGCACGTTATCTTAGAGTTTTGTCTTCATGGCGCATTATTTGATATATGTGACTTTATTTATTTTCCATAATTTAATATTTAAATGATAAGAACATAACGTGTCATCTTATGAAGATAGTAATGTTTGCATGAACTATAACAATGACAAGGCCTATTATACACCTATAGTCGCACACAATTAACATACAGAGACAGCGTTAGTAAATAATGACCAGTCCCTAATACACAAAGTGACTTTTCGTTCTTCTATCTTTGTTTGTATTAGCCATTCTGTTTATGTGGCTTTATTTATTTTGTAAATAAATGTTATTATGATTATTTTCCATGATTATATATTTTAATGCTAGGAACATAACATGGCATCGTGTCATAAATTGCTATCTTCTGAAGATAGTAATGTTTGCATGAACTATAACAATTGCAAGGCCTATTATAGACCTATCGTCGCACACATTTAATATACAGAGACAGCCTTAGTAATTGATGGCCAGTCCCTAATACACTTTTGTCTGACTTAATATGCCGTCTATCAAATGTTGATTAGAAATCAATTAATACATATACGAACTCTAATTGTTCTTCAACATTTTGTTTCACATCCATGAAAATAAATTGTAAAAATAACATGTTTTGACGTATTTGTTGCCTAAGTATTGACTGACCAATCCCTAAATGACGTAATTGATACTTGTAACTTTTTGGGAATGTTGACAATATACCCTACAATAATCGTGCAAAACCTCGTTAGCATCGGGCATTTGGTTCTAAAGTTATAGCCAAAAAACCAATCCCACATGGTGAATTTAGGATTTCGCTCAGACAATCAAGGAAAATAATAGTTGGCACACTTGACGCAACTTATTACAAATATCCCTGTGCTCGCAATTGAGATCAGACTTGGGACATAGCACTGTTTAATAGAAAGCAAAAGTCTCCCCCTTTCTTATATCCTTCCCCATCCCCCATCAATCAATGTTGGGGGACCTACCATGGCTTCTGATAATATGACTCGGATCAACATTGCCTCCGGGGAGAGGGGCGGGTTTTTTCCGTAATTAAGACAAAGTGTGCCAACCTTTTTTTCCTTGATTGTCTGAGTTATTTGCTAAAAAAATCATCTGTGTTTAGTCTTTTGGCTATATCATGAGATTAAACAAAGATTTCTTCACCAGATTTGGACGACAGATAGGTTATAACACTGGTCACGTGTTCAAACAATATGCGTCAACGTACTTTTAGGGACCGGTCACTTTTAAATACGGAGGTATATTTTTCACTTAAAATGGCAGTGAAACTATAGAAATGACCAGTTATTTAAATTCAGATGGATGCTCGACCTCATATATCATCAGCTAAACGTTGAGAAAACATCTTCCTGTCGTTTATATATATCTCAAGACCAGTATCTATATCTATATATCTTACTACCAGTGGCTATATAACTTAAAAATATAGACCCAACATGAAATATGCCTGTTTTGTTTTGATAATAAATCAAAGTTGTTAAGCCATTACGCCCATTTATAAGAATGAGTACATCTGCACTCTTTCGGTACCAAAATCTAGGACATTATGATTATTCAAGAAATAGAAGACACAATGATAGTGCTGATTAAAAACAAATAATGCAAATCATGATTGTTAGAAAAAAGAAGCAACAAATAAATCATTATCGAATAGAAGCTTAGACAAGGATTCGAACCCGGGACAGTGGGGTGCAAGTCTCATATGTTAACCACTACACCAACCGGGCGTGTGTGCATATTGTAACTGAATTATACGCTATCAATGCTCGTGTATTGTCATCGCAATGGTGAAACAATATCATCGGTTCACCATAAGAAATCATCAAATGTGTCATTGTTACGATATACAGAACTGATTTTTCAATGGATAAGGGATTAGAGGACAAATACCGTTCATATAGACCCTTTTAAAGCAAATATTAAGCACCGCATACCTACCTTTCAACGGTGTACCATTGGTGAAATAATATAAATCTATAGTCATATATGTTTAAATTCAGCAGGGGTGAACCGTTGAAACATACCGAAGATGCGATTCATTTCTTCTAAAAGATAGCCTATGAGTTTCACATTGTCCACTAAACACTAATCCATTGAGAACAAAAGTTTTGCATTTCATAATAATGAGAAATTTGATGAGTTGTAATGGTGTACCGTTGCAATGATTCACCGCTGCAATAACAATGCACGTGTATTGATAGCGTATAATTCAATTACAACATGCACACACGCCCGGTTGGTGTAGTGGTTAACATATGAGACTTCCACGCCGCGGCCCCAGGTTCGAATCCTTGCCCAATCTTCTATTTTTCTTCTTCTTGTGTGTGCCTCTAAGCTTATTTCTAAACGATCATAAAGTCCATTTTTTAAGTAATCG